>VZRO01002004.1:0-38095 GCA_013397915.1 Daphoenositta chrysoptera
GGAATATTTCACAGTCTCTGTGGTGAGATAAATGACTGAGCATGCAGAGCAAGAGATGCAGTTCTAACATGCTTATGTCACTCTTTTCTAAGAGCCTATCTGCTATGATACACCCTACAGAAAACAGAACTATATTAAAAGAGACTGAGATTTGTTAGCCACCAAAACAAAATACTGAACAGAAATACAAAGATGCTCAAATAGAAATTCATCAGTCATACTCTACACTCGCTCTAGTGACCTAAGAACAGAAAACCATTTCCTTTGAGCTGTCTGTAGGAATTTACCTCAGTAGCCACCTGCACCCAGGATGTCAATGTTCTCCAATACACAAATTCTTCTTTCCATTCTCCACCTATTTACACAAACCCTGCACAGGAAATGCTCCTAATACACTTCAGAGAGCATTAATCATGGCTACATTCCAGTAATGGATGCACCATGGCCTTCCCAATTAAACAGCAGACAGCAACCATACCACAGTGTAGATAAGTAGTAAGTACAAATATTTTACTTAATCAAAAAGCCTGTGTATCTATAAAACACACACAAAGAGTTCCTAAATGGGTTTTCAGTGTTATCCCTAAGTGTTCCTTTTATTTGTGCTTTACATGACTAGTGGTTTTTCACAATTAATATAAACCCCAGACACCCAGCAGGGGTGTTGTTACATTCCAGCCCATGAGATGACTCCATCTGTGCTCCAATACAAACCTGCTGTAGTGCTGGGCCTCTCTTCATGTTCCTGAAAGCTCTGCCTTACAAAAGCCTCTATCCTTTTGTTCTTGGTCTGAATTTCACCTTTCCCAACCTTTCTCAATTTAGTGCTTCCTTTGCTCTACCTTCTTTTCAAGGAGATATGAAGCTGACATACCAAGCCCACAATTCAGAGAGCGTGGGCCAGCTGACAGGGCGAGCAAGTGAGCACAGACCCGAGGACACAATGCAGGACATGAACTCCAGATCAGTCATGAAACCATCACAACTTCGTGCCAAATTTCCTGAGCCTGCTCCTGCCAGGTGCAGTAGCTCAAGAGCAGTGGCACTATGACAGTGCTATATTGCTCTCCACTCTGCAGCCAGCCTGGTGTCTGCCAGCTTGTACATCTTTGTCCAATACTCCAGTGCACAGTAAAAATACACATGCTGTTTGCTTAAATTCCACAGCTTATGCTAAACGTTGGTTTGTCAAAGCATCTGGAAGACAAGTAGTAACGTGGCTGACACGCAGGGGAAGGAAAAAAATTATTTTGTCCTCCTTCTAATACAGATCTAGCACTAATGCTGCAGAGTATTTCCTCCTGCAACTCAGCACCATCCCTCTTCTCCTCACCACCCTGTCACTGCCCCTACACCTACTCTTATAAAAGTACTTTATCATGGTTTGCTTTAGAGTTTTTCCCCATGAAAAATCTCAGTGTAATGGAGCATTCCATCAAGAGGCCCACGGCACACAGCCAGGCCTCTGAAAGGGGGTTTGGTGATAGATAAAGGTAATTATAGTGTAACATTTGCCATACCACAATTTAAGTCTATGTCAGCACTTTCCCCCCTTTAAGAGGCTTATAAGTCTAAAAGCCTCTGGCCTGAAACTTGATAAATACATCCTGTGAAAAATAATCTGAATTGTAGAGTCAATGAGATGCCTTGAATCAAAAAGCAGTCATGCCAAAAGTAGTCTTGAACTTAAGAGTGGATGGAAGATTAGATATGAGTTGCAAAGAGACCTAAAAATAAATCACTTCATGCATATTTTGAAGAACTGCCAGTGGACAAAGTTTTTATAATATATACTCTACATTTCTTGGTAAAATTATAATCAAGAATGAAAAGTATGCCTTTTTCATACATTCAAACCTACGTTCCAGACCTCAGCAATTGCTGATCAGAAGTTCTAGCAAACCAACAAAGTATGTCCTTTCCCCAGGGCAGCCTTCCTCTTGCATGTTGCTATGCTTCCCACAAGTATTTTAGGGAAACCACTGGGTCTGTACAATACTCATTTTTCCATTAATACTTTGTAAATAAGCCCTGAAATGACACCTGCACCTTACAGACACCACTCAGGGCCTGGCCATGGAGCTGGGTACAGGCCAGGTGAGCACAGACCTGATCCCCTCTGGCCATGGACACAGCACTAGCCCAGGCCAGCTCTGCTCCAGGAGTGCTGTAGACACATCAGCTGAGTGATGCACCTGAGCCAGGACTTCACTAGTGAATACCTCAGAAAGAAGGAAAAAAAAGAAAATGAAAAAAAAAAAAGGAAAAAAGGGGGAAAAGGGGGAAAAAGAAAAAAAAAAGAAGGAAAAGAAAGTGGGGGGGAAGGAAAAAAAAAAGAACAAATAAAGAACAAAAAAAACCCAACCCACACACAGTAAAAATAAGTCACAATTGCCACAGTCTAAGGACAGCTCAGTTTGTGCCAATACAGTTCAATACAGTTTAATTACATATTCAGAAATACTGAACTGGACTATCTGTAGTTTGGCTGCTCACTCCCATAATCAGGCCCAAGTAGCTGAATTCAAGCATCCTGAACCAGAGCTGTGTCCAGGCTCCAACTCATTTGGCAAAGCAGCTTAGCCAGTGTAAAGATAACTGATTTGCCCCAGTTTCCATCAAAGCACAGGGCCTGTGGTGGCTGGCACAGGTCAGGACATGGCTGTGGAATCAAAGTGCTACTTGAGCTGTAAAAGGATTCAACAGTGGCACCACAGACATTTTGGATCATGACTTGCAAAGCTGTCACAATGAGCTGCACTACATTTTTGAAGTCCCCAAATCCATTTGTTTTACCATCAAGCCTCTATCAGTTCTACAGCATCTTCTGGAGCAGGACAGAAAACAGGAGCCATGTCAGCCCTCCCTTACCAGGCTGTACTTTCTGCATTATCTCTTTTACAATAACAGCATAAAATGTCACCAGTTGTGTATTCAATGCAAATAAGAAAGAAATTTCATGTAGTCATAAAACGCTGCCTATAGCTGCAATCTGTCCTCATTAGATATGAAACAATCTCTCCTTTTCACAGGAGTCTCTTGTATGCTGGGAAAAATACCACTCAAGTCACTAAAATAACACTTCTGTGGGTTTTTAAAAACTAAAGAAGCAAACCAGTATTCAGCATTTCTTCTAAAAAAATCACCTCAAACAGCAGGAACAGTTCCACCTAACAACCAACCTCACAACACACCACACCACAAAAAACCAACCCCACCACTCTGATAATCCCACCACCACTTCAGAGCCAGTCCTTAGAGGAGCAGAGATCTGCCTGTTATTTAGCAGACACTAAAAATGCAACCTGGCATCAGCTGTGTTAATAAAAATTACGTCAGTGGGTAGAAGTCCCTCTTTGGTGGAAACCTGCAGCATACAGACAGAGCAGATAACTCTACATTATTCCTCCTAGATCAAACTTTTGGGGAGTGGTGACTTTAGATTAGGTGTGGTTCCAGGTGTGCAGGCAAAGGAAAGAATAAACACACCTCTTACCACCAGTTCACAGCTGATCAGAACCACAGTCAACACAGATGATGGGACCTTTGGCTGATCAAAGTGATCCTGGAGAGGTTTTATGTGCTGCCAAGGGTCTTGCTGCCATTCACACTCACACGAGGGAGCAGGGAGAATTGCCTCCTCGAGAGGCTTTGGGAGAAGGAGGGCAATACACACATTAAATTCTACTGGACTCGAGACACAGAGATTGCAAAGCAGAAGCCACAGCAGCAGTGATCCCAGTAAGGCTTCTGGAGGAACGAGGTATTTATCCAGCTCTGCACATTTAGAGAGGATGGAACCAAAAGGACATAGGAATGACACTCAGAGCATTTCAGGAGAGCTCTTTGATATGAGTGGTTGAAAAATGAAACACAAACTCATTTTGGCCATTGTCATTTGCAATCACAGAGTAAGAAAAGGATAAATTCAAGTTAGAAAAGAGCCAACTGTTTCTTTATGAGGAAACATGGACTTAATTTTTTCTTATCTCCACATTCCATGGAGAGTCCATGAACAAGGTGATCTTATTAACTCACTGCACACATGAGAATTATATTGTAGAGAAAGGTGACACCAAGGATGCATGTGTCAAGCAGGAGGAAAAAATTTGAGGAAAATCTCACATAGACTGGAAACAAGGACAATATACAAAGAAACCGTGAAAAGAGGAATATACTAACCGAGCTTAAATATGAAACAAAAATGCAAAACAAAAAATAAAAGCTTATTTTAAGGGAAATTACATGACAGTAGTAAAAATCAAGTTACTCTTCAATTCCCTTCTTCCCAATTTCTGTTTATGATAGTCCACAAGTGGCTCCAATGAGACTGCAGGATGTAAAAGGCACCTGTTGATGAAGGGTCTTTTACTTTACTCTTACAGAGTTAAAAGAAGACAGAACTCCATACTTAAAGAAGGTCCAATTAAAATTTACAGAGCTATTGATCTTAGCCCTGCTCCAGTGAACCCTCTTTCTGCTTCTAGCTCATAAACAAGACAAAATAGAAAAGAACTATCGATTTCCATATGATATCTTTTGGAGACATTTTCTTAGAATCCTAAAATTGCATTGAGTGTTCATAAAACAAACAGACTTAATGTGGTCATGTCTGGCAGATGGCACAACCCATTTGTCAAGTGTTTTAGATGGGGGAGATAAACCAGATGGGTTCTACTTAACACAAACTCAAGCTTTCCACCTGGAAACCAACACACACCATCATTCTGTATTCACTTGTCTCATACATGACAGAGCAGTAACTCTGTACTCCAAAATAAGGCTGATTGAAACACCCCCGGCTGACACTTCCTGCAACCCTTATGAGGCTGAAACTCTCTGAACACATCCAGTGGCCGCAGAGGAAATGCTCCCCAGAGACTGGAGCCCCTGCCCGTGGGGCCCTGCAAGGCTGCTGGGGTAGCTCCTCACCTTCTTGATCACCTCCCACTACCAACAGTGACCAACTGGGCCCCAGCCTGCAACACTTTAAGGCAGAAAATTATGAAATAGCTGAGATAAAGTTTAACATTTGAGTGGAAAAAAAGCAGTTAAAACACAAGCACCAGAGAAAACAGAAATGTCACGGTACCTCTGCTAAAGAGCTTAAACAACAAGTGACTGTGCCCAGAGAGTTCTGGATGAGGTCAAAGCACAGCCCATTTCCCTGACATCAGCTCCCAACAATTTTCAGGTCACAGTGCCCACCGTGGTAATATTAGAAATTTTATTTGTCAGCATTAGAAGAGGTAGGAATACTCTCACCTTCCTCCTTAGCCCTCCAGCCTTTTTTGTCAGACAGGCTCACAACAATACACTGAGTTGCCATTCTTAAACTCTACCCACAGGGGAGAAGCACACCTGTGTGGGATAAACAGGCACTCACCTGGGAAAGGGCAGGAGCTGAGGTTCTTCAGATGGGAGGCACTAAAACTGCTGCTTTTACTACTGCCTCTCAGTCATTACATAAACCAGGCAGCCAAAAACCAGTAATTGTGCAAAAAATGTTGGCTTTCATATCTACTTACTTACAACCTGATGCAAAACTGATCATGCCTAGAACTCAGATACAAGAGTCACTCTGTATACAAGCATGCCTAAGCTAGGATATGTGATAAACTCAAATATTATGTACCTTTCATTGGACTAAATCTTAAATATGGGACAACATACTGGTAATATTAAGCCTAAGAGAGCAACAAAGACCATTCTGGGTATATAACTAACATTCTACTTGCAGAAATAAAGAGTAGAAAAATATTCTGAGGAATCCTTTTATCTGTTAATTGCTTTGTTCTTGTAAAACAGGAAAAAACCCACACAAGCAATGGCAGAATACTTCGACAGAGCTATTTTGTGATCTCCTGTTTTTAAGCAGAGACCACTTCAAAACATTAATTTGCTTCAGGGATTTGTTTAAAGCTGAGCAGGTTCATAAACAGTTTCTTTTCAAGACAGAGACTAAGTTGTGGTCTGTTTCAATTCCCCTTTCATAGTCATCTTGCTCCATATAGCATAAATAACTACAGAACTTGCCTATAAACAAGTAAGAAAGACTCCGAAACCTTTGCTTTCTGCTGTACTAGTGATTTCCCTAGAAGGCAGTATATATCCTGATTCCTACCACCAAAATTCAGTTTGAAGGGATGTCCTTACTGACAGGTTTTTATCTAGCCTAGAGCCCACACCCTCCCAGGCACCCTGTCCTTGGGCTGTCTTACTGCCAGGAAGTTCCCAAGCCCTACCTTGCACCTTTCTTGCCAAAATATGACTTTTTACTCTTTTGTTTGAGGCAGTACAGATAAGTGGAAGAACACATGAGACCATTCAGTTTCCAGAATCCATTTTGGGCATTTTATCCCCCATCCAAACATGCCACCACCTTCAGGTTTCATTTCTGGACAGTTTTCTCAGCCACACTCACAACTCTCATCTGTTCTACCACCCTACTGACTTGCCAGATGGGGCATTTACTGCTCTTCAGGTAAAACTGTATCTAGCTGTAGTTATTTCATGAGTATTTCCATTGCTGGTTCTGGGGAATCTTTTATGGGATATCAAAAGCTTTACTAAAATTACTGCTGCTGTTTCTCCTGTAACAAAGTCCTATTTTTCTTCTTAGCAGGAAGTCAAGTGTGTTTACCAAGAACAAATTTTGTCAGTATGGGCTACTACTTCCTTGTCTTATCAGTGCTGAGAACAAGATTAATTCTTAAGTTCTTTGGTTTCATTTATACTCATAGTTAGATTTGATATAATGTATTTGATCCCTACATATCCCACACATCCCAAGAGCAATAAGAAAATGTAATGGCTGTGCATTGAGAAAACACCTTAATGACCTCAACTAAGATGGAAACCATGTACCAAAGATCTTACCTTTACAACTTTGATTCTAAAAGTACTTCAGCTGAAATCAGAAGGGCAGCTCCTAGCACAGGAACAGCTTAGGATGGCTACATTTCCTGCAAGAAAACAAACAACAAAAAACCTTTAAGCTATTAAATCTTCAGGCCAAATGGTTCAATTAATCATTAATCCCATTTTATATTGCAAACCAGTGCCACGTGTCAGGACCCCAGCTTGCACACACCATCAAGAATGAGTACCCTTTCTCCTTACTACTCACAGCTGAAGTCATGACAAAAGGAGGGTGAGTTGTGAGAATATGGGAAAAATGGAAAAACTATTTTTTTTGTATCTGATAAAGGCCTGACTCTACAGAATGCCAGATGCAGCTAAGAAAGCAGAAAAGGTGTAATAGGTGCTATTAAAGTCTGTCAGTTGAGAAGTACACACTGTTTACACAGACATCCTGCAATTTTTAGGCTCTATTTTGAGCCATGGTCTAATACTTTCTTCAGACTGAAACTCTGAAACATATTTAAGTTGAAAAAAACCCAAAAACACTCATCAGCAAACTCTCCAACAGAAAAATGATGTAACTCAATGGTCATTTTCTCAATGTAGTTTGTGTTGGTTATCAATATATAAGTGAAAACTGTGTTTAATTAGACAAATGGGAGCTTTTCTTGCTTTTTCAGACTTGAAAAAGTAGCTTAACACAAAAAAGGCAAAAATCTCAGCCCAGGAATTCAGTAAAAAAATCCCTGAGATTTCCACTAGCACTCTGATAGAGAAGATGTGCACCAAACCTTGCATGGGTAGGAATCCTAAACTGCAAAAAAGGTGTGAAGAAAGACCACATGCTACATGAAGTCAACTGCTTTTCAACCTTGTCTTTTTCATTCAGTAACTGAGGAATGTAATCCAGTGTAGAGACTCTAAAGCATTCACCATTGCTGTATTCAAGCCACAATATGAGCAAAACCCCCCAAAAACCCACAGCAATGCTCACAGGTGGCTTTGGGAGGCAGTTGACTCCTCTTGAACTCAAACACAGCCCCACTCATCTTGCTTTTGCTGGAGCCACCAGGGTTTTATCTGCCTGAGGAGCAGCTGTGGTGACAGCATCATTGAAAACACACCTCAGGGGGTCAGAGCCCACCTTTGTGGATGAAGCCCATGCTGCAGATCCCATATCTTGCCTCTTTGGTAGTGCTGGGACATTTCCCAGCAGGAAGGTTTCATCTGCTCTGCAGATTATCTGGGAACACGGATGGTCAGCAATTTTCTGCTGTCCTGTTTCTGTGAAACACTGGTTACAGCTCTTGTTACAGCTGCTGTGTGAGCCCCAGGACTGTAACACTGATATTCACTGATAACTCACTTTCACACGGTGCAACATTGTTAAAGGGCTATGCCATTTCTGTGCCTGTTGTTCATAATCAACCCTTACCCATCACTTCCACATCTGAAGGTGCTCTCTCTTCCCTCTCACAGTTTGTGCCCAAACGGGAAAGAATCACAGCACAGACTGCAAGGATTCAGCTCCAGAGGCAAGATGTGTATTTTTCTATCTTTAATATTTCTCTAACAAAACACTTCATATGGAATTCAGCACTTGATTCTCTCTTTCAAACACAGATTTCTCCAGCCATTCCTCCTTAAAGCAGAGAAACAGTACTGTTAAGCTCCTCTGAATATACCAAAGTGAAGATTTCAGGAATATAAAGCAAATAGCTATAACATCACTATAGAGCCAGAACCTGCTGCATTCAGAAATAAACTAGGTATTAAAAACTACACATGCAGGAAGATTCAGCAAAGACTGGTAAGGTACACATCTGATTTTAAGAACCAGAACAACAGCCTCATGCAGTATGAGCTGGCACAGCTCAGCTGGCATCCAAACTACTCTAAATTTCAACTGAAATGCAGTGAAATGCAACGGCACGATACAAATGCAGAAAATAATAGAATTAGCAATGCTCAGATATAGCCAAGGCTTATCCTTTCTACTCTCTTAGATACACATCTCACCTTCTTTTATTCTCTCAAGATAAGCATAAAAATATGTCACCTTCCTCATTCCAACTATGCAGCTAGAAAGAAAAAAAAAGAGGATGGCATGGAGTACAACTTGCATAAACTTCTTATGCTTCACTGCATGATCCAGACTTGTCAGATGTGAAAGACCACTGCCACCATCTGGCGCCTTCTAAGTCTTGAATCTTTCTAATCAAAAAGGAATTCACCCTTTATCTAATTCAATACATAAAAGAGGGAAGTGGGAGAGAAGCAGTTCTGAACAATAGATCAGGAGGCTTAAAAAGCCCTTTCAGTGCAGCTGTTGCAAAAGGAGGCCAATATTTTGATGGAGCAAAACACTGGAGGTGGAGAAGGATTAAGAAAATAAAATGAGCAAGCAAGGTCTTGTCAAAGAAAAAAGGCTAAGATTTAGAAAGAACTAAGACCATGATTCAAATCATATCCATAAACATGTAAGGATTTATGAACTTCTTAAAATATTTTTCCAAGCACTGTTCACAAGAAGGTTGGGAATCACCCAAAAAAGCAATAGTTATTTTTATGAGCTTCAGACATGAGGAAAAAACCAATCACAATTCAAAAGTTTATATTTTTCTTCAGTTATTACTCTCAGAAAACAAAATCAGTTCCTGGTACACTACCCAATTTAAGAATTTTTCTTAAGAACCAGATAAGCATCTTGCTTTTAAAATTATTTTATATGGCTTTCAACTGATTTTACATTGTATTTGGGAATGTTTAGGAACCCTCTGGGATAATCCCACCTGTACCAATCTTGAGGTCAGGGAATCTAACAGCAGTCAATATTTCCTCTCCCTTCTTTGAGTGGATCCCTGAGGGAGGAGCTACTTCATTTCTGTGCTTTGCTGGGGTCAGATGAGCCTTCTCAATCCCATTGGGAAGAGCAATCACAGCCCTGCTCGAGGCGCAGAACCCACTGCTGAAATCCCTCTCCTGCCCACTTCTGGACACCAACACGCTGCGACAGCCCCTGTGACCTACCTGTGCTCAGGGAGAAGGAGCACTTTGTGACACGTGGGAAACTAAAGAGCAAAGACAGGAAAAAACAGGCAGCACCACAGCACTGAGCAGGTGCAGCCGAGGCAGGATGTGCAGTGCCTGGAAGCGAGGGAAGCGCATGGGGGCCGGCAGGTCCTGGCCTCTGCTTGATCAGGGTCTGACACCGTGCTTCACCCTGACACTCCATACTTCTTATAAAGTGCTGGCCTGGCTTGTAGCAAGGGGGGGTAACAAAACGGCAGCAATAAAAACAAAGGCACACGGTGACACTGTCAGCAAGAGCAGCGGGAGCACGGGGAGCGTCATGCGCCCAGGAGTGGCTCTGCACAGCCCCAGGCTCCCTGCAGGCACAGCACACACGGCCTCACCAGCCCCTGCACAGCCACGCCAGGGCCCTGCAGGCTGCTGTCACCCGGCTCCCAGCCCGGACATGCTGCTTGGAAACACGCAGAGATGTCCCGGTTCCCTCTTACACAGATCCCACACTTCCATCTCCAGCGTGCCCTTCCCCTCTCCGGCCTTCCGTGGCTCACCTGTCAAAACAGCTGTAAGGGTACAGCAAGTACCCGGGGTTCTGCTTAGCTAACAACAGAAATACACTCTAATTCTTTGCAAGTGGGTAATGGAAGCTGTGAATCTGAATATTAGACATGGATAATGTTAGCAGGCAAGGCAAAACTGAGAACAGGCATATGCACAGCCGATTATGTTCGACTCTGGTTAATCGAAATCCAGGCACCTCAACATTCAAAGCACAGACACATTCACTTTTCCATCTCCCTTGAAGTGATAACTGCACAGGCTGCAGCTTCAGAGCCCCCAGCAGGACACACAGCTCGAGCTGTAGCAAAAGGGCTGCAGCTTCCAGAGATGCACCCCCTGCCCAATTAACCAGCAGCTCGTTTGCAAAGCCATCAATCCACAGGACCTCCTTACGGTTGTGGGTTTTGTCATCCTGACTCCACTCTTCAGATTCCCTCCCGGAGGCAGCCTGAAACATTCTGTCACAAAGCTGTAAGGATGAATCATTGGGTGGACGTTGCCAATACAGCTTTGCATTAATTATTCACAATCACGGCAAAATATTACCCATATTCATAACTTAGTAAATTACTAATTTAGGTGCACGTTAATCCGAAGATGATGATTCACACAGCAGCCTGCATGATGTAGCACTAAATCATTCCTTGAAAGTTAAGGCACCTGTCCCATGAAGTTTACAAGAGCAGTATCTAAACTGCAACAAGTTTATAGCTAAGTAACACAATAAATCTATATTCATATCAGAACAGTTGGATCCATCTTTGTCATCTCTGCCCAGCAGCATCATTTAATTGCTTTCCACTGCTCACTTCTCATTGGGCCAGCTTCATTAAAAGAGTGGTTTATGTAAGCAGCTTTTTAAAAACATTAACTTCTAAAAAGCCTGAAGTTGGATAATGATAAATGGAGATGCACATATATCATACACATTGTAATTGCTATGCCAGAGTAACAAAGTGGTATTTATTAATATGCAGATTTGAAAGGTAGAAATAAGCAGTATTTATTTACATCATCTGTTAAGAGGTATTGGTATTCTCAAAAATACCTGCGGAAAATCTAAACTACTGCTCAAGCAAATGGAAACGTTCTGGGTCTACCAAAGTAAGATCTGAAGCCCAAAGCAGTAACCTGTAGATACTTTCCCTCCCAGTGCCATTCCCATTAGCTCCTAGGAAAGCTTGCTGTGTAAGACAGCAGCAAAAGGCAAATAATCCCAAGACCTTACTACACAAGATATGTTTTATGAAAATCTGATCTTCTTTTCTCCACAACTAGAAAACACTTTCTTTTATACATGATGTTCAGGTCTTTGCTATTTCAGAGACAGGGTTATAGGTTTGTAACACTGTAGACTTACTTCATGATTTTCATGATAATATAAGAAACAAGTGTTTTTACAGTCTGAGAAATCATTCACTGGAACAACCTCCCCAAGGAGGTGGCAGAGACACCATCACTGGCAGTTTTTAAGACATGACTGGACTAAGGGCTAGATAATCTCACCTAGGCTCCTTTTCCCACAAATATTGGGGCAGATGATCTCCAACGTTCCTTTAACCTTGGGCTTTTCTATGATGATTCTATGACTTCTTTTCCAGTGTCCACAGCACAATCCAAGAGCCAAAAGCTATTATTTTTTTTAAAAAGCTTATCAAGAGCACACTTTCCCTGCTGTCTGGCTAAGTCCTTCATGCAGGAACTCCAGCACATTATTCTTTGTCCCTAGACATGAGAATGGAAGCAGATCATTACTCGGAGCTCCACAGATCTCTTCTTGCATCTGAGAGCTGATATTTTCTCCAAACCTTCCTATTTAGTTTTATATCTGCAAACCTATGCATACATAGTTCTTCCAAGATCATTTTTCACGTACCTCTCACCACTTTTCTCTTTCCTCCAGGCTACTTTTGCCTGGCTTACAAACTGCTGTTAGACCAGAGCCTGAACTAGCTGCAATGCTCCAGGCTGTACCTGGCAGCATGACAAGCAGAGTGAGCAGATAACTCCCCCTTTCCTGCAGAAATATAAATCTTCTTCATACATCTTAGCAATGCTAATATTTTTCACAAAAGCTTAACCTTGCTGCCATTGGGATTCAGGTGAACAGAGCACAGTAAGTCCCAGCATTCCCTTCTGATGGGTATTCTGTATCCTGTGCCTGCCTGGATGTTGTTCCTACACTTCTCCCTGTCCAACTGCTGAATCTGCTGTACCAGTACCATTGGGTGCTTTGGCCGGGGGATGTTCATTTGCAATTCTATTCCTTCCAAGTCTGGTATTGTGCCAATTTGTTAAGTCAGCTGTCCATTCCTTCCTTCAATTCATTCCCAAGTAAAAGCCATACTGAGCAGTACCCAGCCCAGGCCAGCCTGCTGAGGAACGCCCATCCTCTTTCAGAGCTGGCCACTTACAACTATTCCCCAAATGCAGTTTCCAGCCACTCACACACACCAGTAGCTGTTCTCACTGACAAAGTCCCCTCATAAAACCCAGCTGCAGCAGGGAGTCTCCCATTTGTCTTCCTGTAGCAGCCCGAGCTGCCTCCATCACTGCTGGCTGCAGCCCGTGCCAGCAGCCCGCAGCGCCGGTTACCTGTGCGGGGGAAGGGTGGAGGAAGTGCAGCAGCCTGGTGAGAGCACACACCGACCCCGCCAGGCAGAACACTTTTACAGCTGCAGTAATTGATTGCCTTTGCAACAATCACACTCCGCCAGCTTCATTTTTCAGGAAAAAAACATCAGATTGGAACAGATGGGGGCAGATCAAAACAGATTGCGCAGAACAGCCACAGTCTAATGGCGAATTGGGAATACTGAGCAAATATAAGAAGCCCATGTGCTTTGTGTCTGAATTGGAAACAGAGCTCTTTCATTGCAGCTTTCAAGTGCTGGTGTAAACGCTCTTCTATCTGTTCTGACAGCTAATGGCAAGCTATCACATTTGCAATAGCTTTACTTGGGGCTCAAAGCTGCAGTTGTGACCAGGACCACAGATCTGCACAAAGATGGGCACGGACTTCTCTTACTCACAGAAAGCAAGGAGATGCAAGCACAGGGGGTGTCCTCAAGCCACAGCTACTCCAGCAACCCACAGCTCATCCCTCACATGGGTCACCAACACTGCACCCACAAAATCAACCGTGTTCAATAATGCCATTCCATCTACAACCAGATTCTGATGAGCATGGAATCAATCTTCCATTTGGGAGATGATGATACAGAAAGCAGTTCTGGTAAAGAAAAAGTAAACATTTTTAATGAAGCTTTCTACACAGATGAAAATATTTTCTGGTACAGTGAGGCAAAACAGGAATCCAGATAAAAACTTAAATAGCCTGTCCATTCAGAATCAGTTCATTTCTATTCTTTCCTCTGCACAATTGTTAGATGCTGGCTCTACCCCCTTCACCTTGTATTTCTAAGGAGTGATGAAAATTCCATCTTAAATCTTCATTCTTGGTTTAATTATACTGGTGGAATACTGCAGTGAAACAAGTATCCATCAAATTGTCCTGTATTTTCACTCTGATTGATCCTACTTAGGGTTGGGGCAGGGAGGGTTACACTCATAGCACTGACTTTTTCTTTAGTGATTAAATCTATTCAATCAACTCTTTCTTTACATGGCAGGCTAAATATAGTGTATTCACCCAATTCTACACAGCTAAAAAAAAAATTAATAGCTCTTTGCCAAAAATTTTTATCAGCTATAGCATTTGGACCCACCTTTTTTAGAAAGGAATGCACCAAGGAGCTGCAATTTCATCACCAGAAATAGAAAAAGAAATAAAAAGCTTCCAGAAATCCATGTGGGGAAAAAAATAAATTACAACAGCAGGCTATCACTGAATGCACCAAGCAGAAATAATTAACACTTGTTTCTCTTTGTGAATAATGCATAGCTGTAATAAGAGCTTTGCTTTCAAGCAACCACTATGCCATGTAGCCAGGAGATACAGCCAGAAAGTAAAGCACACTACAGAAGCTGTGGTCTCCTCCTACTCTTCCCGACACGACTGATTTAGGCACTGAGGGAAACACAGACCTGGGGGAAGGACAGCCTCCCCCCAGTCCTTCCCATAGGTTTTTTATATAGCTTTATCCAAGCCAGTGCACAAAAATCCCACAAGTAGTATTTCATTAGGAAAAGGAAGCTTCCATTTATTGGAAATTTATTTTTATTGTTCTGCTGACTGGGTTTTTTGATGCTTTTCCTTGCATTATGAATGCCTCTGCCAAGCATGCAATACAGCTTGCTAATGGAAAACTTGAAGATAAACCAAGCTCTGCTAAACTGGTTTTCCTCACACTATTGCTACTTCTACTCCAGTTTCTTCATCCATGTTTCCAGTCACCACAATCACCTAGTAGGAACTCAGATGAATATTCAGTGACATTTGGGAATGGCGACCCTCACAGAAGGCCAGATGGCAATCCTTGGTTTACTTCTACTTTAACTATTTATTTTACTCAATTTAAACAAGAAGTCCACCAGGCTACTAAGCCTGGACACAACTGATGCTCTGACACGTTACTTGTGTCCCCACCACGAGCAGTGAAAATAGCCATGCTATGGTGAACAGAACAAGCACCTACAAACCCACCTACCCAAAACCTACAGATGCTGCCACCTTTCAGAGGCTGCAGGGACAGAGACCTCCCAGGCCCATGACAACACTTCCAGGCAAGCTCTAGCACCACCTTGCTAGAAGACAGCCTAGGAGGCATCTCTGCTATGGGCAAGTGTCTTCAGAGGGTTTCCAGCACCAGAAAACCACCGGCTTTGCTTCCAGGACCACTCATCTCAAAACTGGCCCAGAACCCCCTTTTCCAGCAGGGACCAGAGAGGCAGCTGCAGGTGCATCCCACAGGCACAGTGTGGATGGAGCCAGAGCCAGCCCTGCTCCCTGGGCACAGGAGCTGAGTGGGGTGTAGCTGTAGCACAACTGAGAGCTGTTGCCTGTCCCTCAGCTAGCTTTCTCTTTGAAGAAGAGAATTTTCATATAAGAAGGTAAAAGAAAACCCTCAAAATTTGTTTTGCTTCCAGGGCACACTATTTAAAATAAAAAAAACCAAACAAGTACAGCAATACCTCAAACCAAATGTTTGAATCCAATATCTTCAAAGAACAAGGCTAACAGCACTTCTTTTATTCTTTTTTATTTAAATCGAACAAAATGGTTTGCTGCATACATGCTGTTCACTTCAAAAGACCATTCTTAATCCATTAATAAATAGCAGCCTAGAAGGAATCATACAAAAGTAAATTTTTAATGCTTTAGCCAAAACAGCAGCCAGCTGATGGGCAGGACTGAATTAACTGTGTGAATCATTCTCACAGGTATCTTGGCAAAGTGAGAAAATTAACAGTAGGAAAGTACTATTAGAAGGCAGAAAGTTTTTTAGGGCTTTTTGTTTCAATTAATGAAAGAGGTTTCATTGTACTCCAGGTTAGGTGGTATAAAACACAGACCTTTTTTTTAAAACACAATGCAGCAATACAAAATAAACTGTATTTGTACCTATCAATTATATCCAAAGAGTAATGATGACACGAAAATGGTAATGAAAAGGAAGGAAAGAAACCCAATCTTGTCACATAATTGCTCCTTGGTTTCAGTGACTACTTCTGGTAGATTTGAACTAGACTACTTTGAGTATCACACCTTGCAATAACCTGAAGAAAAATATCTCTATGAAGACTGGTTTAGCAGGTTCAGAAACTGATAATTAAATAGAAAAAGCAGTTTCCACTTTTGGTAAAACTCTTCCTGACTCATCCTTGGTTCTGAAAGCTTTTTACGTTGTGTTGTCTCCAATCACCCATGCGACAGACAGCTGAAATCTGAGTTGAAAACAAAGGTTCCCTCCAATAAAAAGGATGAAGATTTCCTTGTCTGCAGAAAAGCTTTATCCTTCTCCACACCTTAGCACGTTCATTTCCAAGAAACTCATTAGCTTTCCTGCACAGACCAACATCTACTCTAATCACCCACACCACATAGCCCCAGCAATCAACTGGCAGCTACCAAACCCCAGCCACACTCTGGAGAGTAACTGAAACAGTTTTGAAAGGACTCCTTTCCACCCTTTTTGGAGGTACCAGCTTTCCAGGAGATCACCACTGAGTCCTTATCCTGAAGGAAAGGAGTTTGAGCTGTGACCCCTCATCCTCTGAATTTTAAGAGCTATGGTGACCTTCAGCAATTTTGGTGTTTATCACAAAACCAAATACAATTCCACTAGCCTTGTTTCTGTTATGGAAGTAGCACACATCTGTAATACCTTATCCCACATGTCACACTCCAATTTAAGGCCAAAGAAAAGTCACCCTAGCTGGATACATAATCCAATGAGCACTGCTGTGCATACTCAAAAGGCTGCATCCATCAGTTCAACTCTCACTTTTGGTCAAAAGAACAAAAAAAAAATAAAGTCTGTGATTTTGAAGAGAAAACCAAGAAAATGAGCGTGTCAGCACTCAGCTCAGCCTCCTCCTGAGCCACGTGTACAGATCCAGCCTCTCTGAGAATAAGCACTCTGTGGATTTAGGAAAGCAGAAGGGTAGAGTGGGTGATCAGAGCTCCTTCTGTGCAAGGAACAGTTCCACAGGTTAAGGCTCTCCCTTGCAAGACTCAGGACTAAGCACCACTGAAGCCAGGTTCTGCCAACTCAGCAGTGAGACAGGAAGATAAATAAGGAATTACCATTAGCTATCTCACATTAGCTATAAGAAACAGGGGACATCAAATGAAGTTATCTGATATAGAGTCAAACCAAGGAAATACAAAGACTTCACAAAAGTGACTGGACTGGGGAACTCATTGCCCTGGTGGCTGCAATGAGAACATTTAAATGGGGTCAGTAAGCAATCAGTTACATTAATAGATTTTTTAAAAATTCATTTGGCCCTAAGTGTAAAGGTGCCATCACCTCTCCCTGAAGGTATTTCTGTCCAATTTTAGGAGAATGAAAGTTTTCTGAAGCAGCATTCCTACTAATTTTCTCTACTTCCTCAGGCACCTGCTATGAGCCACTGCCAGACAGAGCCACTCTTATATCTTGGGACAGATGTTAAAATAGTCTGTACCTTAAAATAAAACGTAATCAAACCTGAAGTGAGTGCTGATGCAATAGCACTGATTCCCAGGAGCCTTGTGATCCACACACAACACAGACTCCTTCTTTGTGTTAGGGTGTTCTCTTTTCATGCAAAAATTAGGATTTTTTTTTCTTTCCTCAGTACCAAGACCTCCCTTATCCTTAAAGCCTTGAGATACAAAAATGTTTTCCGTTTGCAGAAAAGCAGTTTTGTTTGGGTTACACCCCAAGGGGTGAGGATCTGGGTATGCCTTTCCCTAGGAAGGGGTCACAGTGAGGTGGGATGGCTCAGTGGCAGCTGCCCCACACCACCCTGGGCTAGCAGGGGAAACCACAACCACCCCACAAGCAGCTTCAACTGGCTCAGCCAATTCCACAGCAGAGATGCCAAGGAAAGTCCAGCTGCCAGCTCGGCACAGAGGCAGGACAAGGAGCACTCCTGCCCTGCAAGGGGGACAACACTGTTTGAGTGCTGCAGACACTGCTAAATAAAATGCATCTTGACACTGAAAACCCATCCTTTACACCTCTGGGAAAAGACTGCACCGAAGTTATGTCCTATTTCACCACAAAAAAAAAGCAGCAACTTTCACCTTAATCCTTACAGACCTTCACTTTAGAAGGGGAACAGGAACCTTCCCCTTCTAATTTAACGTATTAATTGATTTGATTACCCAAGTTGGGCTTTTCTTTTTCCTTGGAGCAGACATGCAGTGCCTGTCACATAAGAGTGGTGAACACCCCTCTCCCCTCAGGGAAAGCCTTCACTGGGCTCTTGCCTCTTGCTCTTCTCCTCCAACCCAATAAGCAAAGGACTTGCCCTCTTTTCTTTGTGATCATTATTTGAACTGTGTAGTTTCAATATAACTTGAATATAATTTAAATTTTGCTTAGCTGATTTTTATTCTATTATCTCTTGTTCTCTGGGCAAGTATATATTTGATCTTGAGAGTAAAATTGTTATAATTAAATCTGTGGTTTTAAAGGTAATATAAATTAGAGGGTAGAACCAAAGTAATACGTAACAGCTTGCATGGCATTATATAGATGGAATAATAACTCACTTGTCTGAGCAGCACACCATGACAGAGATTAGTTGTTACCCAAAAAAGTCTTGCTATTCAGATTTTGGAACCCATTGAAATACTACATGGTATTTAAATATATTACAAAAGCCTCTACAGAAATACAAGTCTATAATAAAGATGCAATTGGAAATGTCAGCCTTTACACTCAAACTGAAGTTTTGAGCACTCACCTCCCAGCCTAAATCCCCGAGATGATGGCCAAGGTGCTGCCTAAGGCAGAGACCATCCTTTAGCCTCTTTTTACTTCACTGTGACACAAGTTCAATAAACAAAAAAGATGGGCCCAGGGAAGGAAGAATGAAATCTCAATAAAATTACTACAACCTAAAATTTCCTGTGCCTTGTATTTGGAACATCAGGCTTTAACAGCTTAAGTTTAGCCTGGAGCCCAAAAGGCCACTTTTTACTTCAAAATCTGCACCTATTTAAGTACAATTATGTTAACATCTTTGCAGCATGAGACTAACAAATGCACAAAAGATTCACTTGCCCTATTTAATACAAAATATGTTTATTTTTTAAATTCCTTTCCATATTCTTGACAAGCCAATGAAAATGAGGCAAGTGCATGGGGGGCCCGGACTACCATGTCGGGCAATTTAGCTTCTGAAATGCATAAATCTGGTACTTGCACATGTTTTTCTTTATATAGCACATGTGAATTCCATGTGAATTGTATATTTCACAAGTTAAATTATGCCCCTAATTGGTACTTCATAATAAAATGCCTGAAGGAGACCAGGCTGTTCTGATATGCGAGCAATTTTAGATTTAAATTAAGTTAGGGATTGATTTCCATTTCAAAAGTGTTTTTGAAATTTAACAAGTGAAATATAAATGCTGTTTTCAAGTAGGGACACAAAAAGATGAGAAGGCAAATTGTTTGGTCAAGAAGTTGATATTTAGACAGCAGAAGTGTTACACATACGAAAATGTTTTGCATTGTGTTATCGTCCACCTGATTTAAGAGAACAGTAGGGTGGGTATTTCAACAACTTTACTATTTGAGCACATACTGATGGGTGGAGTTTGATTTTCTACTTTTCTAGCTTTGATACTTATTTTATAACATAGGGCTGTATTCTTCCTAAAAATACAAGAAAAAGTTACAAGTTGTGAAATAAAGATCAAAAGTAACTTTGTAACTGCTTAGTAGGACATATTGTAATGACCAAGAAATACTGTTACTCTGAAATTAAGAGGAAGACACTTGTTGGCTTCGAAAGCCGTTGTCCTTATGAAAGGCAGTCTCCCTTTGAACAGTTCATACTTGTATAAATTCTATTTACACTTCCATAAACTCCATAGAACAACTGCTCTGTTCCCAAACTTAGCACAAGCATCAAGCTCGGTTACTTTTCTTTTCAAGCTCAAGTAGCTCCTAAAAATACTCAAGAAATTTTAATCTAATGCTGCCGAGAATGAAAAGGCTTAAAAAACGGAAAAGTGAAGGAAGATTTGGCCTGTTTTGTTCTGTTAGAAAAACAGGGAAAAAAGCAAGGTTATCGTTTTGAAGAAAATGCTTTACTGGTAAATAAACCACCTGCCATGGGCTTACAATTGCTGATCTTTCCTGGCCCCTCCATTCTTCTCAGGAAGATCTCATTTCTTCTCACCTATACAACAACGCTCTGAGCTGCTGCTGCCTCCACCACCACTATCTGTAACCTAAGCTCAGGAATTTTCTACTCTGATGGAAGCTACAAAAGAGCACGAGGGTGTTCACTGGGGAAATACCAGAAAGCCACGGATGTCTGACACTGCTCACAAGAGCTGGGCAAGAGCAAAGCCTCTCAGCAGAGACACATCTGGATTAAAATCTCAGGGAGCAGAGGAGGGGAAGGAGGGACAGGGTAAGATTTACAGACACCAAAGGATATGTGGTGTAACACAAAGCAAACAGATTCAATTTAATAAAACATCCTGCATACAAGATATCACCTAGCAGTTTACAGAGAGATAAGAAACCAAGATAATGCTTTAGAAAATTGGAAACTGTGATTCATAACAGGAAACCAGGAAAATACACAAATAAAGTTGAAGCCATTCAGATAAAAGGAAATCTGGTGAATTTAAAAGCATCTAGAATACAAGCATATGTTCTTACAGAAGAGCCACAACTAAAGAAAAAATGAATCTCAAAGGATTAAAGGCTCCTTTAAGCATCTAAAGCCCTAGTGTTTATCAAAGCATCTCTGTTCAAGAAGTATTAGGTGGATGGAAAACAATTTTAACCTGGTGGAACTGGAACCACACAAAAATTTCAACTTTTCAAGGTTTCCAACACCCCCAATACCTCTCTCTGCCTTGGCAAAACTTTAAAGAGAGGTTTAAAAAATAAAAATGAACAAGCTTTTCTGAAACATAAAAACCCTTGACTTGGAATCAAATCAATTTGGATTAAATCTTTTTATTTAGACACAATGTCATAAATTCTATGTTAAAGTAAGGGAGAAGGGAATAAAAAAGGCATGGATAAATGCATTAATCAATCAAGAGCAACAAATATAATGAGAGAGCTGAAAGCACAATGGACTCACAATTTCTGGATGCACAGAAAAAATAAAAAACCTCCATTTACCTGCAAAATTTAAGTTGAAAATTGTGACCACACCACATTTTTAATAATGACTTCAGAATAAAGGAGCAGACAGGTCAGAAGGTCAAGCACCAGGGGCAGAGCTTGAGAGGACTCCACATAGAATCTGTCTGGGCAGCTCAAAAGCTTGGGAAGGAGGAGCTGCCAGTGCTGGGATGCTGCCCCTGGAAGTACCAGTACAGAGTTGTAACACATCACTCCTGGGGGAGACTGTTCAAGAGGAAACCAGGTGCCCTGAACACTGGGAATCACAAAAGTACCAGCAGAAAGAGCATGAAGGGTATTCTCACCCACCACTTGGAAGGGCAGATAGGCAACACTTCAGGGCAGAGAAGGGCAGGAGAAACAACCAACAACACAGCCTTGACCAGCTGCAGTTTCTGCTGCTGGCAGCAAAGAGCTGCAAAGGGACACCTGAGGGGAAACCGTGGCAGGATCATAAAGGCAGGGGAATTATTGATTCTTTCTTCCAGGTGGGAGATTTTATCCTAGAAACAGAATGCACAGTGGAATCATAGAGGCCACCCAGTCTGGACAGGCAGATCAGTCCCTCCCAGGTACTGAGGCAGCGACTGACAGCAGGGCAGCAGGGGATACCCTGCTGAACAGCTGCCACTGTCACTGTCAAAACTCAACTTGGGAGAAGGGCCCAAGCGTGGCACAAGCCACTGCAATGCTGGAAACCAAATCGCAAACTAAGGCTCCCAAAAGGTGGTGACAGGGCTGCTCCCATGCCCAGGTGACAATGGTCACTAGCCTGCCCATATCCATATCCCTCCTGCACTCCTGACCTGCAGCAGGCACGTGGCAGCCACTGCCCAGACTGTCCCCTCTGCTTTGCATGAGGCCTCTCACTCATCCCTCCTCTCTCCTGGTGCACACCCATGTCAAGACCCTCCAAACCTCCTTCCAAGACTAGAGTGCCCACGGATTCATTTTCCTACCACTTTTATCTTCCCCTAACTCACATTCCAGCACAGTAATTAGCTCTGCTTTCCTCAGAATACAAGCTCTAGTCAACATCAACTACAGCTACTGGAAAAGACCATCTCCCCTCGCTGGAGCCACTCACCTGCAGCAGGTATTGCCAGGGCCCTGCCCTTGGCACCACAGTCCCTCAGCCTGACTGCTTTGGAGCACCAAGAGGTGCAGCTGCATCAACCACGGCTCCCAGGCAATCACTGCCATTTGGTTTTACCCCAGTTCAGCAAAGGAATTCATCTGAAAGCTAGGAATAGTTTAAAGGATCTTCCCAGGATGTTCTTCCCCGTGAGCACTGCACTCCAACATTCACCTCGTGAAGCAAAGGTCAGAATACACGAGATGCCCAATGGAGTAACACTACAGACAATCCTTTCAAAAACACAACATACAGCCACTGTTTCCAGCACAAAGAAAATCACATGAAAATTAAGGTGTTTCAGTTCTCATGGAGCTGCTACAGTACAGATTATCTCAGCTATTTTCTATGAGCACCTTCAGGAATATTTTTTGCCATTGAATCTTGTAAAAAACCCACAGCTTAGCAGAAAATGTATGCATTGGATCTATTTTTCTTCCAAGAAGGACGAAAATTTTCTCAATTTTGCAAGCACAGTAGTCTCATGACACTAAACATACTTTGCATCAGCTCAAGCTGTTGTGTATACGAAAATGATCAATGTTGAAAGCTTCTGAAATTATTTCCACAGCTAGATACTGCATGGCTTTTTCAAGGCTTAAAACAATTTCCTTTTACATTTTTATAGATTGGGAATCAGCCATTAAGATGAATATGTTCAAAATACTAAGTGCTTTTCTGGCATTTTCGTTTCTAGATTATACAAAAATATTCTGAACATGCCAAAAGTCACACTTGCAATTAAATTCAAGTACCTAATTAGCTCCAGATAAACAGGAAATCTCCTATGATGTAGCACAATAATAATTTAAAATATTTGAGAGGTTAGATCATAGATTGAATTCATCTGGTATTTTATGAAAAACACAAGGTGACTATATTTATTGAGCAACAGCACCAGCTGTAAAACAATTTTAAGATATGGTGATTAACTTTGAAACCACAGATGAGTCCAATTTAGACTAAAAAGCCACACAGCTGACCCACAAATAATGAGAACAGGTAACTGTTGTAATGCTTCAGCACCTGATCCTTGTGACAAGCAGCCTGAAAACAAGCTTGCTTTTACAACCTTTTTCTACTCCAGAAACAGAACTTCCCAGGACAATTATTAATTCTGACAGATATGTCTTGGAAGTGAAAGAACTGCCATTACTTTCTACATAAAGATATGTGTTTCAGAGCACCAAATTTCAGTTGTAAAGATGACAAATTAGCTATACTGAAATCATGCATTTCCTCAAAAGCTCCTGCCTGTGTTTGTAGAGCGGGTTTGCTCCCTTATGGATGTGTGTGTATATAAAATTGAAAAATTACGAATTTAATTGGGATGCTTGAACATCCTTCTGATGTGCTTTAAGAGTTCACACAAGACAGCTGATTTCGGTGCAAGGTTTAACTGCATTTCTATTAACCTACTGCAGCCATTAGAGTTTTATTCCATTAATTTACAGTAAATGATGTTGGCTTGATCACTGATTGAAAATATTTTTGAAAAGCAGAAGCTGCGCTGCAGTACTCACTTTTCCAGCAATAAGGTAAATAGTTATTCCAATTCTGTATATGGGGCAAAAGATAATCAGTCAATACTCAAGAACAGACTACTTAAGTGCCTTGAAAATTAAATTACATTGCAGTTCAATGTAATTTAAAATGTCAGAGAAATCAGAGGCTCTCACAGATTTTAATTAAAGTAATCTCTATATTCAGACCTTGCATCTTCCCCATCCTCCTGCTACTATGCCTTTAATATTTATTCACTGCGCAAAACAATAAAAATAATCAAATTCACTTCTTATTATTTACAGTAAAATAGGTTTTAAATAAACAAGGATGGCATTTTGCATCTTTAATAAAGGACTGTTTCAGACAATGCCGTTTCAGAAACCCAAGCATGCTCATGGCATAATTTCATGGACAAGTTGCCATAGAAATAGCCAGCTCAAACGCAAGCTAAATCTCAATCACACAACAAAAAGTAGTTCAATATTCTTTAACCAGTCCCAAGGGGTGGGGGCGGGAAGCCAATGGACAAAGCAGCAGGTCAAAGTCACAAAGAGGAGGCTTTGCAGGGAAGCCGGGAAGAGTCGGGAGACCGTGGCGCTGAGGGAAGCCGCAGACGCGGGGTCCCACAGGAGCCGCCCGGAGCCTCCGCCCAGCACACCCCGCCGGCGCTGCCAGGGGCCGGGCAGGGAGCGGCCGGAGCCCGGCCCGGCCCCCGAGGGCAGCGGCGCCTCCCGCACCCGCCCAGGGCCGCGAGCTCCCTCAGCGGGCACCTGCCAGGCTCCTGAGGCACGAGAGGGACGGCGCCTGTGGCCTAACACGCCAGGAAAAGTGAAAAAACCTCAAACAATCCCACCCAGTGGGTGCAAAGCACCAGAAGAGCCCCACAGAGCTGTGCTGGGCCGTGCAGCAAAACAAACAAACCCTGTGGCCCTCACAAAGCCCAGCGACCACCGGATGTATACAGCTCGCTTAAACTGAACCAGTTTATTCCCTGATGAAAAAGCAAACTCTCCTTGTCAGCCTTCCCTTACCTTCCGTCCCGGGAAGCACACGGGGCTCAGCCGGCTGCCAGGCCGGACAAACAGGGGGGCACTGGGCGCTGCCCACACTGAAATGGGGCTGGCGGGCGGGACGGGCCCAGGGGCTGCTGCCTGGGGCAATTAACCTCAATCAGGGGTGCGGGGACAGGTGCGGGCCATGGGGCTGCTCATCAGGGCAATTAACCCCAATTAGGGGTGCGGGGGCAGGTGCGGGCCCAGGGGCTGCTGCTCGGGGCAATTAACCTCAATTAGGGGTGCGGGGGCAGGTGCGGGCCCAGGGGCTGCTGCTCGGGGCAATTAACCCCAATCAGGGCCCAGCAGGAGCTTCCAGGGTTTTCTTCCCAGCCCCCCTCAGTTCCTCCCGCTGGAAGTGTGGCAGCAGAATACCGCGATTGATAGTGCCAAAGGCGACTCCCAAAGGCTGGAGTAGCCAGCGGTAATGCATTTCCTATGACAAATTCCACATCTTGTTCTATTTTTTTAATATATTCAAATATTAATTTGTTATTCGGAACTATTCTCCTGACCATTTCCAGGGGTTGTTTTTCTAACTTGTTCCAATTCCCCAGGCGAAACAGTCGTGATTGCAAACTTTGTATCTGCACTCTGCAAATATATTGAAATACGTATTTTAACAGCTGTTCAAGAGACACTGGATAGCAAGGAGGTCTATCACCAGGAGCCTTATGGAGATCAAATTTAGCTCACAGTCAACAAAATTATAATAAATTGAATTAGGAATGCAATATTTTTCATAGTCTGCAGGCCACTTAACGGCACATATAGCCAGCACCATTAGCATTTACTTGCAGAAAGTGCCCAGTTGCACCGCTTCCTTAGGAAGTAACTGGATTTCTGCTACAGTGTATTTATCTTTTCTACCATGCTTGAAACATTTTGAATCCTTTAAAGTGAGAAGTAATCTATTTTCCTTCGTTGGTGAGGTTTTGCTGGTTACAGTTGGTTGAATGATAATAATTTTTTGCTGAGTAAAAGTTCTTAGGTTTTCAGTTTCTGACTGAGGCAGCATATGCAATTAGGACCTATCAAGTGCCATAGCTTAATCAACCTCCAATTAATATTCTTATCATCATAATTTTACAAAAAAAGAATCCTTTTCATGTGGAATAATCCGAAGGGGAAAAAAAAAACAGTTCCAAGACTGCATTGCAGTGCTCTCCTCTTTTCACCCAGCATGTTAAGAGGAAAGCGTTACTAAATGCTGTAGTAACAAAAACCCTGTTACCAGCATTATTTACAGTTTTGAGCAGGATGCATCACCAGCCTCAACACGTAACCACCTTTAAAACCTTTGACAATTTCTATTTTCATTCTGGATTACTCCTGTCATGAAGAAGACAACACTGAATAGACTCTTCCCGCTTCACAAAGCCCTTTTTATTCTTTTTGGGCGATAGGAAGGGGAGCTCCTACCCCTGTTGCTATGTGGTACTCCCCTGCATATCTCCATTTGCATCAGAAAGAGCGAGCAGACAGAAAAGGTGCTTGACCAATGACAATGACCACTGGGTCCTTCCTCCAAATATCTGTTGTCCCTTGTAACATAAACAACTCGAACTGAATTTTGACCCCAGACCAAAGACCTTCACCTCCACCTGCATTACTGATTCCCTTACTCAGCGATCCCCACTTATCAGTTATGGTTTGAGGGGTTTTTTTGTGAGTGCAACAGGAGGTAAAGCATTATATAATGTTTAAACATGAGAAAGGCATTTGTTTACTCACAGCAACATTTTGGGGATTAGGAGAAAAGGAAGGAAAACTCCTGAATCCTCTTAAGTAGTTACACAAGTGGCATGTTGCCCCCACGTTTCAAAGGAATCTAATTTTCTTTTGTGGTCCTGAAATACATCAGCTGACATTTCTTGTTATTATGGACTTTAGTTTAGACCTATGTCTTTATTTAAGCAGTGGATCAGCCAGACACCTGCACTCTAGAAAATCATATGCCAGTATTGATTTTCTTAGTGGTAATAATTCACTACCAGTAACAGCAGCAGCAACGCTTTGAAAGCTGCTTTCATAAATGGTATTTCAACATTTGGGGACATTTTGCAATGAAAAACACAGAAACTACAGTCATACATTTATCTGCTTAAAGAGAAGAGAAATTAGACTAAATTAGAGTAATTAGACTAAATTTCTCTAATACAGCTTTAGTTCTAAGAATATTACACTGGCATTTTGACTCAGAAGTTCCTCTGCCAGGTGCGGAACAAAGAAAGCCACAATTTGAACAAAAGCAAGGAAAGCTGTGACAAGGCAGGCAAACTTCTAATTGAATGTGAGGCTGTGGCTCAAGTGAGAACACAGCTGGCGTGGGTTTCTGTGCAACACAGCTTGCTTCTGCAAAAACCACTGCCAAGAAGAGATGGTTTAGGAAAACAAAAGGTTTGATCTAGCACAGCCTCAAGCATGAGGCAGACTCAGGGCTGGAGTTCAAGTCTGGACTCAGCTCATGTTAAAATGCAGGAGAACACTGCAAACACCCTGCAAATTTCACTGGCTCTGCGTCATTTCTACAGCTGCAATAGCAATATTCCAACTGCACCTGAGGCACGGTGGGACCTGGCTGGGAGCGTGCAGGGAGACCTCCCTGCCCTGGGACTTGGGTCCTGACCTCTCCTCTCTGTACAAAGCTCAACTCAGAACTCATCCTAGTCAAAAGCACTTGAGAAAAGGTCCATGTTGTGGCAAATACAGTTTAGTGACTAACTTAAACAGGGGTCTGCTATGGTTTTAACATATGGCTTCATATTTCAGTCCTAGCAAAAATTCAATTTTAATATTTACTGCAAATTACTATTTGTTTTTTCTTTTGGAGGTTTTCCCCAAAGTTTCAGTGGATACTGTTTCCTTGAAATATTATTTTCAAGTATGCACTAACAATTATTACACTTACTAAAGAAGCACCTTTGTGTCAGAGTTGTGTGCAGCAATCTCTACTGACCCCTGCAAACAGAATACACTGCAATCTTACAATACAAGGAAAAAACATATACAATAGTTCAAAATATTTCTTTCCAGAAGTTGCTTGTTCCTTTACATCTCAGTAGAGAAGATGGGAAATAAAAAGTAGGGCTGGGAAAATGAGACTGGCAGTGAAAACAGCAGAGCTGTGGATGAAAGGAATGAGCTGTGGGGAAGACAGGCAGAACATCAGTGGTATTAGTGTGAGGCAAACAGAGGATGAAAGAATAGGGAAACATGAGAAGATGGAAAAAAGACAATTGCTTTTGCTAAGAATACAGTCAGAGCACACTGATGAATCCGACCAAAAAAAAGTCAAAAGAAAAAACCCAACCATTATTTGATAATATTATGTATCAATGCTTGTTTAGCTTTAATTAAAATTTTCTTATCTGACACTAACAAAGCCAGATCCCAGGAGTTTCCTGGCAGAAGCTGGCTGATGACAAGGGTCTCGTTTGGAATTGTGCTGCCAGTGTGCCATAAAGTGCCTCACCTAACCTTACAATTGTACCCAACTCAAATGTTAGATGCTGCATTTGAGCTTGGACTGAAAAGAAACCCATAGATAGTAAAAGTGGAAGTGCACAATTAGGATGTGTATATATCCTTAATTACAGCATAAAGTGGCACAGTGGAGAGGAGGATTAAATTATCATTCAAGACAGATCTGTTTCTTTTTCTCTAGTGTGCAAACACAAATACTGAGCTGCCTTAATTAGAGCCATATGGCCAGTGCATGGAGTCACTGCAGGGTATTGTTAATGCAGTTTGAGTGCCCAAACTATGCTCATTCACGTTTTTGAATTACTCTGAATAGTTACAGATAATAGTAATCAACTCTGAAAATACTGGTTGCAAAGATCATTGGTTTTTCAATAATGATAACACTCCTGTACTGTGTCTAACCACAAAATTCTAAGCACACCAATTCCAAATCACATAAACATGCATCCACAGAGTGGCTCTGGTCTGGTTACCTCCACAAGAACATGCAAGTTTGGAAAGAAGCCCAGAAAAACCCCACAGGTATAGGTTAAATTACTGATTCAGGCATGTGTCACTGTGCCATAGCACCATTTGGAGATAGTGCACAGGGGCACTTAGTGTCCTATAAAATTAATCCCTTATATAGTTTAGAAGAGTCACAAGTCAGCAAATAATGGAGTAAGCAGTACAATATATCCCAAAACAAATTAGGAAACTGGTGGAGTGGTTCAGTAGAGAGCCAATGAATGTAAACATTCATTTCAGATGCAAGGACAGATGAAAAGAGTTTAGAGGTAGCAGAACTTCGTTTCTAGATGATATTCTAGTGGAAATCTTAAAATACAAAAAACTTCAAACGTACTGAATGCTGCTTTGTGTACTGCCTCATGCTCCAGAAGACAGATGTTTCCTTAACTGGACTGTAATGAGGAATAAAGGCAAACTTAACAAGATGCTCAACTGAAGGTAGGAAAACTCCTGTGTTATAAGGCAACACTGAATAATAAAGGTGGCAGAAGTGGATAACAGGCAAATAAAACCAGTCACTAAATTACTTGTTGACTATTAATCTATTGGTCATCTTTCCTCTTTCAACCTTTTCCCTCCTCCACACCCATAAGCAGGATCGTGTGGACACCAACACTTCCAGTGAAAGCACTTGCAGGTGGATGAGGGGTGGTCACTCCCAGCAGCCCAGGAGCTGCCATGGGTGTGTCAATTGGGCTCTGCCTGAAGTCCCTCTGCTAAACCTTAGTTGTTACTAAGAGATTTGGGGGGCAGGGAGGGGGGAATAGCACAAGCAGGAACATTTTACTGTCTTTAAAAAAAAAAAAAAAAGAAAAAAAGAAAGATAAAAGAAAAAAAATCTTTGGAAACACTTATCACAGAAAAAAACAAACAAACCAGGGAACAGTTTCTTTACAAAATGAAAAGATATGAAAAGATTTATACAGGCCAAAGTGGTACCTCAAGTAAAGAATGATGTAAAGAGCTTCCTGATTCCATCACCTAGGATGTTAAAATATGGGGATAACACTGCAGATAGCAGAATTTTTAGTTTTCCATTAGCTTTCATTCAGATTTTAAATTAAGAAAGGTTAAAAAACCTTCAAGAACAGTATTTTCTTTCCATGTTTACTACAAGACACCACAATAAATCAAACACAAGCTGTACTTTCAGAGCCCCATTATTATCAAGAATTGTCTGTTATTTCAATCATTGTCCTTCTTTTTATTTCCCTTGTGTGTTTCAGATCTATCTCCCATTAAGTAGTGGGAGTAAAAAGCTGAGAAGGGAGACAGCAGAAATAATGAAAAGAATGTTTTCTGCTCTGTGTCTTCCTATAGAATCAGGTGGACTGGCCCTGCTCATATGCCTGCTGTTCCTGTAGCTGCTGTCCAAACTCATTAAGCAGGATATTAAGGAACTTCTTGTTTCTGCTTTCAAAAAGAAAAAATTAACATAAAAAAAAAAAATTAAAATCAGAGAAACTGAAATCTCACCAAAAGATCCTGCTCAGCAAAATACTACGGTTTGCACTATTTTCTTATCCTTATGAATAAACTTAATAAACCAAACAATCTTGTTAGCACACTTTGACATACTCTAGAACAGTGAATATAGTGTCATTCTGACATTGATAAAGTGAATGGTGTATGAAGAAACACAGTGTTTCTGAAGCCTGCTCCAAAACTCAGATATATTTGTAAAAAGAATCCCTGATTTAATTTTCCAGTAATTCTATATCCATGAAGCAAACAATGTTTCCCTTACACAGCATTTCTCCCTATATTTTTTTAATATTATTTCTTATATATATGTAAAGTAAATGTCTAGAAACAGCATTGGTTTAAATGTTATTTTGAAAACAATGCTGAAGTTGTTTTACAAGTTTTCAAATAATTTAAGTTTGCATTTTTTGACACCATTTACTACTGTAATTGATACAAAAATTCAGCCCTGCTAGAAAGTTCTTATTAGTACAGGTTTTGAGAACACTTTGTCTTCTAAGAACATCTGGCGAACAGAAGACATGGCCTGGATGCCCACCCAGTCAGTGGGCATTTTGAAGGCTCTTACTCATTACTTAAGAAGGCCTCCCAAAAATTGTGTCACAGGAAGGTGGTGGGAACTGTTTGCTGTGTTGTTGTTACCTGCAGCCCTGGCACCAGGAGGGAACATTTGGTAAAGTGCTCCTGTGTGGGCAGTGAACTCTCCACTGTGCTCTGCATGACACTGTGCTGGCAGCAGCAGCTCCTCCTCTGGGGTAAAACCCAGCTGAATAAATCTGGTGACAATTAAGTCACCCAAAGCCTTGCTGGATGCTGAACAGAACAACCTGTCTGTTTTCTACTCAAGTTGCTCTGCAAAGGTGCAAGTAATTTTCAAAGCACGATTTCTTCTAAACATTGAAAACATTTTAAAAAGAGTCACCTGTAATTTAAAAAAACATAATAAACTATAAAAGCAGTATTTCAGTTCAGATAATTGTAATTCAGTATGCAGGAAAAGGGTTTCACTGGGAGTGTCGCTGAGCTATTTTCTTGAACACTTATCTCTATTACAAGACAAAGTATCCAATAATAAACATCACCAAGACCCAACTAACAGGCACAAATAGACTGAACCTTGGACTGCTTTGAATGATGAGTTAGAGGTATTGCTGAGACAATTTAACTGTCAACAAAACCTTGCTACATGCAGGTCTAACTAAATTATCTCTCTCAATTCTCATACCACAGTAAATGCTGTTGAAGAAAATCAAGGAAACATGCACTCAATAGAAGTTCGTAATACTTACAAAAGAAATTTAGATTAAAATTTCTTCCCAACGGATCTTTAAATCAATTTAAAAATGAAAAGAGTATTTTTTTTTCCTTCCAGGATATAGCTCAGAAAAAATGTGCCATCTTCCCTTGAGAATGTCTCTTTGACAGTCTAGCAACAAGTTTAACCATATTGCACAGGAAGTTATGCAGGAAAAAACCCTCATAAGAACAAAATAATAATAATAATAGTAATAGTAATAATAATAATAATAAAATCCCCTAGAACTGTGTAAGCACATTGGAAAAATGACACCAGCTGTGATTATCATCACACACAGAGAATCACAGGTAGGTCTCCGTGAAATGGATGGGGCTCTGAGCAACCTGCTCTCGTGGAAGGTGTCCCTGCTTATGGCAGGGGGCTGGAATGAGATAAGCTTTAGGGTCCTTTCCAACCCAATCCCATTCTGGGAGTATTTTACCTACAATCTGCTTCTAGATCAAAGAAGAGCAAACCCTCCAACAGGGCACAGGAGCGTTGTTCCCTCAGCTTTGGGAGGCTGCCTTGATGCCTCCCGAGAGCAGGTGCTGGGTACCAACCGAAGCACAGCTGTGGCTCTGGTCACTCTGGGATGTAAAAGGAAATGTTCTGTTCCCAAGCCATGCAGAGGACTGCTCTAACCCCTCTGTGTCTGCCATGTAAGTTGAATGGACACACCACACACCCCAGGAAACAGAAGGGCTGGGACCGTGGTGTGGAGCAGGAGGAACACGCGGGCACAGCCCGACACCCTGGCATGGCTCACCTGGGCACAGCCAGCCCAGCTGTGGCTCATCCCTGGATAAAATAGCACCAGTGATGGCAGGGTGAAATGGGAAGCTGCATAATTAATCTGGCAGAAAAATAAAATGCCATGCAGTATGTTGGATGTATTATAGAAAACAAAACTGCTGTCAAACCACATCATTGCTCTTGTGCCTCTCCTGAGAATGTGCCCTCTTACTCTGCATTATACAGTTCTCCACATGACAAATTTTCTGATTTGGCAAGTCAACATAAAAACATATGAATTACATATTAACAATGTACAAGCCTCAAAGTGTGATGTTAGTCTTCCAGTAAAAGTTCTAGACATTGCCCCTCCTCACTATTAGGAAAGTCTGCATGACAAAAATCTCCTTCTCTTGATTGATGCCTTGAGTGGCTACCTAGAAACAGAGACTAGACAGGAATAAGGGAATAAAGGTCGGTATTTATTTGAAAGGCCTTCAAAGGTACACCCTGGGACCCAAAGGCTACATCCAAAAATGGACCCCAAGATGGACAACGAGTCACGAGTTCCCCACACCTTTATAGGTTTGGTTCATTTGCATATCAGCATAAATTCGCCAATTAAAACTTTAGCTAATTATGTAATTTCTCTGAGTTCACCCCCTTTCTAAGATGTTGGTTTACACATTTTCGGGCCCAGGACAGCCTGGGTGTCCTTGGAGAGCAGGCCCGGAGAGGCTTTGTTATGTCTAGAGAATAGAAGTTAGCAGGCCAGAAGAAACTTCAGAGTTACACACTAGATTTGAAAAATATAGAAGTTAGAACCTAGGGCATCATGATCACATCATCATTTTGCTACTAAAAGAAGTTAATTATCAGTAGCACTGGTGTTAAGAATTGCCAGAGTGGGGATAGGCCCTGAGATTTTAAAACCTTTGATGCCTCTGTTAATTGAATAGGAGCATTTCTCTGTTGAATTCTCCCACCTGCACACGGCACATAGCTTTCACCGAGTTGAGTGATCCCACCTCCCAATAAAACATTATCTCAATAAACTAAATAAAATATGCACTTACCCACAACTGAGAACATCAGCCAGAAACTGGCTGTCAAAATTACTATCTCTCTGGCAGCAGTAAGCTTTCTGGCAGTTGTGAATTTTCAGGTGGCTCCATTCAGTGACTCTGGTTATGTTAATTTAACCTCTGCTCTTGTTAATTTATTCTCTCTTCCTCTTTGCCCTTTTAATTGCAGGTCGTAGGTTACCCATATCTGAAAACAAAGAGAAAAACCGTAACAAGCCCCAAAAATGAAAGGAGGCATTGGCAATGCTTCTGTGTACTTACCCTTAATCCTCCCTTCTTTGGAGGGATAAAACATCGTTGTGCAGTAGCTGGCATCCATGTTAATTGTATTTTTGAAAACCTAATTTCAAGACACACAGAAATTAGTTATTCTCTCTCTGTATTACAGAAAGAAAGGATCCAAGCCCTGGGCCACTCCAGAGATTAAAGCTGATCTACCACACTCTGCCAGGCTGGCAACATTCAAAATCAGCAAGTACAAGGCCTGGAAGCAGCAACACTTCAGATTTCAAAGTTTTATCACCTCTTGTAATTCTAACTAGTTCAATTTAATTCATGTGCGGTTTCCAACCAAAATCTTCTAGCAGATCTATTTGTTCAGACTGTTACATTTTTTATTTTGGAAATACAGAACCATCAATATTTGAATCCCTAACTCCTGCCTACTTTCACTTGACCTATGGATTTTCTATAATGGGACTTTCGACACAAATATTTTAATTTAGAGTTGCTTAGTGTCAGCAGAAGTTTTTACTTCAATTAGTCTGTCTTGGTAACCTCTAAGACGGTTCCAATTTCTTGATAATTTATATTAATTAAGAAAGCTGTATTGTTATAACAATAAATATATAAAAATCAAAAAATGTAATTCAAGCACAAAAAAAATAGAACCAATTTTCTATCATTTAGGTACTTTAGATAGGATTCGTTTTCAATTCTTCTCTATGAAGTGAAGTAAAAAATAGTAACTATCTCCCCTTTCACAAAGACATGGACGTAATTTACAAACACATATTGCTTAACTTCATGGTCTCTGTGAACAGGCTGAGGGAAGTGAAACTCCATTTACCATTAGTGTTCTGTGGTACAGAACAATATGCAAATACATATTGTTACAGGCTGTCTTTCTTGCACACCTTGGGTCTGACACTCACAGAGCCTCACAAGGGAGAGAACAGAATGGAAATGGCTTTTTCATACATTTTCCCAGTTCCAGGACTCTCTTCATCTTATTCTCTTGCAACTTTGGCAGCAGAAACTATTAGCTTTGTTCAGAGTTTGAAACTGGGACTGGAGAGGGCAGAGGTAGAAACACCAAGTCACTTTGTGATTCAGCAAATGAATTACAAACAGAATGCCACACCCTTGACAGGAGAACAATGTCCCAGTCAGACTCAGCCTGCAAGACCGTGCTCAAGTCTGGGACAAAGAGTGATAGTGACCATATTGGTTGTGATGTCCTGTTTAAAATAGAAAAGTTGGAGCTATTTTAGAGTTCGAATAGCACCTGTTTCAAACAGTCAAGCACAAACATTTGGCTCACTCGCGGAGGGACTGGAGGGAATCTTCCACTCCTCTCTTCTTAACAAACAAACCTCTGTGTGAAAAAAACTTACCAACAACATCTACAGCCCTGAGAGCAGCACAGAACAAAGACTGATTCAGATGCTTTACAAAACTTTCAAGTGTTGGCTTTTCTCTTTCTCTTGTAGTAAGACAAGAACATTTTTATGAACCCTGGAATGAGGGAACAAACACAGATGCCACGTTCCTCTCTTCGGGTTCCTTGCTGCTTTCTGGTAAAATATGAGCATTTTTTGTGAACTGGTGAAATTAAGACCTGTTCTAAAGAACATAGGTGGCATTAGGGTACTTGATAAGCAGATGGATAAATTTCTTACAGTTCATAGGTGAACTCAGTCCTATCCTGTGTGCCCACCAAATTCCTAAACACAAGCTGTGTTGCTTCAAAGATCAAGCATTGCCCTGTAACACCTACACTTGGATTAGAATGAAGGCAGGAGGAGGAAAGCTGCATTCAGCAGTTACTACCAGCATGTTCATGTGACCAGTGCTTAATTAGGTTGTGCCACGGTTCCAGTCTGACACTTCATTAACTGAAAATGTTACCTGGTTTTCTGTTGGAAAGCTCAAAAAGACTTCACGTCTGAAAAGAAAACTTTACCATTCTACCCAGATTTTTTCTGCTCTCACTCAGCTGTGCCCTTTTGGCAGCTCCGTGCCAGCGACCCCAGGGGTACCTGTGTGTACTCCTCCTTTACAATTTTTGTATGCCTGCTAATTCTGCAGCCCAAATACCCTTTTCGCAAGGGAAATACCACTTGCAGAGAAGCTACAACTCTCTTGCCCTGGATTTGCACCTCTGTGCACTGACAGATGAGGGCTGGCCCCTGCTGAATGGCCACTTCAGCAATCCATGCACAGTGACTGTGGCGTGTCCTCACTCTGAGAGTCCTTAATATTTCAGCAGGGTTTCACATTAACATAGAATTCAGACTGCAAGAGCTGCCCAAGGGAAACAAACACCCACAATTTATGTTTCCAGGGCACTTTAAATCCTTCTGGTAACTTTGAAAACCTTGGCCTTTGTAGCTACTGTTTCTCTGTACTTAGGAAAAATGAGAGAAGAAATCTTGCTCTGAGTAAAAGTCAGCACAAGTTTTGCTGTAGATTTCCATGGCACCAAGAATTCACTCAAACCCTGGCTGACTTGGACCACAGGTTTGTAACCGAGGGGCAGCATCTTCTACAGACACACCAACCCCTCCAGGCAGTCATACCCTGCCAGGGGGCTGCTCTTCACCTTCTGCTCATCCAGACAGATGCCCTTGTTGTCTGATCACTTATGCCATGCTCAAGTCCCTCTTTATCTGCTTTCCAGACAGGATGAATTGAACATCCCCCGTGGACAGACACCATTGCTTAACCCCAGAGGACTCTGTTCTCAGTGCTGCTGTTCTGAAATCCCTTCACAGATGACTCCCTCCATGCACTCTATGGCACTCATACACAGTGTTCCAGATCCCACTCCAAAGTTGGATGCCTTCTTCCATAAATACCAAACTGCACCAATTTTGCATACCTTTGCATATGTATCTTCATGCATATACTTTTAAGAGAAATAAAATACAGACAACACTGCAAATCTTGATTTTCCTGCTTCTTTAAAATACCATCCAATGCAACTACTCTTACTGTACCTTAGAATTGGTCAATTTACTTAATATTTGTTAATAAAAAATACTAACAAGAGACAGGCATGGGTTTGAATCTACATTTGAAAAGGTAACAGGCCAAGAGCTTCTCAAATGATGAGAAATTACTGAACCAGTTTAAACAAAATAAGAACACCCTTGAGACAGCCCAGCCGAAACTTTCCATTAAAACGTCTGGGAGTGCTCTGTACCTGGCAATTTCCAGCCAATTTGCCAGAACGAATTAGCAGCTGTGCTTTCACTGTGCATCTCAAATGCATAAAATCCATCCAAAAATGGGCATTAAGACAAGTAAAAACAACACTAAGAATTGCAGAAGGCAAAAAATCACTTTAGAGGAAAGAAGTTCTACTATTTTGAGTAGTATTGAGAAAATCATAGGTTTCAGCAAACTAAACATGATGCACTGGAAAAAATTATCAAGCAAAGCAATATATAGAAAACGTTTAGTATAGTTATCTTTCACTTTTTGCCTTCCTGTACGAAGAATGAGCATGGAGGGAGAGGGCTGTGGAAGATGATGCATCAACCACCAGCAGATAAGGACCCACAGCAAACCTTTGGTCTGTTTATCAGAAGCATCTTGCACCACCTATAAACCACAAAGGCAAACATTTCTTGTGGCAAAAGCATCAAAGCAAAAGAACTACCAACAGCAAATCTCACAGAGTCTAAAGTAAATGCAGCTTTAGGCTTAGCACAGAGTGAATCACTGTCAGAAATATCCCATCCTGGACAAAATTCTTAAGTCAAGTGTTCAAACAGGTAAGACAACTGTCCTTACTGTACCTCCACAATTAGATGAGGTATTTTAATCCTGTTTCCTGTTTTGAAAAGTGCCCATTCTCCATCCTTCTCTTGGCTCTCCACCACTTACCAACAGTCCTGGCTCATTGGTAAGGTTCCAGATGACTGGAAGCTGGCCAATGTGATGCCCATTTCACAAGAAGGGTCGGAAGGAGGATCCTGGAAATTAGAGGCCAGTCTGACCTTGGTACCTGGTGTGGGAATGGAACAGTTTATTTTGAGTGCCATCACACAGCACCTACAGGATGGCTGGGGGATCAGACCCAGCCAGCACGGGTTTAGGAGGGGTAGGTTGTGTTTGACCAACCTGCTCTCCCTTTATGACCAGGTGACCTGCCTGGAGGATGCAGGAAAGGCTGTGGATGTTGTCTATTTGGACTTCAGCAAGGCCTTTGGCACTGTCTCCCACAGTAAACTCCTGGAAAAGCTGGCAGCTCACGGCTGGGACAGGAGCACTCTTTGCTGGGGTAAGAACTGTCTGGATGGCCGGGCCCAGAGAACGGTGGTGAACGGTGCTGCCTCCAGCTGGTGGCC
>VZRO01002004.1:38121-316964 GCA_013397915.1 Daphoenositta chrysoptera
TTGGAAGGTGGGAGGGCTCTGCAGAGAGACCTGGAACGGTTGGATGGATGGTCAGGGTACAATAGGATGAAGTTTAACAAGTCCAGGTACCAAGTCCTGCATTTTGGCCACAATAACCGCCTGCAGCACTACAGGTTGGGGACAGAGTGGCTGGACAGTGCCCAGGCAGAAAGGGACCGGGGGTGCTGGTCGACAGCCGACTCAACATGAGCCAGGGTGTGCCCTGGTGGCCAAAAAGGCCAATGGCACCTGGCCTGGGTCAGGAATGGTGTGGTCAGCAGGACCAGGGAAGTCATTCTTCTCCTGTACTTGGCACTGGTGAAGCCACACCTCAAGTGCTGTGTCCAGTTCTGGGCCCCTCAGGTCAGGGAGGACTTTGAGACACTTGAACGCATCTGAAGGAGGGCAACAAGTCTGGTGATGGGCCTGGAACACAAACCCTGTGAGGAACGGCTGAGGGAGCTGGGGCTGTTTAGCCTGGAGAAAAGAAGACTCAGAGGTGACCTTCGCACTCTCTACAACTCCCTGAAAGGAGGCTGCAGTCAGGTGGGGCTTGGTCTCTTTTTCCAGGCAACAACTAACAGAATGAGAGGACACAATCTTAAGCTGTGCCAAGGGAAATTTAGGTTGGATGTTAGGAAAAAGTTTTTTACTGAAAGAGTGATTAAGTTCTGGAATCGTCTGCCCGGGGAGGTGGTGGATGTGTTTAAAAAAAGATTGGATGTGGCACTGAGTGCCATGGTTTAGTTGAGGTGGTGTTAGGGCCTGGGTTGGACTCGGTGATCTTGAAGGTCTCTTCCAACCCGGTGATTCTGTGATTCTGTGAATTGAAAAAAGTTCTGCTGTGCCATGTTAAGCCTATTCCCACTGCAGCTTTCTTTAATCCTGTGCGTGCAGCTCAGCACACGTACCTGCCCACGCTCTTTTACTGCTTTCCTATTGTTTTATAGGGCCTCGCTGACACTTAACAAAGTCAGCTGCAATTTAAAATGCATGAAGATGACATTATTCATCAGAAAACTGTTTAGCCTTTACATTAAAGAAGAGGCTGAGTAAACCACAAATATGTTTTCCATCCTGTACCCTGGGACAATTCCAGTTCACTGCTTTAACCTTCCTGAATTGCCTAGTGTATTTATAAATGCATTTTATAGCAAAAAGAAAATTTCAAAGACACTAGTACACTTATTCAGGTCACACATCATTCTACCATTCATTGAACAGTAAGTAGCAATGAAAAACACTGCTTACATTATTCATTAGATGCAAGAAGGGGAGCAGAGCTCAGGAAATACCACCTTGTGCTAATCTCTGGTGCAGGGAGTTATCGAGCTACTTGTGCAGTTGAACAGGTTTTTCTGCTAACAGATGGTTGTATATCAGACCTCCAAGTAACAAATGTCATTCCTGAGTGCACACCAACACTCTCAATGAGGGCCCTAGTTTCCATAAGCAGTATTTCAAGCTTCCTCAAATTCGTAACTTGACTGGTTTATGCTACTTTCTTCTTTATCTTGGGGCTACGTGGAAACTTGGGAGAGTTAATACAGCTCACAACTTTGTTATGCAGGTGCTAGACAAAAGTGCTGCTTTTGGCCTGTGTACTCTGGGTCCACACAGCATTTAAAGATCTTATTCTTAACCTTCAGGAGTGGAAATTAGGGGGGAGGGACCTCTCAGAAGAATTACTAAAAATAATGGGTAGGAAACAGAAAATACCTCTAAGGAAGCACTGGGATACACAACCAACCTGCAGTTTAATGAAGAGAGTGAGCTCCTTGAAAGTTCAGTAAACCTCAAACTCCTACAAAAGTTTTCTATTGCAGCAGTGAGATGAAACACCTTTCCTCTGGTCACCTTTAGCACTATGGCACAGTGTTCACACATCAACTGAGAGAAAGTGCAGGGGGTGGTGTGAACACAGATGTGAGGCAGATGTGCTACAACAGTCATCTCCACACAAGTCTGGTCCATGTTTTAATGCCACCACTTTTATGATAGAAACCTAGGATCATAAAAATTAACCTATTTCTTGATCAGTTACAAAACACACATCTAGTTGCCCTGAAAGATATTTGATTAATAGAACATTCCTCAGCATTTCCAAGGTTAAAACAGCAACTTGAAGAGGCACAAGGTAATTGCTCTGGTGGAACAAGGGTTAGTGGTTTTTCTTCATCTTTAAAGAGAGAAAAGAATTTCAAAGCTCCATCATGTTTTTCTGTATTAGCCTCCAGCTTCTCCCTTGCAATGCTGATAGATAATAAATTACAGTACTTAATGCTTCCAGAAGGATGAGAGGGAAAGTAAATTGTAATGGATCATTTGCCTTTTTGAAGCATCATCTTACAGAGACACAGTGATGCTTCTGCAGGCTGACTTTGGTAAGAGTCTCACCACGTGGAAGTCTCAGCTGCTCTGGGCCAGCATGGTGCTTGTCACTATCAGAGAACAAGTTCACCTCCTCACATTTGTTTTTACAAATGTTTCCAGTCGAAGGCTCTCACGCTGTGAACTGCTGAGCTCTCCACTAGCAAGGGACATGGAATTACATTCCTGATATGATACTGCTCTCCAAACAAACAAACACAACTAAAGCCACTGCTGGCCAATGCCAGTGTTCCACCTGTGATTACATTTTTACTCTCACTCTTCCTGTGCTTTGCAATGTCCTTCTGCTCCTCAAATGATGCCACTGGAGCCAGGGAAGTCTCGATAGTAAGGTACAAATCCACAAGAGCAAAAGGATTTGAATCTAATCCAACAGCTCCATAAACCATTTTCAAAGTTTTGAGCAGAGCTTTTGTAGATTTTTTTTTTGTTGTTGTTTGCTTTTCTTAGCTTGGTCAAAGAAGTGACAAATTAATTATTTGCATAACTGTTCCCATAGAGCAGGCACGGTATTTTAGTTAACCTGACAAAAGGCACCATCTGGCCCAGAGGAACGATTTGTTTCATCACAAGTGTTATGAGAATAGTTGAGAGCAAATCCTAATTAATACACAAGGCAAGTCCAATTTTGAAATCACTTCTCAGGAATTTATCAGATATGAATTTAAAGTAAGGATGGCACACTTGGTACAGTCACTTGAATACCAATAACCTGTGATGTTTTTCCAGTTCAGAAGAATTACACAGCAGTGCCATATTAACTGAAATTAAGGAACAAGTTTTACTAAAATTTTCAGATACGGTTATTGCCTGTGGGATTTTAATGTCATGTAATAGGAGATGCTATAAAAGGAAATGTATCTTAATGCATTGCCTGTTATGTTACCTTTCTTTCAAATGAGTACCTTTTTTAGGTCTCACAACAATAGGCAAAAAATAAAACCCAGAAAAGAAAATGGTGCTACAGCATGCCTGGCCAGGAGGCTGTGAGCAGTGTGCTTTCCTTGCTCAGCATCTCCTGAGTATTTCCACATAGATTCATACCCTAGCATGAAAGTATCCTAAAGACAGGTATCCTTGGCACTTCAAGATAACTCAGGAGGACCCTGGCCACACCTTGGGTCAGATATGGGGTCGACCATGTTGCTCAGGTCACACTAAGCTCTTAGTGCTTTCCACAGTAAATCAGTATTGCAAAACACTCTGCTAACCAGCTAGTTGGCATTTGTAACCTTTTGAATCCGTATTTTATTATGAACAATGAGAAATCAGGCAGTACTAAGGGAACAGGAGGATGAGAGGATTTAAATTCCACAGCGTACCAGAGAGTGAATGGTTTGGGTGAAGTTACTGAACCCTGCATTGCTCCTGCCATGTCTCAAACTGTATCTGGCAGAACTATGGCTCAATTTTCATTGTTGCCCTCAATCGCTTTCAAGTGTGCACAACATAGAGACTTCACAAAAATGGACATCCAGCACTTCCCTTTCCCCTGCCAGTGGTTTTATTAAGCTGCTCATAGATCTTAGATGTTAGCTAGCATTGTGTGCTAATAGATTTCCCCCTAAAATTCTGTCTGCCATTTCTTTCAGGATTCTTTTTACTTGTTTTCAGATTGGCATTAATATTCCTTCCTGCTGCACAGTTCTGCTATTTCAAGTGAGATTTTAATTTAATTCTTGGGATCAGTCTTCAGAAGACAACATCTCTTAGCAGGTTTCACTATCAAATGTGAACTTAATTTTGGTTCCTATTAGACACTTTTAAGATGTAGGTACTGACTCTACAGCTCACACTGAACAGTTTTCCTTCAAAGAAATGAAGACTTTAATAGTGTATATTTTTCACACTCCTCTGCCACATTATTTCCTAATTTCTCTTGGTTCCACAGAGGCCTGGCCATTCCAGAAACAGCTGAGATTTGGTTACGATATAGGACATTTCAACTACCTTCACTATGTTCAACTCTGTTCACTCTGGGCAAAGGAAAACAGGATGGCAAAAAGCAGGCTCAACACTCACAGGGAACTGTCTGAGTCTGCTGAAGGGTCATTTCAAGCTATTTCTCATTTTATATTCCCTTACCTTCAACCAAGGTAGCATTAGCCCATCTAATGATGTGGGAATAGTTGACAGGAGCAGACCAAATGCCAGCTTGCTTTGAACTCCTGCTCTTTGGCAAGTCTCAGAGATGCTCTGAAGTCAGTGACTTTAGTTTTGCAGGGTTTTCAAAACTTTGTGTGATAGCACACCCATTGTTCACATAGCAATATACTGGCACTGCATGGAGCAGCGGTATCAGCCCTTAATTACTGATCCAAAATGGAATCAGCACAGAGGAAATAGAGTACAATCACCCAAAAATCCTGTTGCCAGCTTCTGAGCAATATGAAACCACTGGATCTATCTGTAACTCTCAGGCAGGTTGTTATATCCCTGTGTGTTACTTCCTAGTTTATGCCTACACAGGAAAACAACCAAGACCTACTCTGAAACATCACCAAAATTCAGTCTGAACTGGTTTCTTCTTTGCTTCAGAAAATTCTGTATTTTACAATTTTTCAAGCATGCACATCAGAAAGGATAGTACATCTGCAGGGGAGGAGGATGGGTCACTTAATTCGGTCTGATTTGAAACAAGTGATGTCAGCTTGCATCATATACAAATAAAAATAGAAAGCTGAAGAGCTTAATCTGAAATTTCAAATGAGAATCCTGCAAATAATGAAGCACTCGATATCATAAATAATTTTCTTTTTCATAAGTATCTGTATAAATTACCATTTTTTCAAATTTTGTCACTTTTTAAAAAAAGAAATCGACAGTCCTTTGTCAACAATATAAAGACATATTCTTAGCTAGTAAGATTAATAGAACTGTAGTGATCTCTGGGTAGCTGGATAGTCTCCTATCAGCTGCAGGCACCTCCCTGCCCCCACGAGGCACAGCACCTGGGTTTTTCCATGAAGGGATGGGGCTCCCAAGCGTGCTCCCCTTGGCTGAGTGCATCGAGCTGTCTCATTAAATCTCAGCCACGCTCCCATGGAAGCTCTCAACAGGACACCAATCCCAGACACACCAGCACGTGGAACATTCCCCCCTTCCCAGTTTTTCTGTGAGAAACATTCAGCTCTAACTAATCCTCAGTTAAGGAGGGCTTGACCAGGTTGCAGTTTTCTAAGTTGCCTCTAACGATGCCCATATCACCTGTCTCACTATCTAATTATGTTCTGTGACACATCCTTAGACTGCTTGGTGTTTTCAGCAGCTGCATTGCAAATCCCTCTCAGGACTACAGACCACTCAAAACCAAGCAAAACCTTACACTGTAAGACACATTCCCAGATTAAAAAAGAAAAAAGATTAACAGATAAAATAATTTTATTTTAAAGGTAACTTGTTAAGGTGAAGAATATGCTTGTGGGCTTTTGTGTCTACGTTCCTGTAAAACAGAGGTTTAAAAGCCTTTTTTTTCTACCCACCTTCATTCATTCACATTTAGACAAACTGGTTTTGCTGATGGCATGAGGGAGAACAGTGATTCTGGTACTGCCAGTGAAATAAGCTGAATTTTGAACAACTGACCGGTCAGTGAAGGCATTGGAGGCAATCTGCCTGGAATTCTTCAGTGTCAGTAAACTTCTATCATGGCCTGCCTTAGGAGAGAGGGGAAATCATGGTTTTTCAGTCAGTTCTGCAATCCCTCCCAGAAGGGTGGGTGCTGCAGAGCTGACTGCAGGCAGAACAAAGCCAGCAGCTGCTGGGCTGAAATGGCCACAAAACCTCCTGTGCCATCCACAACAGCAGAGCCTGAAGTACCTTTGCTGCCAGGTGACAACTGTCCCCATCCTTCCCCCTGCTGTGACACCAACCACTGCAGAGCAGCGTTTAGAAAATTCAGTGTAGGGTGTACTTAAGGAGAGACTGGGGAGGTCTCCTCTCCCACCACAAGGAGATAAAGGCTTAAGCCTCATTTTCCCTGGAAAAATGGGAGGAAAATTGCTTTCTTCCATAGCACCCTCAACATGTCGAGAGAGAGATTTATCCCCTCAGTGATTTGTTAATTAGACTCAACAAGTCCTGCAGAAGTGCACTGCCCCAGACACAGAAATACTGTTCTGCAATAAGCCACATCGTGATGTAATGTGCATATATAGATCCTACCTCCTATTTCTACAGGAGTCAAATTTCATGACAGCTGAGTTTTTCTGGTTTGCCTATAGAAAAGATGAAGTGAAAATTATCTTCCTTCCTATTTCTCCTCTAGGGAGGAGGTGGCTGCCTCAGAGCATGACATCTCATTGGAGTATCTGGCAGCTGATGATATTAGCCTTTATAAAGTAACAAAATTCATCTTTCTGTGATCTAAAGGATGGGGTGCCTGCATTTCTCTGAAAATTTCACCTGGCATTCCTCTGTGATATTCCATCTCTGCTGGGTTTGGTAACACTGTAGGGTTTGGGCCTTTTTTTCCTTGAAAGAAATACAGGTTATTAAAATAGTGTAAGAGAGGCAAATTAATAAAATAAAAAGGCTGAGTCACTAACACAAGACATGTGCTAACAGTCCATGGTTGCCACATTCAAAGAGGAACACTGAAGCAAAAGGATGTACAATGACAGAAAATAAAGACCTAACTTTTGTTTTAGCCTCAATTTATGCTTTGAAAATGAAACCACAGAAATGCTGCACTTTCGGGAGCAATCGTGGTATAACCCTCCTACTGACCTCTGCATGGGGGTGCTGAGAAATTCCATGCTTGAAAAGCATGGAATTACCAACAGTGATTAAGAATCATACAATAATTAGTACTTAAGAAAAACACTTGTTCTTGAGAGCTTTCAGTTAATGATGAGAAAGAGATTAGAGCAAAAATGATCCAAATCAGTAATATGAATCTTTGGAACAGACATGGGATCTGCTTTTACCTATGGAAAGTCAGGCATGTCCTAGGTTCTAACTGCAATTCCAGTGTTGGAAAAGACAAGAGCAAAAGACAGAGAGCACAACTCAAGAATACTCCGGGCCAAGAAATAAATAAGCAGATATTGACTGATATGCAAACTTCTGAGGAGAAAATATCTGTACAGCATTTGGAAACATAATATAATGAGCTGTTAATTCTAACAAAACTTCTTTGCCACTGCAAGGTTACCCCAGAAAGGCCATATCACATTCCTAGGATGCTGTGTCCAGGTGATCTCATACCCAACAGCATCACTCACTGACTTGACTCTTGTGCTAGCAGGCACTGCTACAACTCTGGCTCACCAAAGTTAATGCTCACCAATCCCAGCCTCCAACAGCGATCTCCATCTCTTTTCTTCATAAATCTGATCTCTCTCCTCCGGTCCTTATACTGATTTCTTATAGTTTCTCACTGACTCCTATCTGCAACTTCTCTGTGTCTCCACTTTGCTCACTCCCAAGCCTTTCTGGAACTCCTCTTTTATTGTTTTATACCATATGCTATTGCTCCTTGGAAGACTGAATATCTTATGAACAAATAATAAAGGCACAAGGCTATCCCTCTTCACCCATGGCCACTCTCTCAAGATGTCTTTTCATATAAAATTGTAAGGCAAAAATCAGAGCAGTGCAGGAAGGGAATCCATCATTAGCACTGCTAGGAGTGTGAATCCACCCTATTTCATTTTACAAGCATATTGTGAAAACACAAAACTATCAAGATCACTGGGTTTTGCTGCATTTTCTCCACAATTTTTTAATGGGTACTCTCTTCAGTTAATTCACCCTGCAGGCCAAGGCCCATGTGCCTGCCCAAGGGACAGGCTCAGCACTGCCTGGCACATTCAAAATTCACAGACCAAAGAGAGTTTGGAGCACTTCATGTCTGAAGTGATTTCTGGAGTGAGTGTTTCACAAACTGTGCTGAAACTTTTTAATAAAACAGCCAGAGCATTCACGTAATTAAGCCTAATGCCATTTCCAGAAGGTTTCCAAGTCAGAGAGATTGGTTTTATAGCAGGCACTCATGCAGTGCTCCCAACCTCATTCTCCCTTATTCAGGATGTATGTTCATACCTGTCTAGAAACTCATTGCTTGCTTTTAACCTAAATGCATTTTTCTTCTTCACCATTTTCCAAGTCTGTAAATCTGTTCATTACCTTATACAATTTATTGCCTTCCTTGAATACTGCATTGTTTAGCAGCTTTTTGGTACTATTGCTGGTTTCAGACCTCTTTTTAACTCTTCACCTCCTTCTCAGAGCTTCAGGGTCACTGCAGCCAAAACACAGAAACTCCCTCTTCATCCATGATGCATTTCCCCACACTTCAGTCATGTTCACTGTTTCAGAGATGACATTCCCTCCTAACCAACCATCTAATTCCATGGCTGAAAACAGACCCCCAGTGCTGAGCAGCACGGTTCCCATCCCAAGGGATTCACTTTGTCTCTAGCTTTTAATTCCACCTACAAAGGAAAAGAAGACAAGCCCTTCACCTTTGTAGTGGTTTACCCCAGCAGGCAGCTAAACATCACACAGCTGCTCACTCACTCCCCAGCACGACAGGATGGGAGAGAACTGGGGAAAAAGCAGTCACTCACCACCAGCCCCGAGCAGCAGCCCCTGGCCAGCTTTCCCCTGCTTTGCTGGCACTATCATCCTCCTTCAACTGTAAAGATAAAGTACCTCAGAAAACAGAGTTTGTTTGGCTGGCTCTGAGGAAAGCTCTGCATGTTCCAGAAGATGAACTGTACTTGGCTTCAAAGGCTGCCACATGGGACTCTCCCCTTCTCTGACAGCACAGGCTGTTCCACACATTACACTGCTCATCAGTGCCAGTCAGGAATCATCTTCCTTGCATTTAGTTTTACATTGACTCAAGTAACAGAATCAGACACATTGGCAAGATTTGTGCATATATGGCTGAAGAAAACCTACATATCCAATTTCCTATTCAGTTTGTTCCTTATATAATACTACTCCACTTTTTTTTTGGCGATGTCGGAACAAGGACACAGAAAAGAGAAGACAAAAGAACCTCCTGACCAGATTCACACTATTTCTTATGCATAATGTAATAAACAAAAGTTACTTGGGTCACCAAAGTGCAGCATCTGTTACCTCTATGACATAAATAGTCTCATCCTTTCTCCTGCCCTTATTTCCTAAGTTGCTTCCAACACAGCCATGGCCCACCAGCAGTGCCAGGGCAGTGCCTTCTCTGCCACAGCCAGCCCAAGTGCCACCCCCATGCAGGGCACACTCACAGGCCAGGTTCAGCACAGGAAGGTGCTGGCTGGGATAGACACAGTGCAGGAGGAGCTGCCTGAGCTCTCAGTTGCACAATGTGGCTCCTAAACCTGCACAGACACGTGGGATTGTTTGCATGGCAAAGGAGCATCCCACAGTCCCTGACAATGGTGCCTTGGGCAGCACCTGGGCAGGAGGGAAGCTGTGTGAACACCTGCCCATGTCTGTGTTCACTTGATTGATTCAAGGCTTCATTCACCAGAGAAAGTGTGAAATCAATTTCAGATAAATTGGAACATACATACAGAATCTTACCACTGCCTAAAGATATATTTCCATTACTGTGTTCTCTGTTTCTTTCAATCAGCTTAATATTTATGTGGTGGCTGGAAAAGAATCCTCTCCATTATTTATAAACATTGATTTTAAACAAGTCATTCAATTCATAACCATGAATTACCTAAGAAAATAGAGTGTTTATCTTAGTTTTTCTCTCCAAAGAAAATTAAGTGTTTAATTATTAATGGGATTTTACTGTCGAATTCAGCAAACAGGTCCTTAGAAGTAAGAAAGGGGGACAGAGATAACTACCCATTGTACAGTTAAACAATGTCAATTATAATTCCGGTGTTTGCTGCATTTCTTAATGTAAGGAAGTATTGGTGCTGATTTAGAAAGCAAGCTGCATCTAATAAAAGCCAAGTAGTCCTTCATTCCAGTATTTTCTGTATTTACATCTGAAAAAGGCCCATTCTCACCAGAGGCCTTTATCTTGTCTCGAGCAGTTCTGCTGTGCAGACCTCTCATTATGGCAACAGGCTGCACTGAAAAATTCCCTGGAAGATGCAGATCAATTGCTCAATGGCGTTCACTTACTGATATTGATTAGGCCATGCATTGTCTGACTTCCCCTGTGATTCCTTCTGTCATGAGGAAATGGTTACACCCCTCCTGAAGGGCAGAGGGAAACGGGATTCATGAAAATGAAATGACTTTGAGGTTTATAAAAATCCCATCTAACTTGAATGGAAAATGGCCAATGAAATACTCGAAGAGCAAAACACAGTAAAGCAGCACAGGCCCAGATCTTTGCTCTGACCATGCAACCCTGTGGTGAGGTGATTTTGCACAGTCTCCACCACATCAGCTAAAGATCAAGAGCATCCAGGGATGCAACTCTGCCAAAGTACTGGCTTTCAAGCACTTTTTTAGATAACACCTTTATTTCCCCTTCAATCTCGAGCTCTTATAAATTCACATAGCCCCATTTCAATTTCTCAGACTTTCGGTTACCCCCAGTTTTTGGTTATCCTTATGCTGTAAATATTGTCATCTTCTTTTTGTCATATATTGCCAAGAATATACACAGCTACTCTGCTAACACATTCTTCTGATGAATCTGTTGCTTTAGTAGTCCTTAAAATGTCAGCTTTTTCATTACTGCAATATTTTTTACTCCATTAAAAAAACTTACAACTAACTATTAATTTTTTACGGGTTATCAGTTACAATCCATTTATATCCAGGCAAAGTGCAACAGTTTATAAAATTGTGTGTTGTGTGGTATGTGACTGATGAGATGCTGTAACCTATTAAGCAAAAAATATTTCCCTTAGTCTGCCCTTCTGAAATTATTCTTACAGCTGAGAAAGTGTCATGGTCAGGCCAAAGCCTGACTGCCTACAACTGCATTCCTGCTTGTGTTTATTGCTCTGGCTAAGGAAGCCATCAGCAAGGAGATGTAGCCTGCCAGAAACAGGACAGTTTGTAGTCTTAGCACTCCTGCTGACTTCCCAAGCCAAGGCAGCCAGGAAAACACACAGGGACCAGAGGTGCTTGCAAACCCCCCGGGTGACCCCTGTGCAGAGTCTCTCACCCTGTACAGCACAGCCTTGTCCATCACTTGTTCACAAACACTGCTGCAGCCAAAGGGAGTTTCAGCTGCAGCCCTACTCTGCCGTGCTTTTTACCCAACCCTCTCTCACACGCCTGGAAATCTGCTTTTCCAGAGTCAGATTCTGCAGCCCAACTTACACTCAGAGTGTGGCAAGGATCATCACTGCAGCTCCCTGCTCCCTATCTGTGCCCGCTGTGTTTTCCTGTGCTGCCCTTTTCCATGCTGCGTTTCCTGTGAAGCCCCAAACCTCCTGAGCACACAGCACCCTCTGCACCAGCACCCACCTCTCACAAACGCCCCTAAAATCTGCCTGCTTCCCCCCACAGCCCCGTTGTGACCCTCTGCCTGCCCTTCAGGCTCTGCACCTTCCCAGTGATGCCTCCCTTTCCCATTTCCCTCCCAGGAGAAGGGCGTCCTGCCAGGTGCCAGCAGTGCACCCTTGGTGTCACTGAGACAGCAGAAGGCAAAGCCAGTGCCTGCTCTTTGAACAGTTCACTTCCCATCTCCTGCCCACATCTCCTCCCTCATCTCTTATCTCTTGCTGTATCAAAAAGGCCACAACTTTTTGTTCTGCAAAAGAAAAGTATCTCTATAAACTGAATGCTTTAAGAGTCAGTGTAGTTAATTCTTTACAGCTGTTCCACTAAAATAAATACAGACTGGGACTTGGATCAGAGGGACTGCAGGGTGCCAGTGGGAAAGGTGTGTGTGACCTGCCCACAGAGCTGGCAGGATCACTTTCGCACAGGTAATTCCTCTGGAAAGAAGGTTTACGTGCCAGTTTTGGAATGGCAGATATGCAAGGGGGAAATGACAGTTAAATCCCAAAGGCAGACTGCAATGCAGAAAAAAACCCAGGGCATTGCTTTGAAGTTTCTAATCCAGTGCTCTAGAGTTTTTAATTTGAATTAAGGGTGCTTTTAGAAGGACATAGTGTAGGTCTGATTCCTTAGCTCAGGGAACACCGAGAACAGAAGAAGATGCCCATTCATGTATCTTAGGGACTCATGGATGCTCCAGGATTTAATCCAAAAAGCAAAATAACAAGAAATTTACCAACCTATTCAAGGTAGTCAAGAACATCTTCATGTTGGCTGGAGCCTGCTCTGACTTCTTCTCTGATCCATTTCACATTTTTGACTCATCTGCGTCTTCACAGATCTGTAATTTGAAAAGTAAGGCTGATTTTCAATTGGCAAAAGATTCACACACAAATCTTTCTTCTGGAAAATTTCTTTTGAAGCAAGCCCAAAACAATCCTAGGGCCATCGGGTAAAGAAGCCTGTCCTTGCTGTCTCTGTCAGTGAATACAAAATCCAAAGAACAGGTGCCTCCATACATTTGCATCAATAATGTTTCTAAATGATTTTTCTTTCTATTAATATCTTGTTAACTGCCACACTTTGACATTGCTTCTGAAAGCTCCTGCATTGCAAACAACCCAATGCACTCTTAACTGAATGAGAACAAAGATAGTAAAGTCATTTTGTTTGTTTCCCACCCAGTTTCATCAATCATTACTACATATTACCTGTAACTCTGTTGCTTTCATAAAAACCTTTTATTCATGACTTTGGGGATATATTTTGAGAAGTTACTAAGTTTAGAAAATGACTGGCTGCCCATGTAATTTTTTAACTTACCAATAATTCTTTTTTGTTCACACAGAGGGGGGAAAAAAATAGAAAAAAAACCCCAGTAGGTGTGTAACTGAACTCAAGATACAATATCCTGCAGATTTCAATGTTCTACTCAGTCTTCTTTTTTTTTTTCACTTTTCTTTCTTTTCCCTTTCAGTCTCTAGCAGAGGCAGGCCAGCAGCCCCTTCAGCCTCTCAAAGTGACTGTATGACCCACACAGCAACTGGGGAAGGATGCTGGTTTAAAAACCACAGGATAACCCCATGAAGAGGTAATGTGCTCTTTACAATCCCTGCTCTCATTTGCATTTACGTTCAACCACCTTGATTAGAGGTGTGAAATGCATTTGAATATGTCTATGAACTATTTTTCCATAACTCTGGGTTTTACATCATTTTAGAGCATAGACGTTCTTTCCCAGCTAAATAAAAAGGTGCATGTAACACATGGGCAGATTTACTTAATAGTACTGTGGATATGGGTTCTAACATACCTTAAATATCACTAAAAATAGAACAGAGCAGTACAGAAGTTGTTCTGCTTAAGTGTTGTAACATCTCGTGGGAATGCTTGAGAGGAGAAAGAAGTACAATATTCACACTTGGTATTCACAGCCTGTTCATTACACATTTCTAGAAATGTGCCCCCCCCCATCCTTAATTAAAAAGAAAGCTGAAAGAGTAGGAGGAACAAAAATGTTCTCAACTTCAATGACACTATTGGAAAATAATTATTTCCAAACTGCTTATCTGTTAAAAAAAAGCTGGCAAGCTACCAGGATCTTGATTGCTGTAAGCAATTTTATAACTGCTCAATACAGATAAATTTAACAAAGAAATTAATTTCAGTCTCATAATAAGTCTCATCTCATTACCAAAACGTCTGTGCTGCAACAGAGCCTTGTGCAAAGAACTGCTGGGAGAGGATTCTGTCTGCAGACATTCAACAACTGCCTAAAAAAACTCCAGCTCAGAACACTGAATGCCATTTAACACTTCCTTCTAAACATGATTCTTCCTAATTGTAAAACAGAAAGTGAAACATTGGTAAATAAAATGAAAGTTTTCCCAGTTTTGTTTATATAGCCCACAGGATTTGAGGAAAGCTCCCTGAGTGGGTGTGTTAACTGGGAATGCCCAGAAGCTGGTACAAACAGGTCCAGAAGATCCCTGAAGCCCCTGGGTGAGAAGGACAAGGTGCAGGTACGGAGGGAGCTGACTGGGGAAGGAGCCCTCTGTTGCCTGTTAACAGAGAGGCTCTCGTGACTGATGTGGCCTTCGTGGCCATCCTGGCCACAACGACCACAAAGCAATCGAGTTTAAACTCCCTGGCTGCAGGAGGGAAAGTGCCACCAAGGCTTCAGCCTGTCGTGTGATGGGTGAGCAACTGGGCCCCCAGTTCCAGTGAGAGGGCCACATCAGGCTGTGAGCTGTCACCAGTGGGGCTCTGCAGGGCTCCACCCTCGGCCCTGTGCTCTTTGGCATCTTTCTCAGCCACGCAGGACTAGGAGATCTTCAAAGTAAGTGTACCAACAACACAAAACTGGGAGGAGCTGCCGACCCCCTCAAAGGCAGAGGGGTCCTGCAGAGAGACCTCGACAAAATCAGGGAGTTGGGCAATCACCGACTTTGTGAAGTTCAACACGGGCAATTATAGCACACATGGCACCTAATTAATTCGTGCAGGAGTGCCCAATTACTCCACACATAAGTGCTCTTGTGGGTCACTTCCAAGCCAGGATATTCAATGTTTCCAAAGAAAAAGTGGCCTCCTTCCTTTATGCCACCATGCTGCCCTTTACTGGGAGTCCTCTTCACCCAGAACATTTCTATTACATCCCTACCTCCTCCAACAAGTCTTTGAAAATATTGGAAAATACAGCATGACCGAGATCCAAAATTAAAACTTGACAGCAGATACAGCAATAAGGTCTGGAAGCTTTGAGCCAATTTATGGTCACTGTGCTTTGCAAAAAAAAGGCCCAAAACAATAACAGGGTGTGTAGGAGCCCATCAATCCTGGCACAGCAGCACTCGTGCTTACAGCTCTCAGATGGCCCTGCCTGAGCAGCAGTGTTATGAATAGCCTGGCTTTCTTCTTTTACCATTCTTACTGGTGTTCTTGTTATGGCACATCAACCAGGCTATAAAAAAAATGAGCACATGATATATCCTGGTGAAAATCCTGCCATGGATTTCAGTTTTGCTAATGCAGAACTTGGCTGCACAGGATCTCATCAGTGGGAGCCACAATGCCTTTTTCTGCTTTTTCTGCTCCCAGACATCCCATCCAAGGAACTGCAGAGAGCAGATTTACTGGCACAGGAGGCGTTTTGTCGTGGGGTACTCCTCACACATCCACTGCTGTACTTGACCATGCAAATCAGTACCTCTCCACAGAGCACACACTGTGAGCAGTAAGAAAACAGAACATTTTCTTCAATCCAGCACATCATTGCAACTTCAAATGCATTTCACTGTTTTTTCTCAATTACAGAATTATTCTGTTCGTGAATTTTGCTTCCGTGGCATTAACTCATCTACAGTTTTACAGACATTTAATACAGCAAATAAACTATCTTATTCTTGAACTTTTCCACAGAAAACTAAAATCCTCCCCTAAGACTTTTTTTTGGCTATAACTAAATGTCTGACTTGTAACCTAACCTTCCTGACCTATCTCCTCAAAGATGTTTCTCATTGTTCCTTTCCTGGTTTCCACAGCAACCTTTCCATTACTCTCATTAAGTTTTTTTCCTGTTGTCTCCTAATTCTATAAGGAAACCATGACTTTAAAGTTTTGTTTCATTTTGTTCTTTGTGTTTTAACAAATGAAGAGATATTTTTTATTTATGTCCTAAAACAAAAGAAGGATTCCACTATAACGGTCATCTCCATCATTCTTGCAGTAACTAGGTGATTCGATAAAATTTCATTTAAATCAGCAGTAGTATCATCAGCCTGTCATTTCACTAGTTACACAACAATAACAAGCTTTTTACAGACCCAGGTGGGGCAGGAATATTCTCTGGACCCTTTTAAAATATTTCATTTGGGAGCATCAGTCAACATGACTGAAGGATGACATCCATTTCATTTAAAATTTTTGAATAAATACTAAATAGAGCAAGTTTCCAGTGATTACTGCAACCCAGTTCGCACCTAGGGGGAAAAAAATGAGCCATCCTAGTTGAAAATATTGGTAATAATCCATATAAAGACTGCTCACCCTCATCCAAGTTGTAGAAGGCACTATTGCAAAGGAAAACAGACTAAAGCCACAAGCTGGGTCCCTTTATGCTATTATTGCCATCCATGTCTTCCCTTTCCTTGTTCTTGCTCCCAGTATATTTTATTAGATGCACTAGAACTTAGATAGATGATCTATGCTTACCTGTGTCTATGCTGTAACTCCCAGAAGTGCATTGAAATAATGGAATAGCTCATTTAAAACAATGGGAAAACTGTGTCAGGTTCTGTGCAAGTGTTTCCAGAAGACATGAAAATGAACTTTTCCCCCACCTGAGACTGCCATGGAAGTCAAAGACCAGTCTGTTTAGGAGCTGTTGTTAGGAGTTCACAAACTGATCCAGATGGACAAGGGGTTGTTTCTCCTCTAAGCAAAACACAGTTGAAGTTCAGAGGTGCACCATTTTCTGAGGCCAACAGGTAACAAACAAAACTTCAGTTAGACTTCATTGCAAGCCCTACTAGATTTAATGTTCTGGTTCATATAAATAAATAATGACAACAGGCAGTTTGCATCCCAACTGTTTCTGTGCATTGTTTACACTTAATTGACTTCAGTTCTGGTAACAGATGTGGAGTGGAGAAAGGGACTGTCCCTGGCACTGTGCACTTTACACACTGTGACAAGGGGCTTCTGCACCTCAGCTGAGTAGGAAAAGGTGACTGAGAGCATTAAGTTCCAATTCCAGCCCAGATTTCTGCCAATCATAGCTCTTCTTCCTCTTCTCCCCCAAAAGCAAATGCAACATTCAATGTCACTTCCGAATTTATTGAAAAACATATGCCTGAGCCTTCTCAAAAGCATTCTCTTTATGGCCTGCTTTTTTCTGAACAGGTTGTTAATGGGACCTCTTTGGGGTTTTCCTACCTCAAAGTCAAGTAATTTCTCAGTTTCCAGACCTCCTCATGTTTTATGCCACTTGCATTGAGGGGTAGATTTGCTATAGCAGCTGTTCCTTCCATATTCAGTGGATTCTAAGCTTTCAAAACAGTTACCTGTAAAACCAGAACAAACCTTAAGGACTATTAATTTCACCAGTTTGGAATATACAAATATTAAAAAACCATATTCCTACACTATGTGGAGAACAAAAAGTACAGCTGAATGAGAAGCTCTCTTGAAAGATTTTTCTTTGCAAATACACCAATGTATTTAAGCACTTTCCTACTGAGACCTGACCTTTCAGCAAAGTTACCAATTTTAATTTAAAAAAAAAACTTTCACTGACAAAGATTTCTCAGCTCCAAATTGAGTTTTCAGTCCCAACCAGATAAAAAATTTGTGTGCATCCATTCAGAGCACACATTGACTCTCCATGCCATAACCAGACCAGGGAAGTGAGAGCTACACCTCATGCCAGCTGTGATGGGGACCTGACTGGAACAGAGCTTTTAGGGCTTGCAGGCAGAGTTTAGTCAGCTCTGGCTTCCTGGCTTGCAGCAAAGCACACATTTTTCTCCTGTGGCCCTCAGGAAGTTTTTCTCTTCAGCACCTCTGAGGTTTGCCTGGGTCTGCTCCCTGCTCACCTGAGCAGTTTCTCTGCCTGAGCTGTGAGTTCTCAGAAGGTTGCTCCAAGCCTTTCCTACCCAAACCTCGTCTCTCTATTGCTCCAAGCACACGGAAAGCTTCCCTCCCCTCACACGGGCTGCATCCTAAAACACCTCTAGGGGCAGCCCAAGGTTTGCTTGAAGGAGAAGAGCAATACATGGTTCTATGTCATTTTAAGCACTGGAGCATGTGAGTACTGCAGAACCACCTTGCAAAGCAAGGGAAATCCAGTCTTTCATTCCAGATTTAGTACCTCCTAGGAATCAGGAATTGCCACAATCTTAAGTTTTCCTCGTTAATGCCACAATTGGTGTTTTGAATCGCTGTCTGGTCTTCAAAGTCATGGTGAGTTTGTGGAGCTGGGATTTTTGTTATCAAGTCAAAGTACTTGTGCACCTTTTCAAAATTATATAAAAATTACGGACAGTAGAAAACTTACTCCTGTCAGATACTGTAGCTATTTTCTTTATCTTCATAATAGTAATACCTATTTAAACACTTTTCATTCTAACTTCAAAGCTTATCTGCTCTTGAAAATTGAATTACAATACCTCAACTGAGCTCTGAATAATTCTTATGAAACTTAACACTTGTCCATCAAAAATAAGGTACATTTAGACATTCTAGGTTGAATTTCTTGGAAACATCTTTTCCATATAAGCTAATTTTAAAGAATTCTCCTGATTGAATTGCATTGCTGCTTTCTTCAGCCCATGGACTATACCAGAGATAAGTAAGCCATTTCTTTCAACTGTAACCTGAAAACTTTGGCACTAATTGTAAAAAATGTAACTTCATTGTGAGAGGGAAGCAGACGTAGGCTGCTAAAAGCAAATCAGGGGCTAAACGCTAACACAATAATCTCCTTACAAGCTGTCAATTTATTCTGAGAAAAATAGAACTCAGGTGCTAATTATTATCTACTTATTATAGCCCTGTCCAGCTTTCTGATTAGCGAGCGACTGGAGAGGCTCTGACCTCTGCCACTCTCCCTCAGAGGGTGGATCTGAGACTCCACTTGGACCCCACAAAGCTGTGGCCTGTCTGCAGGCAGTCTGCTCCTCAGCTCTTTGCACATCCTCCTTTATTCTACGCTTTTACTGGATTTAGTTACCTTGTTATGGCAGGCCCTCGGCAATCCAAGACATGCACATTGCAAAATTACAACTACAGGCAAGTCACTGGACTTCTTCAAGGGATTTTTGTGCCCAAGTTTTGGTGCTGTGCTCCCCTCTAATCAATGCCATTTACTCCACACTATTTCCTGGGAAGTCTCTGTCTTAGAGATTTACTCAAAGCAGTTTTCACAGTATTGTAAGAAGCTTGGTCGTAAACTTTGCTGTTCATTTAAGCCAGTGCTGCCTGAGGAGCTGAGCCCACAAAAGGCCGAGTAATAAAAGGTTTTTCACCAGCTCCCCTAGGGCCAGCAGGTTTTTTAACTGTGTTCTTTCAGTGCCTTTTAGGAAATGCTCCAGAAACAGACAGGAGAATTTTGCCTGTAACCTGTTAGCAAATACTGAGGGAGCAGCACAGATCTGCTGCTGCCCATTTAGGACCAGAAGACATTTTTGAAAGACATTACACTCAGAAGGTGACACTGTAAAGCAGACTGCAGGAGCTACATGTGCAAAAATACCCATCCAGTCACCTGGAGACTGACCTACAAATAGCTACACATTGTCAACCTCCTGCTTCTCCAGTTACACAAACAGCTCAGCGCTCATTGATTTCCACTTAAACAGCCCCTTTTAGAACATCCCAATTTTCAGAATAAGTCCAATTCTTACCCCCAGCTGCACTGTTAAGGGAATATTTAGCAAAATTTATCTGCTTTCTACATTGTTTACAAGGGGACTCAGCTGTTTGTATGCAGGGAACTTTTGTGAGACTTACATAAGGCATGTCTGTTTTCTAGCTTAAACTTTCGGTCTTACTTTAACATCAGATCTAGAAATAAGCTTAAGGTTAAATAAATTAGTCTTAAAACCATTACTGTCCTTCCTTGGTGCCAGATCACATCAGTACAAGGCACTTAATTTGCTTTGGCTTTCAGTTTTAAATCAATCATTCCAAAAGTTCATACACATTATTCTTGTAACTTTTTTTAGTTAATAATGAAAGACACAATGACAATTAGATCTAAAATAAAAAAGCTTAAACATTCTAAAGCCATCTGATTTCATTATGCAAATCAGATAACATGTTAATAACAACACATTCCATTTCAGTAATATGACCTGACTTTGTACTTAAGTCATTTCAATTTCATTAATTATGTAGAAGGTGGAAGAGTCACTTTAGGTCATAGTCAGGTAGCAAACACATATGGAAATGCACCATAAGGTAGATCTGTGACAATGATCAAATAAAACCTTCAGTGTATTTATTAGTTACCCTCTTAATTTTCAGTGTGAAGTGAAGGATGTACTTGCAGCTTTATTGTCTGTGTCACTGTACAACTCATTTTTTAAAAATCAGCCATCCTGGCCCCACAAGCTCTGCTGGGGCATCTGAGCTCGTGCACAAAGGAGCTGCTCCCTTCCAGCTGGACGGACAGACGGGGCCCTCCTGTCCCCTCCCAGCTCAGCTCTCTGGCTCGCAGCAGCAGGACACAGGAGAGAGCCTGACTGTCACCAAGCACGCACAAGCCATGTCAGAGGCACCTGTCAGCCTGCCCAGAACTGCTGAGGAGACAAACCAGGCTGGGGTCCGGGGCCAGCACTCCTGGGACTGCTGGGCTGCTCCTCACGCAAGGGCTGGAGCAGCTGAAGGGCACCTCCTGCTCCTGAGCTGCTGCCCTGCGGTGCCTCCCACTCGCTCAGCACCTCCTCAGCCCTCAGCACCACGTGCCAAACTCACACCCTGACCCTGTCACATCGATTCACAAGCAGCTCTGCAGCAGCCATCCCAGGCTTCTGGCACCACAGCTTCACAGGGGCTGCTGCTCAGCCTCTTCAAAGAATGGAATGCCAGCAATCAAGAATGTGGATGCAATTTTTCTAAAGGCTTCCTTGAAAGAAGAATGTTCTCTGATGGGAAAGGGAAAAAACATAATTTGATTTAAGGAAACAGGTTCTCTGTCAGCTTGTGTTTATACAAATCCAAAAATACACATTCAGATCTTTCACTTAAATAAGCTGCAAAAGCTTTTCATAAACAAGGGCTTAAACTGAAAAGTGTCAATCAGTTTTGTAGTATTATGATAATTTTTTGGGTTGAAATGCAATAAAAATCTCTTACACTACCAAAATATATTTTCAAATAGATACAAGATTAAAGTGCTAAAATATGAGGCTAAAATTGACTTATAATCCTTGACTACACACATGCATCCTTACTGAAGGCCGCACAGATGTAAATCAGCTAAATTTTAGCTTTGATCTCATTTTTCAGGTAGTATTTCTGCAAGATTTTGAAATTCAAAAACTAATGATGGAATGCACGTGATGTACTCTGCATTCAACACACAAGCAGTTAAAAGTGAGAAACAAAATCAATGACTTAGATGATCAAAGACTGGTCCTGTAAATCTTGAGTCAGCACAATTATAACCATAAATCCTGCCTTCAAAAATAGGAAGTATAGAAAAGGCTGAAGAAGTTCCATCAAACTGGAAAACCTCAAAGCACAGTGTGGTGCTGAGCAGTGAGCACGTGGGCTTGGTGACCTTCCAGCCAGCCTGGCCAGCACAAACAACCACTCCCACGGCAGCGGCACAGGCAGGGCAGGAGCACAGCCCCGCATGGGTGATGGTGCCCGGAGCTCAGGGGACCCATGGCAGGGGCACCTGTCCTGCAGCCAGAGCTCATCTGCAGCTCATCCTGACTCAGGGGGGCTCACAAGTCCTGGGGTCTCTCCAAAGGTAAGCTTAGAACACACATCTCCCACGGAGCCACTCTGTACAGGAGCTGAACCCGAGCACCCAGCTCGGCAGAGACTCCCAGGAGGTTTTATACTGCTGAGGGTTGTAAAAGCCACAAGTCAGTCCTGAAAACAACACCGTAACTAACACACATTGTTCACAGACAGGAGCTGCTTCTGGGACCTCAACAACTCATCTGTTATGCTGCACCTTTTAGGAGCCAATTAAAAAGTTATGTTGAGTTACAATGAAAAGCGTATTTCAGTATCCGCCAGCTTTATCTTTTCATAATATTCCTCTTACTACAACAAATTTGATGCTACCGCAGGAGATTTCCAATTTACTTCCCATCTTATTTAGCATTTGCACTTTGGTGGAACCCAGAAGTCATAGTCAGGATTAGGCCCCATTCCATGAAACGCCACATGTGCTAATCCTTTTTTAAAGCTAGTTATTACTCAGTCTCTGTGGGAGGCAGCCCTTGGCAGGCTTTTCAAGGACAAAGTACTTCCAAAATTGAATTTAGAATTGTAACATTGTTATTGCTTTTTTATATTGTAAGAATTATATGTTATAATTGTATACTCTACATAAATTCAATATGCTTTCAGTCTTCACAGAAGTTTCCTTTTTTTGCAATAATTACACATTTATGCTATGAACTAAATCTAAAAAGGTTCAGCTGAGACCAGTGTAAACATCTGTGACTGTTGAACTTCACTATTATCAAACAAACAGCCAACAAGAGTTGGCAATAATTTATGCAGGACAATACCTGTTTCATTTCTGAGCACAGGTGTAATGTGGACAAAGCAAGAACTCCTTTCCAAGTGAATACAAATCCTGAGGAAAGGCTGTACCTGCTGCAATACAAGCAGGGAACAGGGCAGCAGTTGTGCAGAACAATGTGCAGGACTGTCCAATAGAGGGGCACAATAAAGAAATCGTGGGCAGTCCTCATTTTGCATTTCCAAGCACATCCTGTTTACCAAGCAACATCCTGGATTTTGCTTTTCCTAAGTTATCTCATTGCCAGTCAGCTCAGAAGAAAATATCAAAACGTCGCACTGAGCGATGCAAAGCTAACTTGAATTTTTAGTATGAGGACAAATAGCACCATCCCCTTGGGAGAAAGCTGAGCAAAGAAAAATCCCATTTTCCAAAGCAATGAACACAGCCTTTGTACCAAAGAGCAAATATTGCTCCATTTGACCAAAATACTTGCATAAAGACGTAGATATAATTAAATCATAACTCCATCACAATTAAGAAAATCTATCTCAAATGTTACTTTTGTTGCACAATAAGAATTCCTGCCTGATGCCAGAACCTCACTCACCTGGCTTAGAGCTTCTGATGCCACTCAGTGTTCTGAGTGGACCCAGGTTTATAGTATCACAGCTGTTTTTACAAATAAGAACATCTTTAATATTGTTATAAAAATCTACTCAATAACTCTTAGCTTTCCCAGAGAGGATGGTGTCTTTACTACTGATTGTCAAAGAAAAAGAAATAAGGACATATTCTCAACAAGATCTTCCATAAATTTATATAATTTCTTACTGGGACAGATTTGCAAAGAAAAAAACATTACAAGAGTAAGTGTCCATAAACTTCTTTCTCCTAAGTTATTGTGCTACCACATGGTTTGGTCATGCCACCTGAAATGCTTTTTTTTCCTTCCCTCTTACTCTACATCTCAGAGTCTGAACTAACACTAGTAACTTCTCCACAAAGCCAAAGAAACTGGGAATACATATTTAGTAGTCAAAGGACCCAAAGACAACATCCTTAAAAGCTTTGGAATTTTGAGGATGCTGAGAAAACTGCTTTAGGCCACTCCTTGAGTTCTTTCAAATTTCTGTGCAAGTCACACATCTTTTAAAGGCCATGAACTCTTTACTATTGTTATCTGTGTAAGTCACATACACACATTCTGCTCAACGCTGCCCATGCTGCAAACAACTGTGCCACCCACGAGACCTTTATTTCAACAAGTACTTGACTGAGCCAGTGGAATGAATAGCCAAAGGGACAAAAGAGAACCATTTCACATAAATTGTTAACAACAGAAAAGTAATATTCAAGCAGTTGTACCAATTGTTAGAAAATTTTACATGGCTGGTAAATTCCACAAGATTTACAGCTCTTCCTTTATAGAATGGGCATGATTCCTTTACAGCCTCATGCCCTGTGACCCTTCCCAAATTCATGCCACTATTAATGCTTTAATGCCTGCTCCGCAGTGTGTGTAATAATACCACATATGTGCAAACATTTCTAGAGAATACACACCAGCTACAGCTACTTTCACACTCTGTAATCAAGGCCCCAAGTCACTACAGCTGGGATATCACTGCAGAGAAGCAGATCTGCGTTCCTGCTGTGGTTTAGCCCAGTCTCCCTCTCCCTTGCCGTGGGTAGGGCTGCGTGGCCTCCTGCTGTGGGTCTGCATTCCCTCGCTACTCACTGCTGTGCCGCGCTTCTGCTACACTCGGCATCTCTGCTCCCACTTGTTAGCATTCCCTGCGGTGCTTTGGATTTGCAAGCTCCAGCAACAGCCTGGGGAAACACCAGCAGCTGAAAAAATCTCCCTTTTAGGAAGGAGCTCTAGGCTTCATCAGAGAGGAATCCCTCCCGCTAACAGGTGTTCCTGATGGAGCCCAGCAAGCACACAGTTTTTCCTGGCTGTGAACTGCAATCAAACTGACAATTATGTGTTTGCTCATGTTCTTGACAAAAGCTCAATCAGCCACAACATTAGGCTGATGGTTTTTTCCTGCCACCTTCTTACATATAATTTTAAGTTACAAATTAAGTCTTTCCCTTCCTCCCCAACAAAATTTGTGCAACCAGATTTCAGAGCACTTGGCAAGTTGGATAGGTTTGTAAAAATACCAGTTGGCAGAGGGGATCTACTTGTTATCTGCTACACCCAGTGAAGGTTACAAAGCCCAGACAGGGTTTCGTAGTGGGAGAGGTGATTATTATTCTACACTGCATGTATCTGCAGCACAGATATCCCCTGCAGGGGAACCACCTAAGGCACAGAGCCAGGCACCAGTGCCCTCCACCAGCAGGCACCATTTAGCTGCGAGCAGCCCCAGCCAGGGCAGCACACGGGCACTGACCAGCCTGCTGCTGGTGCCCGGCCACGAGCCTGCCCCAGCCAGCTGCTAACCCTGGGCAAGGCACAGCTCCAGCACTTCCCACAGCTTCTCCCACCTGCTGGGCCTGTCAGGTGCAGCACAGCTCCCTGCCACAACTGCCCCGGAAAGGTGTGACTCTGCTTTTTTGAACAGAGGCTTTGTTAGTATAAGAATTGTTACAGGTGGATGTTATTGGACATTTGGTGGATATTTTGAAGGGCTCACAAACTGTCCAGGTTTTGGCTGGGATAGAAATAATTTCCTTAGCATATGCTCAGTGTATGAACTGAGGGGGACCTACCTGGAAGGGCCTGATTGCTGTTCAGGGATGGGCTGGGCAATGGTCAGCAAGCAGTGAGCAACTGTATTGTGCACCACTTGTTTGGTTTGGACTTTTTTATCCCCTGAGTTTTATTAGTATTTATTACTATTAGTATTATTACTATTAGCAGCAGCATTACATGCTATTGTTATTATTATAATTATCATTAGTATTATTATACTTTACTTTGTTTCAATTACTAAACTGCTCTTTTCTCAACCCACAAGTTTTTTCCCCTTCCCTGACTCTCCTCCCAGTCCCGCAGCAGCAGGGATCTGAGTGAGTAGCTGCATGGTACTTAGTTGCCCACATGAGTGAAATCACAACAGCCCTTTTTGGCAGCCAGTGGAGGGCTCGCAGGTTTGATGTAATGACAGATGTGAGCAGAGCATGTTAAACCAGATTTGTTATAAGCATCCATTGCATTGGTTTAACAGTCACTGGTGCCAGCGTTGATTTATTTGCTGTCCGAGTTGCTGTGCTGGTTGTCAGGGTTGTGTTCTGTCACACCTCGCTTGCAGCCGGTGTTCCCTGGGGTGATGTTTATCACCCTCGGGGCCTGGGCTAAGGTTCCCCTTTTGGGGTACATTGTATCGTTGTCTTCTGATCCAACAGAGCCGCTGGTAGTGACATTAACGTGGTACCTGCCCTCAGCACTGCCGTCCCCTCTGTATTTCGGAAGCCATCTATTCGGAATTGCAACAATTACACTTTGGGCCTTTTCTCCTCAGAGAGCCAACATTATGGGGGAGACATCTTCCTGCACCTTCCTGCCTGCCTGTCTGCCTTTCAGAATCTTTGTTCTACCCCTGGCTGATTGCAGTAGCACTTGATAAATTTTAAACATTTTCAGTATCCTTTGAATACCCTCGAAACCAGCCTGGTCCTTTAGCTGGGAACCAGCATGTTGCTGAATATGGTTCAGGTCTTGTTTAATGTTAAATCACTGTTTAAGAACATCACCAAGAGACCTGTCTTGAGGCTGGATAGTTACGAGTGTGTGGGATAATACGGGCAAGTGCCCAGGACTGTGCTGCTGCTGCCATGTTCCTTCCTCCTTCCTTTTCCCTGAGTTTCTGAAGCACCTACATCTTCCCTCCTGGGACTCCTCCTTTGGCTGTCCCCTGCTTCTCAGCTGTTGTTGCTATCTCTTGCTAAATAATAACCTTTAATCACCTTCTCTTTCTTTCTGCCCTCCCACCATCCCTCATTTTACTGTCATTTAAAACTTTAGAAGGAAGCACTAGAGGAAGCACTCAAAATACTGAGGCAGTGCCACACAGAATTTATCCAGTGTAGGCTGAAAAAGTGCATGAAGTACACTGTAGAGATGCACATGGTAAAAATCATTCCTAGGATGCTACACCATTATTCAAGCAAAGCACATATTCTTGCAGCTCCTTTACCATTGGGATCTTACGGTGACAGTAAGTAAAGAGTTTCAAAAAAGAAGCATTATAAAACCTTCTTCTGTTGTGTTAAATGCTCGACTTGGAAAGAAATAAACGTCAGAATACATGTTAGAAAACAATACCTCAGGACCCAGAGCCCATATGCAAACATCACTCAGCACCGAGGGTTGCACTGTTCAAACCTGTAAGTTCACTTTTCTTGCTGCCTCTCTTGCCATCCTAGCAAATCCTCTGTGATCATTAGTAAATTATGGAAACTTATGGCTGGAGAAAAATAATGGGAACATGAAATACTGACATTTTCCCACTGAATCCTATATATTTACACCACACCTTGAACATGGCCGAGCACTAATGGCACACAGGCCGTGCCACTTTAGGGAACCTCTGTCAAACACCATGAAAAAGCCCTGAACTGCTACTTGGAACAGATCCTCCAAAATGAACCTGAATCAAACCATTTCCTCCAAGACTTAACAAAGTTCACGTGCCATGAAGGGACACAAAAAACATCAGGACACAGAGTCATCTCACAAGTTACATCCAACAAAAACATCCCAGCCCATCCCCAATCTTCCACTCAGTCATTCCCAGTCCTGGGGAGCATCACCCCACTAGAGTTATTCACTATATACTACAGCCATGCACCTATCTACTCACAAAGTCATGGTATATAACATTTCTAGTCCTCAGTACTCACAAAAATCCTTTCAGTTCTTGTTTATGGGCTGGCTTTAAACAATACAGAAGCTTTATTGCCACAAATAAGCTTTACTGTCATTTTTACTCAGTTCAAGTCAGGCAATCCACAGGCTGCATTATAATTACGTAGAAGTAGGGGGTTAAAAACTACAGTTCAGGGTAAAGACACTGCAGGTGTGCAGTTTAATGAGTTCTTAATTGAGTAGTGGGAGAGCATAAAAAGGAAGTGCAGAGGGTGATTACAGGGCTCTTTCTGCGAAGGGAGCAGTGCAAGCACTGAACTCTATAATCAAGAATAAAGAAAAACGAGTTCACCTCTAATTTTCTCTGTGCTACAGCCTTTGTTATTCATGCTCAGAATGCAAGATTAGAACTTGTACCATTGAGTTAATGGACAAGATTAACCTTTTTTGAGATGTACTTGTTTTAAGGCTAAGATAGAAAAAAAAATGAGAAAGGACGTAAAAAATAACTTAGATCTGAAGAATACACTGCCTGCACTCCTGTTTGCAAATCAGTCAGATTCCTCTCTGGCTTCTGCTATTGAATCAACTTCGCAGTGTAACTGCAGAGGGAAAAATGGAAGGAGACACCACATGGAAGGGAAAAGACAACTACTAGCATTTATTTTGATCTTCCTCCTCTCTCCAAGAAACAAACACCACAAAACCCTCAGAACCTCTTCTCTCTGCTCAGGGAAGCCACCTACAACGTGACAGTGCAGCAGTGTTACTGCTTGGGCAGGCACTGCAGGAAAACACCCACACATTTTAATAAATGCTCAGGAGAAATGATATATTGCACCTACCTGCAATCATGGGCATCCTGGACATTGACTTTGCTACCACACATAAATCTGAGAAGTTCTCAGAGCTGCTTCCACCTTCACTGGGGCAGAAGAGAAACTGAAAACACAGAGCATTATCACTTGGCTCAACTCCACTTATTTCTCAAAAAAATATGACTAAAAAGAAAAATTAAGCATCTTCACTGGTAGTTCACAGCAGTTCAAGTGTTACCTTAAATCTGGGGATTTTTATTCAAATTTTCTATTTAGAACTCTGAAATTCATGAAAAAGCATGATCTGCCTCAACCTCTGAGGAAATAAGAAATTTTTATATATAAAGATTTCTTCACTATCACCTCAGTTTTAGGAGAAGTCTTTTATTTGTATAGCTACATTAAGCTCCTGTAATCACTTTGTATAGTATATGGGCTTTCTTTTTTTAATCTAAGGATTTTTTCAAATTCTTTTACATTAGGCTTTAAAGACTTCAAAGTTTTTGCTGTTGTTGTTTTCCCCTGCAAATAAACTTTTAATTGCATGTTGCTGATAAGGAACACTTAGCTACTCTTCACAAAGGAGCCTTGAATTCACCAAGCTGGTTGCAGTCACTGTTTCTTCCCCAGTATTGTGGTCTCTGTTTCTGCATCAGTTTCTGACTCCAGGAGTCCTTTCCATGTTATGTACAAGCAAACAACAACATTTGTCCAAGAGGTGCCTCTTGGCATCAGCACTTTACCAGCTTCTGAAATACCCCCACACAGGTACTTTTTAAATGAAGGTCTGGATCTTTAATCTATTCTCTATCATCATTAGTTATTATCTTGTGTGTAAAGCAACATGTATTCTTTTAAAGTAATTTGCTGATAGTGAAATGTACAATCTGTGGCATTAAATGGAAATGTTAAACTGTGCATTTCAATGGATCTTGTCACATGTATCAGGATTATACTTAAACACTACAGACCACTGCTCAGATCACAGGTCAGGGAAATTATTGTTATAAACCCCAACCAGATAAATGAAAAAAAAGGCAGCTCACAGTGACTTTTCAGGGAGTGAAAGAAATGCATGAGGCCATTTCATTTTGATTGTGCTCACTCTTTTTTCCTTGATATTTCACAATCGTTTCAACTTCACCTCTAGCAAGTGAATTCTCCCATCCTGGCAATATTGATGCAACTACCTTCCAAAATCACCAGCAGACAAGATTTCTAGGGTTCTGCCTCCCAAAAGTTATTTTCTTTAATAAATTTTACTTCTTCATATCCTATCCCATCTTGGAAGCTTTATTGAGCAAGACCTAAATAACTAGTACTATATACAGTCTCTTTAAATTATGGGTTTATGTTTCATTATTAAATCAATATGAAGAGCTGATTTTTTTTTCTGACATCCAGTTAACAGATTGTAAAATCCAGGTTCATGGGTTCTAGTCTGAAAGAAAAAAAAATCTGATATATATGTAGTTTATGGAACACTGGGAAAATTCATCCTGCCCTTCCTTCCAGCTAAATTAACACCCTCAACGTGTGTATCTCCAAATCCAGGACTTCTTGCCAACTTTCCAAATCACTAATGCATTGATTGCCAAAAACATTGTTAAAGATTGCTGAAATCATGGTAGGTTGGAAATCTGCAACATTTAAAGATATCAAATCAGGCACATTCAGAGAAAACAGAGTGTGAAAAAACAACAGTTTTAGTATTTTGATGTGTTGAACAGTCTAAGGCCAAGGAAGGCTTAGGGGAATAAAGGAAAACTTGCTGTGAAGACAATTACAGGTAACTGGCCAGGGTCATGGACAGACCAGCTGGCTTCCATCCAGGGATTCCATCTGGGACTGGTGTTGGGGACTAACAGAGACGAGCTGCTGTGAGGTGACCTCTTACTGCAGTTACTACACCAACAAAACCAAACCCAAAAAAAAAACCAAGCACCAAAACAGAGGTGAGCTCTTAACTGTAAACCTCTGCTTAACAAAGAGAGCTGTACACGAACTGAACAAAAGCAACATCTAAGTGAAATCTAAAAGTCCAAGTGCAAAGCTGGCCCTCAAAACCAATTAAAACACTTAACAGAATAAAACCACTGATCTGCTAAATTCACAAGCATCAATCTGCAGAAACTGCAGTGTTTCATTACACATCCCAGATTTAAAAAGTCAACAAATTTAATCTTTACTGTGAAAACATCTAGATAGTTGGAAAATTAGTTATTACCCGATGAATAAACCACAACGTTGGAGTCAAATATGCCTTACACATTCTCATCACAGATTGGTGAGCCCTCTTATACATGCTATCTTCTTTCTCTGGTGGTGTAACTTCACGGTAAAAAAAAATAATTCTACATAACACATCAGGTTTTAGATAGCATCTTCTCATTTTTCCCCTAGGACATTACCACTGCCTGTTTCACTACATCATATCAATGGAGGTTCTATGTGGGAATGCCTGATGTGGAACACCATTTATAAGGTAAAATTACAAATAAAGCCCCTTATATGTAATTTAAGCTTAATACCAGTAAAGCTCTATCATCTACTCTGGAATACAGACACATTTTTGGGTTTGCTTTCGTTTCGTTTTATCATCTCACTACGTACAGAGGTATATAAAGAGAGAGAGGGGGATATCTATGGACATAGAAAAGAGACAAATTTCTATCCTTCCACCTCCACCATAGAGTAGCTGTGCAGAAAATAGCTTCTTAAAGCAAATGTGAATTAATATCCTGAAACTTGTTTTGAATAGCCACCCTGTACCAGAGATTCCCATGGATATTTTTATAGAGAGATCGTTTTAAGAGGACATGATCAATGGGAATCTTATTACTCAACTACCTATTGCTGCAATGACTACAGCTGCCCACATTTCTGTGAGTGAAATTAATTTAACTGGATAAATATATTTTTAAAAATTATATAATCAACTAGAGCCATATTTTTCCATATTAACTGCAGTTTATAAAAGGTTACTTTACATGTCATTTTGTGCAGTTACAAAGCAATTTTTCTGTTTATTTCAATCAGGAATGTTAATTAATTTTAGCCTTAGACAGTGCTGTCACTTGAAATTTTGTTACACTGGGGTATATATCTATTTTTTCAGTATCCCATTCATATGAGAAAAATTGATAAAATACAAAAATGTTGGAATGATAAAGGTTGTCAGGGTAACAAATTATGCACACAGGCAAAAGGGTAAAATATAATTATGCAGATGGCAAAATAAAAGAAGTAATTTACAACTGATGCAGAAAATTACTGGCATAATAAGCATATCCCATAAATCAGTTAGTTAACAACCTAATTTATAACTTTCTGAAAAACTGCAAAGACAAAACAGAGACTAGAAAGGAGTTTAAGTGCTTCATGTCTTTTCTTTCAGTAATGCACCTACTAAGGACAACATTAATAGACCAGCAGCTCATTAAGTAATTGATGCCACATGATTACCCCACTCCCCTCTTCACTAATAAGCAATTACGTCTTCTGATGATTGATTCTTTTCAACAGGGAAAACAGGAAAAACATTGCCATGCAGAAATGGTAGAAGTCCATAGTGTGAAATTATCAGCTGAAAAGCTATTATCTTTTACAAACAGCAACAAACACTCCTCAGGCCAGAAGGACTGAGGCCCTTCAGTGCATTCTCACAAGTCCATTGGAGAGCACCATAGGAACTGAGAGCTGCCTTCTCCCTGCACATCAATAGGCACATCTGAGCATGCTTCTTTGAAAAGCTATCCAAAATTAACTATTTTAATAATAAGATACTTAGAGGGATAAAAAAAAATCAAAAAATTGGGAGCTCAGATGGAATGAGCAAGGTCATGGTGGTTTCTGAGCCCCATACTTTTCAAATTAATCCAGCACAACATAAATATTAAACATGTCTCCAAGTCCTACTGCCTTAATGAAGATTCAGTCACAGGTCTAAAGGGGAAAGGGAAAAGACAAAGATGATTTTTGTGAATAACAATGTCTGAGGAGGAATACAGGTGCTAAATTCAAAAGCAAATCCAGGAACACATGACACACACAAAGAGACTACATGATAGCAAGGTGTTCAGGAAAGGTTTTCAATTGCCAAGGAGAAAAGTGAACATCTGTATGGCATACTGAAAACACACAAGAGTAGGGTGGCTTAGTGCAGCAGTAGGTACAGCAGGGATCCAGCATGCAGCCCTGGGACTGGGCTGGTAGGGCTGCAGCATTTGCTGCCAGAAGGGAAGCAGCAGCCTTTAGAGTCTGTATTAAGGTTTCAGAAACAGTCTTGGCAGAAATGAGTAATAGGTAACTGCAAGGTCATTTCATTTGTGACATTAAGTCATTAGACTGATTAGGTGTCCATCTGCTCTGCTTTGCAAATTGCCCTTCTGTGTTCATCAGCAATCATAAACTCGGATGTACTGTGACACAGGCTAGGAAACACATGTACAAACAGTCATGAGCAGGGCCCTGAGAGCACTGCAGCTACTCAGTGTCACAAACACTAATGACTGAATCATGCAATTAGCTGACTGCAAGTCAGCACCTTCAGAGCAAACAGAGTACAAGACCTACATCGAGGGAAAAAAGGAGTTTTCACTGTAAATATGCATAAAGGACTTTAGCCTACCAAAACAGAGAGAGCTGTGAGGGAAGAGAGGGCACAGCGTTGTCACTGTTCATCACCACCAGCACAGTGGCATCACTTTTCCCTTGCACAGTGGATTTCAATGAAGACAAAGGTACCAATCATTTGACTCTGCCTCTCCTTCATCCACAGGTCTTAACCGTGCTTGTCTCTGTGCAGGGAAATGGAGCAACAGCAAAGCATCACAAAGCACACTCTGACCCTGCCCTGGACCAGGGGCTCCTCTGCTGCAGGACCACACCCCACTCACCCCTCCCTTTGTTGATGCAGATAAAAGTGCTGTGCTATGCTGGCATCAGGTCAGGGAGCCAAATCCATTCCTGCTGCCATCACAGGGATGAGCCTGGTGCAGGTGCTCAAGATTCAAATGAAAACGATGTTTGAGGAGCTAGGACTTCTCTGGATGTCGAGGAAGGAGAACCCCCCCAAGAGCCATTTTATGGTTTGTACATTATGACAGCTAATGGTTGAATTATTTACAGACTGAGCAGTTGAACTGTACCAGTATTTTTGTTAGCTATGTATTCGTGTCAAGGGAAGCAAAAATAGTATGGTTCTAATGGATACATTTCTATTCATACATTCTATGTTTTTCTCATTCTACCCTAAGGCAATCATTATCTATGGTAACGAAGGAAATTAAAATAATTCCTGTTGCCTCTCTTCTGTATTAATCTTTAATGATTTTTAATTTGAAAGCTTTAATCCATCCTTTCATAAAAAGGATAAAGCAGTAATTCTTAAAAGCATTTTGGCTTTTTTTTTTCAGTCATCCCTTTATGCAACAAATTTCCAAAAACCACATAGGAGTTTTGTTTCTGGTACATACTTGCCTATTTTATCAGTATTCAGAGAACGATCTAAGGGCATGAACCTGCACCCATCACCAGCACAAGGAATGATTCAATACAGCACATATGCGTGTTTCTCTATAAGCAAATAATTACATTGTTTCTTGTTCAACAAAGCATTAAAGCAAAAGCTGTTTACTATAAGCTGTGCTCACTGCCAGGAATAATCTTTTTGTTATTTAAATGAGGCTAATAAAGGTAAAAACCATGCTGCCTAGGAGTGGTTTAGGAGAAGAACCCAAGCTTGAGGAGCTTTTCTTTGCACCCAGCCAAGAGGAAAGGGGAGGTAAACACGAATTTTGGAAGTCCATCCTCTGCAGCCAGCTCAGGAGCTAAGCCCAGGCTGAATTAACCCCTCAACCCAGAAATCACTGCCTGCTGAGATAGGCCACTGCTGGGTGCCAGAAGCAAAGCTTTCCACAGTCTCTCCAGAGATCTGTTGTCACAATTCTGACCAAAAAGCACTCGCCACCCCCATCCTTTACCCTGGCCTGTCACATTGTCCCTTCCTACACTGGTCTTCGGAGTCAGCACAAGCATCTGCCTTGGTCACTTCACAGCCAGGTGGAAAACAAGTGAATAACTGGAAAAATAAACCACTCCCCCCCACCCCAGCTTAGGAGCTGAGGTGGTTCTGAACATTTCACTGATCTTCATTAAATATGCTGCCCCTGAAGCCTTCTGTATGTGCCTTGGGCACATACACCCCAAACTACTCTTCTCCAGGAAAGTGGTATTTGATGACACACACAGAACATTAGAGCATAAAGAGCATGAGCTATGCCTGGTCCTTTATACTGCATTTCCCCATGACACTTAGCACAACATAATTAGTCAGTCTTTTGGAATTTGGTTTTTTTAATATTTTGCATCACGACAAAAGTTTGGAACAATTCTCCTCTGGCTACAAATGAACAAGCTGCCCTTTCCCTGGACAGGATCCATGAAGTGGGGAAGGAAGGTCTTTCTGAGTCCTAACCAGAGGGGCCAGGGGGAAGACACACCATCTTCCAATTTCAAAGAAGGTATGTGTAACAGGCTGGTTTTAACAGGCAGGGTAACTGCCTCCAACAAGTATCTGTCAGGACATTTATTTGCAAAATTCTGATGTTCTGATTCATCCACCTTTCCCACTGGAACTGTTCCATTATGTATAAACACCCACATATTTGTTTATACACATATCTTTTGCAGACAAAGAGAAGGGTCGCCTGAAGGCTGGGTCTGTTTTTGAAGCAGAGAAAAGCAGAGTCAAGTCTGCACTCTAAGAACAGCAGGATTTTGACCCACACTGGTGCCTTACCTCCCCACAGGTCACCCTGTACACTCGGCTGCTGGGCTATGCTGATGTTGGCTGGGGTTATTTCTTTGAACAGAACAGCTAAGGAAAGCTTCAAGTTGTATTAACTAGCTTCCATTTCATTTATCTATCTTGAACAGAAAAAAAAAAAATTAAAAACCCTGACCCAATTATTTCATACATAAAAGGAGCCTTTGTAGCAGGTGTAATATTCCTAAGAGGTGGTTAATGAGAAATATACATCAGAGCTTAACTGGAATGAGGCTTTGATGTTGGCTGGCTTACCTGATGTGCCACTAAAGAAACAGATCTCAAGGGAGAGAGTGAGCAGGCACTGCATCTCTGCTGGGGGATGCTACAATCAGATAGGACACAGGCTCTGGGCTGCTGTACTTCAGCCCCACAGGCAAACACACACCAGGACATCCACAACCCACAGAGTCAGGTTCCCCGAGCTCTGCCCAAAAAGGACCCACCTCCAGCTAACTATGGAGAGCTTTGACTCCAGGGGGTTTACTTCAGCACAAACCCTGTCAGGTTACACAGTCCTTAAGATAAACTAAACAGCATTCACAGCTGAGGTGGAAATAAAATACATTTTAAAAGCCCAGTGTCTGAAAAATATAAAGTAGGTTTTTTTCCAGCACACTGAACTTACCTGAACCAAGAGGATGTAAACAGATTTCTAACAAATGTAACATTCAGAAGAGTTGCTTTGATCAGACAGTCTTTAAAAAATCATAGTGACAGGGGATATGTGTGTGAAGGCCATCTGATCAGGATTAGCCCAGCACTACTGCACAAGATCATGGTGGTTAACCAGAGGACCAACAAAAGCTCCTTCTCCTTTCCAAAAGCAGAGGGAGCTTCTTTTGCCTTGGGCTCTGCAACTTGCTGAAACTTAATTTTCCCATCTTTCTTTCTACTACTTGACTGGCACAGTGAGAGTTCTCCCTTCCATTTCGATTTATTGTAGCCACAGGAATGGGAGCAACTATAAATTCACATGTCTTCGTGCATATAGCAGTAACCACAGCAGGAAACTCATCTTTACAATAAAACCTTTCCAAATTCAAAATATAAAATGGCCACATGCTTCACATGCAACATCCTGGTAATGAAAGAGGTAAACGACTGAAAATTGCAACAGACAAGAAATGGTACAGCCTATTTTTTTTTTTCATTTCATACTATTTGAAAAGCCTACTAAAACCCCTCCAAAACACAGCTTCCTATCACTATCAGAACAACTATTTTTCAAATGCAAAAGCATCTGAAAGGCTAAAAGTGTTTTCTTGTTTCAGGCTCAAAAGAGATTTTCCTACTTGAGCACATTACTACTGTTTAACAAGGGAACAAATGCATTTTCTGAGTGAATATCTAATTCCCTGTGTGACAGCAAGTAAAAATGAACCAAGCCACCAGCCCCCAAGGAAAGCTGGTAGGGCTGCCATGCTCCAAGACAGTTCTTGAGCATTTCCCATAAATTACCAGCTTTGTGCCATCCCTTTATGCAACTACTGCAAGATGATTTAAATCTGTGCATTATATCTGTTTGTACTTGAACCTCGATTAAGTTTAGGTGAGTTTGGGAGGGTTGTGCTTGCTAAACACATGAACAGAATATTAGCACCCACAGGGCAGCTCAGATTTAAATCTTAAAATAAACAAAAATTGATGGCGTGGGGGCAAGAGGCAGGAAGTGAAAAAAAAGAGGAGGACAAGGAAAATAAATGAGCTTTGTGCAGCAGAACATGATGAAAAACTTGCCACTGAAGCTTGAAACACCCACATGTGCCCTGCCAAGCCCCTGTTTAGGAACTGTACACAGAAGTGTCTAATACTGTACTCATCGTGGACAGTGCTGTCCAACAAAAATGTGACATGTGTGTGTCGATTTTTCATTGCAACAGGCACGTGGTTTGATCTGTTTCCCAGTGCATTTAGATGATTCTTGCATAGAGGTCTCTTTCCTGTGGTGCGGTGTAAGAAAAAGCAGTTTGAAACAGAGAATACCAGAATTAAAGTCTCCCTTCATATAAACGGTTTCCAGCAGCTTTGCAAACTTCCTACACAGTTCAAACCCAGTCTAGACACCAGTGCTCTGCAGAAGCAGGGAATGCCTGTACTGGTTTAAGCTTTGATCCTCCTGGCAAATTTGCTAACAAGTGACTTGACTGCTGCCTCACTGCTCTTATGGATGTTTGTGAACCCCACTGGTTTGTCCAGCTTAAGCAACAAGAGAGATTTCCAAATGCACCTGTCAAGGGACCACAGTGTTTTCACTGGAAGAGAAGACCCTTTCACCTCAGAGTCCCACATGAAACAGAGTTTTAACAATTTTCCAGCCTTGGATACACCCAAGCCTAGAATCACACCCCTTCTTGGTACCAGATGCATTTGGAGACTGTGTTAGCCAAGGAGGAAAGGGACAGATGACACTTCTTGAAGACTGAACGCCTGAAATTTTGATGCCCCTTTCATAAAGAAAAGCAACTTTGTGGTGCAGGTTATCAGCTGTTTTAAAATATCATAAAGGTGCAACCTAAACCATTTACAAAAGACCAGGATCAAGATTACAAACATAACACCAGTTTAGCCCCTAACACAGGTGATTTATGGTACAATCTTGATCTTGATTGACACAGCTGAGCCATCCTGATTCTCATCAGAGTCTATTTCATCCTTTACAGAGATTAAACTGGATTCAGCTAATGAGCACCTAGTCAATTATCTGTTTTGTTTTCCTCACTAATTCTACACATTTTAAATCCTGCTCTAGAAGTCTTAGTTTCTTCTGTGTGTTTTTCACAGTAGGATTGAAGACAACCATCCAAAATAACTTTTGCAAAAATGACTCTTTAATGCAACTGCTCTACAGTACAAAGTCGTCTGAGATAATTTGTGGCTCTTTAACATAAAGGCTGTTTAATTTGACTTAGCTGACTTTGCAATGAAGCAGAAAAGACCATTGCATGATCCATTCTGCAAGGATGAGATGACACAGCTTTCAGCATATGGAAAATAAGAAGCTGATAAGAAAATGAGGAAAAAGGCAGCATTATCTGAAGTACTGCAGCTGGACAAATATATTCCACACCAACTGCACTTAAGCTTTCTTTTCCACTTGCTCCTCCAATTTACTGTACCTTCATGACAGCAGTCTCAAGAACAGGAATAATCTGAGGCCCCTACAATCATTCCCCCATCTCTCCCCTAGAGTACCTATCATTAGAAACTCAGTATTTTTAAAGCAAACATGGCCCTGGTTTGTGCCATGGCTACAAGTGTCCAGAAAGTAAAAGCTTATGAGAAATTTTGGGTTAAGTCCCTGAACTCCCCATTGTGGAGGAGCTCGGGGGAGAAGGCCAGGCATGGAGCCCATCTCCTTGTGCAGAATCCAGCTGCCTTGTCCTGCACCTTCTCACTCAGTATCCACCTTTCACATTCTGCACTAAACAGGGCAAACACCCTATTTCAAAATTAAATGATTTGACAAACATTGTTTTTTCCTCCATTAACAGGTCAGTGTTCTATACACCAAATACATCACGCATTGTTTGGCAGCTGTAAAACCCTAAGCTCTGTCCTGGTTTCCTCCTCTTTACCTGTTCCTTTCCATCTGCCTGAAAAAAGGGAAAATGTAGTTTACAGAAATGGTTTAGCTGTAGCATTTTTCAGATTTTTAGGTGCTTGACTTCAAAAAAGGTGATTATTTTCATGCCTGTGTTTTTATGTTGGGTCCACTTACAATTATATATTTAAAGCATTCATTGTTTGGATGTTGCTATTAATACATTATCTAGCTCCAAACATCTACAAATTACAACTCATATTTTCAGGCCATCTCTTTTAATAACCCAAATACTATTTTATGAGGCACAATTAAAAGTCACCACATCTGACAAATGTGAAAACTCTATAGTCATAATCTTTATTATAAAGAAAACAGAAATATTGACATGAAAAACTGATATCCAACATTCTTGATAATCTCTAATTAGTCCATTTGCATCAGCTTTTTATTGTTGTCTAGTAGAGTTAGCATTTCTGTTTAAAAATGAATTAATTTTGCAATGCATCCAATATATTTGAAATTAGAAACCACACACGGGGCAGGAACAAAAGGTGATTCAGTGAGTGCAAAGCCCCAGGCTACTGCCACACCACTTCTTCTGAGCTGCTTTTGAAATGAGGGTCCTGCAGCTGCAGGGAGATGCTGCAGGAGCTCCTGGAATACCAAAGCTGGTGCAGGAGGGCAGGAGCTGACCTGGATGAGTGCTCAAAGACAGGGAGTTGGCACAAATCATCTTGAAGAGCGAGCTGCATCACTAATTACAGAATTACGAGTTGGTCAGTAATTATAGGATGCAAATTTTTGCTTTTAAGATCATTTCAGTTGCAAAGCCAAGAACACCTTAGCACTGACACACCTTTCATCTGTTAATTGAGGTCATTCTGCCCCCGACCTCGTTTTCCCTGCACATTCTGAGTGGCATGTTAACAGAGCTATCAGTCACCTGGCAATGCTGTCTGGGGGAACAGGGGATCCAGACACAGACTCACTATTATTCGGGCATTACAAACAGCCAAGACAATGCATGCATCATCCCAAAGATATTTGTTTTTTTGTCCAACAGCCTGTTGAGACACCAAAGCAGCTTTCTTACCACAGTGGTTTCCTGGTTTCATGGAGTCAGGTGTGCACTCATGGGTAACACCCATTTACGGGAGATGCACCTAAGTACATGAATTTCTCTTCCTCAAACTTATTCTATCAGATAAAACTTCCAAGTGAAGCTTCCACTGCAATGTATTTCCCTATGGCCATTGATACAATTCTTTGAGGATCTCCAAGTAAAATAAACTAATTCACCGAGGAGCAATTCAGTATGCTAAGCATGAACATTGCAGACCAACTTAAAATACATTTATGATTCCTTTTGGAAAGAAATGGAGTTGTAATTGAAATTTTTTCATTCACTGTCCTGAGAGAGGGAGTTAGCTCTGTATGGGTGGCTGGGTTATACTGCAGTCTTCAGACTCCAGCTCACACACCAGGCAACCATGTGTCCATTTGGAAACTCAGATTTGATTTTAAATGGGACTCCTACTTGCAGATGAAAACTTTCAGTGGAAATTTTATTGATTTACACACAGCTTTCCTGAGAATCTCTGTAATCAATACGCAGGAACATGATCCTAAGGGATTGGTACCCATGCCAGAGTGTTAATTTGCAAGTTGCAACAGAGATCAAGTCAAACCCATTGCCAGTCTACCTCTGCACACAGAGCCTTTATACATCTCCCTTTTCTCCCTCTAGTAAAAAAAAATTCTAATTTAAGATAATTTGAGTATGTTTCCTACCTATAAGGAAACATACTTGACATAAGTTCATTGCAACTTCCAATAAGGAAAGAACGACACAGTCTTGACCAACAGGAGGAAGGAGACTCCAACAGTTTTACAGAATAGCAATGTTTTAAGAAGGGAAAACTCCACTCTATATCTAAGATAGCACCATCCATTCAGACTTACCTGTTCAACAAAGAGTTATTGAGCAGTCTAGACATTTGTCTGAGGCAGTAATTTGCCTGCCTACTCCAGGAGACCTGCAAGAGTTCTTAAAGCTTTTTATGGGCATCTTGGTTCCTGTCACCCCTAGAAAATATATTTATCACTTTTCCTATGCTGCTCTTCAGCTGAAACCTCAAATTTGCACAGAACAAAGGAGTCTGTAAATAAGAGCTCTGAAGGCCAACCTGAACAGTGCATTTCAGCACTCACAGGTGGGAAGAGCAGGGCATCCAAAGCATCACCACAGCCATGGCACTCCAAAGGCAGAAGAGTGGGAGCCCTCGTTCTCTCCCAGGGTCATACGAGACCACTCTGGGCTCAGCAGTGCCCCTGGTCACTGAGTTAGACCATCAAGCCCAAAGCAGAGAAGAGTGTTACTCCTAAGAAATATACAGAAAATATAATACGTAATACATATATGTATGTATGTAAATATATAGGATAAAACTGTAAACAGTCAGGACCCCTGAACAAGCAAGGAAACAATTTCTCAGGAGGAGAGACTAAAAGTTGGATGAAATGAGTGTTAGGGTGAGGAGGAACTGGTATCCATATGGAAAAGAGAACATGAAATAAAGTTTCCAGTGAGATGGCAAACTGAGAGAACTATTTATGCTGTGCAATTCATCATGCAGCAAACCCATCTCAGAGGGTGGGAGCAGGTGAGAGGAGCAGAAAGCACTGACTGAGCCTTAAGGTAGTGGCACTGCAGTGGCTACAGCTCTCTGCTCCCACGCTGACACTTTCCAAAGCAATTTTAAGAACAGACAGCTCCTCACACCACCAGATTCCCTACAGTGTCTTGCTGAAGCAACTGGAGACACACTCACATCACCCTCACTTAAGCATCCACCTGCCAGAAAAGCTGTGTCAGGTGAGCAACAGGCAGCAGCAGCTCGTGCCCACAGCAATTTGTAACAAGCAGGACACAAACAGCCCTGGCACAGACTGCAAGGCTCTTCACTAAAAGTCTTGTAGTTGGATTTAGGGAAGGGTTCCCATCTGTTCTTGCACTACAAATCCTCATCAACTCTTGCTGAGCCAGGACACAGCAAATTTACCTCACCGTGTCTGAAGGATTAAGGAGCAGGATTTATTTTAGCCATCCACGGGCCAGGAGGGGACCAGAAAAAACAGAAGAAAGATCCTTCACGCTCCAAAAAAATCCTTTTCCAAGATGTCAAGTGCACAGCGGGCTCTTTTCCTCAGTGTCCCTGCGTGGGAGAGAAGTGCCAAGCACAGCCTCTCTTTCCTGGCATAGTTTAAGAGCTCACCTTGCAGTTTGATTTTCACAAGTGTCAAAACAGAAGACCAGCCCTGATGGTCACAGTGCTTTGGCATCTGCTCCTCAGTTGATCTTGGTGGCATCTTGAGGACTTTGTTGAGTGCAAACCCTGCCTGAGGGTTTCCCCCAGCCTGAGGAAAGGAGCAGAGGAAACATTCTCAGCTGCTTCAGCTCTTCTGCCTTGTAACAGCCAAGGGGAAAGAGACATTTGTGCAGACTTAGTAGGGGAAAGTCTTAATCCAAAACAAAGGTATCTCAAGGATAAGTGTGGGAGATTTGGGAATAGGGGAGTCATTTGTTCTTCACAGACAATTATTGGCTATGAATCATTTACAAGGAGGATAATGAGACACTGGAGAGTGTGATATTGAATTAAAAATTATAGTCTTGATCTTTATCCTTTTCCATTTTCCCCCTTAATAAAATTGCATGGGATTTTCCTAGATAGGAGAAGCCATTGCTGCTAATTAAATTATCTTTAAACATTTGGAGGTAAGACTAAAACATTTGGAGAACTACCACACAGGAGGAGAAGGCAGGAGAATAGCAAGCCTCGACGAAGACACTATTATTTCATGTTTTTTGCAACTACCAAATCCATTTCTACATGAAAAGTACAGCTTTAGGAAAATACTGGTTTCACTAATGTGTATTTTTATGGGAAACCAGGACCAAATGATCTTGTTTCAAATAGTTTAAATCAAATTGAATTGCATCTGCTGGGTGGGATGCCGGGAAGAAATTCTGCTTTGAATTCAGCTGTGGACTGTTGGTTCTTACAAGCTGCAGACTGGAACAGCCACATCCTCCTATCACACACACACAGGATCAACTCCTAGAGATCACCAAAAACTTCCCACAGTACTTTTTCCCTTGCCTAGCCATCGCTCTGTGTCATGGGAGATGGGATCAGTCAACAAGCAGTGACCAAGTTCACCCACACTGCTGCTACCAGAGCCGGCAGCTTGGCTGCAGGAGCTCCAATTTAGCCATAAGCACAGCCAAAGAAAAGTCAACACTTTAACTTTTCCCAAATCAGGTTTCTAAATATTTTAACTAATTGACATGATTTAGAAAGGAAAAATGCTGAAATACCTCATTTTTCTACAAAACATAAATGCCAGGTGTTGCACAGTTCTGGATTTTACTACCAGAGGTTTGAATTACAAAATAAGCCATGGTTACCACCTCCATCCACAGCCATCAGTAAACATTTGATCCAACATATTAATCTGCTGCTTTTAATTCTGCTATTCTTATTTGCTGCAATCCAGGATCGTCCAAAGTTCTTATCTGTAAATGTATGCTGAATTGTTAAGAAAAATATTTTCTCCTCCATTTTCCATACACTTTGAGAGCTAGAGAGTCAAATCTTTACAAACTATGGCCAGTTTAACAAATTCTTTCGTAAGAACTTTAGTTTGCTGTACTTTCTATCAGCTTATTCTGGGGCCAGGATGACAACAAATACCTGCACACTTAAACCCTCTTCCCCAAAATGCATCACCTCCAGTAAGTGATCAAGTCCTGGGCCCAGCACTGAGGTCATGACAGCCAACACAGCTGCTGAGCACCCCCAGGAGCTCTGCAGGCTTTTACTGCAGCTGCCTCCCTACACATAACATAGGTAATAAATGAGATTCTTACAAACAGACAGGAGAAACAAACCCCATTCCACTTACAGAAGGGGGTGATATCCATCAGATTATCTCCCCAAAAATACACTGTGTTTTTCATAATTTCCTTTCATGGAGACTGCAGTAAGGCAGGTTCCCACACAGAAGCTCTGATGCACAGTTCACAACAGGCACGTGGGTAAGCAGTGGTGCTGAACTAGTGAGCAAAGGTGAGTCTGCAGTGGATAACTCAGCTGCTTTTGGCTGACAAGCAAGCATGACAACACACAACCCCTAAAATCTTCATTCTCTAATAACTTTAGAAGAGATTAATAGAATTTTTGGTTTAAGTTTTAACAGGAGTCCTAGTACACCACCATTTAGAACATGTGCAGTAAATCCCACCTCAGTGTGAATTTTTCTAGGAAGCCCAGAAAATATGGGTTTACTGCCTAAATGCTGACACAGTCATAAATGTGATGGAGAGAACAGAACTGCTGTCATTTCTGATACAATCCTATCAATGTGGTTAGTAGATAAAGGTTGCACCAGGAGTTTTACTTTTTATTTCATTTGCCTTTTCTCAGCTGGATTTCTCAGGGGTTCCTGTCATTTCCCTAGCTTTTGTAAAACAGACCTACAAACTGCACTCTTTGCTCATGGTGTGCTACTAACAACAGGTGACAGCCATCAGGCAATCTGTGCTGCAGGCAACTGGTGCAGAAGCCAGAATCATTGGATAACAGCTATTTCAAGGACAGCCTTGCACACAAGCTGAGATGAAATGAAAGAGTAAATTTCTTAGAAATTGAAAGAGATGTCAGATGAAAAAAGATGCAGGAGATTCTAGCTCAGTTAGACATGCATGAGCTACTAACACAACCTCTGAAGTCTGATCTGATCAGACCCTTAACTGCAGCACCTCAAAGTTGCCTGAAACATCTGAGATTACCAATTACTTCATCAACAGTCCTTTAACTGGTGCAGTTAGGCTCCAAACAGCTCACAGCTTGTGCATTCCTTGCTTTGCCTGCCACTTTTGGAAGATGGAGATGAGATGAGGAGACACATGGCTCTCAGGAAGATTGCTGGCTAGCCAGCTCAGGGCAGTGTCAGCACCACGAGCTGGCAATGCTGTTTCCCTGCTGAACTGGAACACATCAGAGGCTGCTTCTTTTCCTTCCCCAGAGTCACCAAATTCCCTCCCCACAAAGATGAGGCCATCTGGTCACTAACACTGCCCAAAATACTCTGCAATATAAGCATCCTGCCACTCTGCAGCAGGCTGAGCCTGGGGGCTTATTTCAGATAAGGAAGCAGAAATGAGACAGATAATCAGCAGGTAATGGGCAGAGCCAAAAAGGGAGGCCAGATTTCTCAAGTGTGCTTCCTTTGGGCTGCAATGTCTGCAAGTGAAGGATTAATAATCCCATCATGCCAATTTTCTAAGCCAATTATGCCTTTTGTATTTCTTAACCATCAGGGTTATTATCAGGTAAACTACATTCGCCATAACTGTTCCAGTCATTCTTGCATTCAACTTTAAGGCACACCAGCATATTTCTGATTTTAAAAAATATAATGTTCTTTGAAAGGGAGCAGTTAAAGAAATATCCAGTTTTTGGTTATCCCCAGCTAGTGTTATAAACCAGTTCTGTCAGTGACAGTTCACTGCAGTTCCAGCTTTGTCCATTGTTTTCTACAATATACTGCAATGAAAATGTCCATTATTGTAATTTTGATAAAGTAACCAGGTTCATTATCATTCAGCTATGCAGAATTCCTTATAAATTACCTGCAATTACCTCTCCATGATGAAAGCCAGTTAGTGGCAAGTGAAACCAAGTCTCAGCAGAGAGGTGAAGGATTCCCAGAGGATGCAGCACAGCACCCCTCGCTCTCACAGGGAACTTGAAGCAAGACACCCAAAGCCAGGTGAGTCTGAAATGCTGCTTCTCCTAGGCTGAAGGATTTCTTTTGAAACCTTCCAAGTTCCACAAACTTGTGTTCCAAAACACAGCATCCATTTCACCACGGAGGAGCAGGTCCCGGGGAAATATTTCACTTGGGAACACTGAGTTTCATAATTTCTAAAACACTTTTTACTTCCTCTGCCCCAAAGGAGTTGAGAAACTTTCTGGCAGTGGTCCAGCTACAAAGCATAAAACCACAGCTCCATGCACATGTATTTATAAATTCATCCCAACTAAATTCTCCAGGTTTCACTAGTTTATTTGTGATGTTTGCTTCAAAAGCAGTAATTTCTCCTGCCTTTATCTACTTTCACTGCCTAGTAAGTGGAAATTGGGCATCACATCACTCTGCCCTAAGCACTGAGTTTTGGAGATGCTGCCAGTGTAGCTGAAGGCATGCCCTGCTCACTCCTAGGTTATGGACAGAGACTGAAATCAAAGCACTGCTGTTCCTGCACAGAGCCCACCTGAGCTGAACAGTTCCTACACCACAAACACCAGCGGTGGGTAAAGGTGATGTGAAGAAGGAGTCAAGACCAATCTAAGTTTTTTCTTTTACTTAAGCTTTAAAAAGAACACGTCACCTGAAAGATCCCTCTAGCATTTCAAGTGCTGTGAGCTTCTCTCCCTTTTCTCTGCTTCACTTAGAATTCACATTTGTCTTATGCTGTATTAACACCACACTTTGATGCAAATCAAATCAGCTTATCTACTGTGCAGGATGAATACATGCCCTGCAAACAGAAGTATCTTGAACTGGTTATTGAGGGAATTTTTGAGACCTTTCTTCATCTTCCTGCTCTTGACTCAGTCTTAAGGTGGCATTTAGAAGCACTGATTGTGACTTACAAGTACTGAGTGGTATTTAGCTTGCAATTACACTCAAGGACTGATTTATGTATTTATTTATTTTTAACCTTGGAAACCTTTTCCCTTTGATTGCTCCCTGCAGCTGAGTGTCTGCCTGGCCTGTTTCTGATCCTGTGGCTAAACCGGTTCAGTTCCCACCAGCCAGTGCTGCCAGCACACATCCACCAGACAAAATGATTACACTTTTTCCTACTGCAAATATTAGCTTTCAGGGGTCAAATCAGTCTATTGCAGTCACTGGAAGACAAAGCTTAAATTCTTCCCTCCATAGTTTCTACTTCAGGTTTCACATCTATAAAGAGAAAATTATGATACCAGTGTCCCAAGGCCTAAGGTTTCCAAAAATGCTCAAGTCATGCTGCTAGGACAATTCCTTATTCTTATATTTCCTGTCTTTTTTGGTATTTGTGGGGTAAATGAGTGCCATCATTAATTTTAATTTCTTCATTTCGGTGTAAACTCTGAAAATTTCTCCCTTCTGTTTCCTTGCCTTCTTTCTGCCTCCTTTGAGAATTCCTAAGTGATAGAAAATTGCAGTCCTTTCTCTTACACCAGCTTTAGTCTATTTTTTCCATCAAGGTGACATCATTGCAAATTGTGCAGAGCACAAAAAACAAATTTAATTGAGAGCAACAACACTATCCCATTAAAGTTTATGGGCTTTTGACAAAGATAAGAGAAGGCATTCCAGGCTCACCTTAAGTGTGTATAGTCACTAACTTGACCCCACTGAGGAGTGTGTTCTTGTTTTTCTTTTTGCTCAGAGGGCTGGCGTGCTCCTCACGATGGTTTTGCCAGCAGAGTAATTTTTTGGAGCACATCCTCCTGCCTCCTGAAGCCTGTGGAGATGTGGCAGCCTCCCCTTCGATGCTCCATGTGTTTTCCATGCAGTCCACTTCACTTGAAGGTCTGTCCTTTGCTTTGTCTCCATGTGCAATCTGTGCATCCTTCTACACGTAGTTATTTTACTTGAAACTTCAGCCAGTTCAGGAGGATGGAGAAGAGGCTGAGAGGAATAATGCAGCCTGTGCTAGAGAGACTTTTGTACTAGAGTTCTCTTCAGAGGGACCAGGATCAGTTACTGCCATCCCTGGCACTGGTTACAGATGTGGCTGTCAGGTTATGCTGTCACTTTATCAAGCTGCTCCCTGGTCCCTCTATCCAGCCCTCTATCCCTCCTCACTGGCTGGCAAACACGCCATTCCCTGCGCATGCTGATCTGTCAGCCTTGAGAATATCTGCTTCTTCTGCAGTGGTTTCTTTCCAAGTACAGGTTTTACCTTCCAGCTCCTTTATTCCCCACCTCCTGGCCTGCTGATCACTGTGTCTACACAGATTTTATTGATACTGCTTTTAGATCTCTTCCCAGCCAAGACCATCGTAGAAAAAGCATTATATACACACTGACTGCTGCTGGCTTGGGCTGGGGTAAGGCTAGTTTTCTCCACAGTAGGTAGCCCAGGCTGTGTTTTGGATTTATGCTGGAAGCAGTGTTGGTAATACAGGGCTGTTTTGGTTATTGCTGAGCAGAGCTCACACAGAGCCAAGGCCTTTTCTGCCCTTCACCCCACCAGTGAGGGGCTGGGGGACACAAGGAGCGGGGAGGGGACACAGCCAGGACAGCTGACCCCAAGTGACCCAAGGGATATCCCAGACCATGTGGGGCCATGCTCAGCACACCGAGCTGGGGGAAGAAGGAAATGGGGACATTTGCACACCTGCCTGTCCACAGGAAGTAGGGGACGAAGTCCTTGTTCTGCTCTCCTTGCACGTGCAGCTGTTGCTTTACTATTAAACTGTTTTTATCTCAACCCCTGAGTTTTCTCACTGTTACTCTTCCAGTTCTCTCCCTCATCCCAGAGGGCAGGAGTGAGCAAGCAGCCGTGTGGCCCTGAGCTGCTGGCTGGGGTTAAACCATGACAATCCCCCACCCAGCACTCCTGGGGCTCTCTGGGATCAAAGACTTCTGTGCCCAGTCACTCACCCCTCTAGAGATAAAATCCACAACGAGGGGTGCTAAGTAGGCAGCCACCCTGGGCATCCTCCCTTTCTCTCCTGGTGGCTCTGCAAAATGTCTCACCCCAAAGAGCTCTGCCAAGGTGCTGCTGCTTCAGTGCGGGTGAGGGACACAGGGCTGTCCTCCACCAAGGCTGCACCTCTGGGAATCAGCACTTAGATCACAGCCCCTTTTTTCAATGCTTTTCCATGGAACCTAGACTACAAAAATCCTGTGTTATGCCAGTTTTGACCCTGTGTTAAAGTCTTGTTTCCACAAAAGTAAAATGAAATTGTTACAGATGTGTTATTCTGGCTTCCAATTAGCATACTTCATTCTATTACATCCTTTAGGAGTTGTAAAAGGATCATTATTACCAAATGAGATATACCACATCATGGCTAATATCTAGCTGTCCAAAGCAACGTAAGGTAATAAGATCATGACAGAAAGGAAAAACAGAAATATCTTCTAAAAATCTGAAAAGAGAATTTATACTTACTTCACGAAACATGTATGAGGCAGTAAAACCCTTCTGCACTTAAAAATTTTCAGGCCAAGACTTCTGTTCCAGATCAAAACCCTTTGGTTTTTTGTTATGCTTTATCCTCTTTCTCCCCTTCCTTTCTTCTCTCCATCTACAAGGTCTGGCAATGCCAAGATATTATTTTGCTCAAATAAGTATTGAAGTTTACAGTAATTTTCTAACCTAAGTTTATCAGCATTTTCCAACTTAAATTTACTGCTCAGCAACCTGAAGTTTACTCAAATTTAGCTGCAGATGAAATGTGACACAAAGTAAGGAAAAAATGGGACAGAAATCTCCTAACAGTTCCTGGCCCTGAGTATAAAATCTATTTCTGGACTAAGAATAAACAGAAAACCTAAAGAAACCTATTCCCTGGTCAGAAAACAAAGAGGCTGCCAGAGAATGAGGAAAACCATTGGTGTCTCAGCCTAATTTTTAGAGTGTCAAGTGACCCCTCTGGCAGCAGCCCCCAGGCACCCCGAGCACTGTCCCCAAGCCAATGCCAGGCGGGACTCCAAGGGGACAGCAGGGTTGGGGTGACCAGGGAGTGGCAGAGGCCGCCCTCCTGGCCTGCTTTTGTGCCACAGGTATCCTGCTAATGATGCTCACCGAGCCTGATAAAATCCACTGCTTGGGGCAGCTTCCTCTTCTCTTTTTTTGTTCCAATTAAATGTTTCATTTTGATTGGAACTGTACAGCAAATGACGAACAAGAAGAGAGTGAGAAAATACTGTAAGGTACTGCCTGTGGACAGTAGAGGTTTCTTATACAGCTGACCATACTGTCTGTAAACCAGGCTGAGATTTCCATGTGTTTCCTTATCACAGCCATGCAGACAGTTTGCCAAAGGCTACTTTAATTTCAAACACAGAACCATACATTTCTGACATACTTATGAGAAATGTTCTTGTCATAATGCATCTCTACGTTTATGTTTAGCATGCCAAACTGTAGCAAATAATTATTAAAAAATTATGCCTGCATTTCTGCTTGAAATCTAATCTCTGCAATGGAAATAGTTCCTCAAAAAGGCAAAGGGAAGGTGGATGTCTTTGATATTCTTTACCTCCTATTTTTATCTCTTGAAAATGTTTTTTTATGGGGTCAGAAAGATGCGGATACAACTCAGACAGCAGATACTCAGTAGTTGAAAAATGAGTATGAAATAAAATTAGAGAATTTAATAACGAATAGAACTCGTATTCTGCTAACTATCTATTCCTGTTGAGAAGCCTAATGATCCCAACCCGTGTCACAGTAACTAGGACGTACTTCTGAGGTTTCTTCCAACTTGCTTTATTTATATCTACACTAACTGAATAGCAGTACATCAGGATAAATCTCAAACTCTCTGCCATGAGTGGATTAACCTTCTTAATTACTGATCAATTTTTCTTTCAGCTCATTTCTCATTCCCAGTACCCAGTGACTTCCCTAATTCAGACAATATGGCCTTTAAATGTCAAATCACAAGTACATGGAAAAAGGGCATTTGATAAATCTGAAACCTACCCATAAAAACACTGGGCAGAAAGTGGCTGACTCACCAAATTGCCCTCCTCCCCCTCAATTGCAGGCATGGAGCTATAAGAACCCATGTCCCAGACATGCTTTTCAGGATAAAATGACCCAGGAAAGATAAATCAAAATGAGTCCCATCACCACACGGTTGATCATCACAGCCATTGAGGGGAAAATCTGGAGGGCACCACTTGACCTGAGCAAGTGGTACAAGTTGGAGTCATCTCTGAGGCCAGAAATGACTGAAAAGAGAAATACTTTCCTTTTCATTCAGCTTTGGTTATAGCCCAGGGATCTGATTTCCGAGTAGGAATAATTTAGTGGCCATAAATGGGTGCCCTACAAACACAAGGCATTTATTCCTCAAGTTTTATTTTGTGTGGACACAATTAAACTCCTGCTGGGATAGCCAAGTGGGGCATCTTCTCCAGCAGCTTACTCTTCTGAACTGATTTATATAAACTGCTATGAGAGGAAGAGGAAAAAAAAAAACAACCCTCACACAAAACCCCCAAAACTCACAAAAAGAAATCCCCCAAACCAACAGAATCCCTCAGCATAAAGACTGCAGACAACTAGACAACTTTATCACTGTTAAACTCAACATATAATACAGGCTTTCCTTAATACTTAAAAATAAATAAATAACTAAAGCAGCAGCACAATGCCTATCTCTTCAGCTCAACAAATGTAGCACATATTGTCCATTCTGAAAGGCTACTGTGAACATCCACTACCATAACCAAAAATCATCGTCCCAGAACACTAAATTTTCAGTAGAAAAAACCATCTATGTCAGAAATGTTTTAAACTTACATCAGAGAACAGGAGCTACTACATGTTGTCAGTTATTTCTCAGACATTTCCCAAGGTTTTTGTCTGTATTCATTATGTATCAGTTTACTCAAACTTGATTATAACATTTTTCCTTTGTCAGTATAAGTTTTCTTTTCATATCTGAGGATATTAAGGATCTCTGGGTGGCATTTATTTTGGAACTCTGATTTCCTCTGTTGTTTTCATGAGAAAAATTTTATCAGCATTTTAAAAGACCTGTAAGGTTATTTTGACAGTTTGTGTTTTCTTTAAAATTTGTAAAGAGAGACAAGAGATGTGAAAGACACCTATCCATCTGGCTAAGCTCAACTATACAGCACTGTAAGTAAAAGATCTGTCATGAGGAAAATGAAATTGCCATATAGGAACTTCCATGAGGTTAATTTAAAGCATGGGTAAAGGTGCTAAATAGGGCTTCCTCTAGGGATAAAAAATAAAATGAAGAATAGGAAACAAACTACTCACAGGGGGAAAAAAAACCTGCTTGGACAGACTCTTTGCATGCAGGGAAGCAGGAGCAGCTACCCTGTGATTCAGAAGTGCCCTAAGTTACCAGTTGCCATTGGTCAGAGGAGAAGTATTTTGCTCAGCTCCTTTCCCTCTAGATAACGTGGGAGCACCCAGCCTGTGCTCCCCAGCTCTCAGCCAGCCCCAGTGTGAGAGGAGGCAGGAGCAGCACAGCAGGACCAGGGGAAAGGCGCTGCGGGGGCCACTGGCCCTTCCCACCCCACAGCCCTGCTCCTGCACACCCCGCGGGGCAGGAATGCCACGGCAGGAATCCACAGCTGGAAGGGCTGGGTGCCCCTGCACAGCAAATGTTAAATACGTTACTGCAAAGAATCAATACCTGGAGAGGTTAAAAGAAAGGATGGAAAATCACTGCTTAGAGCCAGTAAGACATCAAGTCCAAACTCAATTTATTTTTGAAATTAGATTTCTCAAATGCAGCAGGTTGCATTTTAGCCAGCTCTTATACCCCAGCCTTTTCTTTCCACCCACAGATTTTGCAGAAGCCAGCCAACAAAAGCAGCAGACTGCAAAGCAATGCTGCTACCTCAGTTTATAGGCACTAGTTCCCAATAAGTCATTTATTGATCACAGAAGAGGTAAATGTCTGTCTATCCTTGAGAAAAGACAACAACAACACAGAAGTCCTCGCAAAATGATTAATGAGATAATACAGTCACCTAGCTACAGCTATAGGAACACAGAATATTTACATGCAGTCACAAGATGAATGGACCCTTCTTTATGAGACTCTCTTAGCTTGGCTCTAACACTGCGACCTGTGAATCCCAACTTTGATAAATTAACATCCAGATCACAATCCACAGCAAAAAGGATTTGAAACAGCAGCATGGGGCCAGGTACTGAACATAAATCAGCCCAGTTTCTTGGGCATCAGGAGCCAGTAGGTACTAGGCAGAAATCTTGCCATTATAAATTACTCTTGAGTTAAATATGGTGTAAGACATTGCCTGACACCCACAGAGCTGTGCACACATCTGGGTAAAGCACTACTACTGCCACTATGCAGCACTTCACACACACCTTGCATGCATGAAATTACGTCTCAGGGCAGATAAACAAGAGAACAGAGATTTACAAAGTATGGATTTATCTTTTAATGTGGACAAAGCACTCCAGGGAGTATTTCCTTCTCTGTAGAGGAGTTGGGTAATTCCACAGACAGACAAAACAGACAGAAGAGACAAAAAGGCTTTTGAAGACAAAAGGGCTCCGAGTTCTCCTTTCTCCAAAAGCAGCCTGGCAGGGCAGTGCAGAGGGAGGTGCTGCCTCTGCCTCGCTGCTGCCTCAGCTCCGAGATACCTGCTGGAACTCCTGAAGGAGCTCCCATTTCCCATTTAAATGTTGATGAAGTAAAAAGTAAAATACGGAACTTAAAGAAAAGTAACATCACCACTAAACAACACTTTGTCCTTCACGAATAAAACCTTTCCAATAGAGTCCATCACTGTACCATATGGACCTGATACATTTGTTTTGGTCTCTTTTACCTATTTCTAATCTATAATCAAGCAAAATTACCTCCCAGGATTTGACATTTGCACTAAGAGATGGTAGGATTTTACTTATACTACTTTAAAGTGATCATCCTTTTTTCCATTTCCTGCTTCTGAAATGCAAAATTGCATCCAGTACACACAGTGTCACATTCTTATCAGTAATTGTACATTTTGCTACCTCAGCACCTCCAGTAAAAACACATTCCCTAAATCGCATTTTTATATACGAGTTACAGTGCAATGAAGGAGGAAAGTGTCTGTGCATTAAAAATTATCTTTAGAACTTTGTTGGAAAGAATACCCAGACTGTAACACTCCTCCCGACCTCTATGATTCAATAATGTACCTGGGTCATAAATTAATTCTTAATGGTATTTTGCTAAATTGAAAAAAAGACAGTTCCATTACCACAACAATAACCTAAATCCACTGATACAAAATGACTTCCCATTCAGTTATAAAGAACTGAAAGACAACAGTTAAGCTTTAAAATGGGAATATAGTTGGAAGATTCCCCTTTAACACAGAAGCACCGATGGTGTTGAAAGGAATCAACTTGACAAACCTTTCCACACGCAACCAGTGGCACCTCTGTATATGGTCTTTGGAATCTTACTGTTGGCAAATATCATTACATTCTGTACTGTAAAATATATTTGTACCAAGATATAGAGCACTGAAGAAACTAGATTAGCATAAGAGGGTTTTCTCCATATATATCTTTTACTGGAATTAAAAGTGAGCACATAAAATATATGAAAGTGTGTGGTAAATTACCACTACCATTAATCTACCTCTTCTGCACCTTTTGATATTAGATATAAACATATTTTGTGAGGGGAAGAGGGCAGAGTAGGGGAAAAAACTCTGGAGAGAGCAGCTGTATCCCTGTTTGTGTGGCCTTTCCTGCCAGAAGCACAGCATTGGCTACTGAGAGCTAGTCACTAATGGAAAACTGCCAATATTTTTGACATGTCTGCGGATTTTAGAGCCAAACTTGAAATGCCTTGGGTTTGGTCAAAGGTTTTAAATTTCCATAGATCAATTAAAATCAAATACAGTATTCTGAAAATTTAGAGCGGTCCAAAAAAATAATCTTTGCACACTTTTGAAAGCCCGAGTGCAAAGTTAGGGGATGAAAAAGGAGCCCAAGTATCAAATTAAAAGAGCAATAACTGTGAAGTGCTTTGGAGTTACAAAGGGCACAGACTCAACTTTGGAGTCTATTCAGAAGCAGCACAATTTTTTTCAATGCACAGTGGAAACAATTCATAACAAATGAACTTACTTTGAGATGCTTAACAAAATGTCCACTTTAATGAAGTTTTTCTTATCTTAAATATGCAACTGAGGAACTGCAATGTCTAGTGCTAAGTGAAGGCACTGACAAACAAAGTGTATGAGAAATTTGGGGGAAGGAAGACAGTAAGCATGGCATTTTATATCAGTAATAAAAAATAAATTATAAAAGGGAAAGAAAGACCTCCAAACACCCCAAACCAGAAAAGACAGGAACATGAGTGACCTGTACTGCAATATTGTATGCTAAGGAGAGGTCAGGGTGGAATCATCTTGGCAAATTTGCCTTGCAGTGTCTTGCCTAGAACAGAGCAATGAAGGATTGGGTCTGTATTACCCTTCATCTGAACAGGGGGGCTACACTAACCACAGGATGCCAGGAGAGATCAGAAAGTGTAATATTGCACCAGGGAGGCTTCAGCTACTGTTCACAAAGCAGGCAAAGATCATTTGCTCAGATGCTCCAGTAATGGCGTGAAGCAGCTCCCTGGGAGCTCACAAGCAGGAGGCAAGGCCCAAATTGGTCCCAAGGAGGGCCAGGTCAATCAGAATCACACCACTAGAAATGATCACTGCAGAAGTGACCACCAAGTAGTTAGAGGTGTCTCCTGCAGGAGTAACAAGAAAAGAAAAAAAAAATTAAAAGAAAAACCAATCCTTTAGTGAGACTCAACTTCAGGAAGATAAAAATTAGGAAACTTACTAAAAATGACATTTTAAAGATTTGAATACTGACAGACAGTGGTGAAGACTGCTGAAGGGCAGCTTGGAGTCGCTGGGCCAGTGAAGGCTGCCCGTGGTGAGGAGCTGGAGAACAAGCAGCAAACCAGAGTAGCTGATCAGCACAGTGTGGGGTTATTAGAAGCAAGATGACAGACTTAAAAAGCTGAAATTGCACTGAAATGAGGAAAACATTAAATGGTACATCAAATGCAAAACTACACCAAGACAGGCAAAAACTCAGCCAAGCAAAAAGAAACGAAAACTAAAATGAAATCCTTCTTCATTGGAAGTGCATCAAATGCAAAACTACACCAAGACAGGCAAAAACTCAGCCAAGCAAAAAGAAACGAAAACTAAAATGAAATCCTTCTTCACTGGAAGCACCAAAGGCTCTTTGGACACCCAACATCCAGGGCATAAAGAGCACTCAAAGGACAGGGCTGCCACGGGGGAGCTGACCCATTTCTCTTCAGTACTGTTCACTGTGGAAGAAACTGGAAAGTTACATCTGGAATTAAAGCAACAGCAGGATCAGATGTACATTAAGTAGACAAAATGAACAAAAAATCCACTAGCACTAAACCCACTTCACCTGAGTAGTCAAGTGAAGTAGAAAATCTCATCTGCTGTGTAGGTAGCCACATTCTTTAATCACTGTGCTATGCACCAGAGGATGGGAGCTGTTTATATTGCATATAAAAATAGGAGCTGGGATAGAATCAAGGGTATTATGATCCTAGTATCTACCAAAAAAATTAGCAGAAACAGGTAGTGATACAGGTTAGAACCAAGGAGATCTTGGCTGGGCACAACACGCATAAAAATGTATTGCACGCTGAGAAAATAATTGGTAGATGCTAAAAACTTACAAAGGCTCACATTTACAGAAAATACTCCTGTTATGAGCTGGCAAAGAGGTCAAAATCACATCCAGCTCAGGAAAGCCACAGATGAATTCAGCTGAAGGTGGGAAATAGGTATTTACTTGCTGTGCTTTCACTCTTCCTTGAGTATCTCCTTACAGACACTGTTGCCAATGGGACACTGAGCAAAATCAATCTCGTTCTGACTCGTTAGGGACAAGCTTTACTTCCAGCATTATAAGCACTGAGCTGGCAGTGTACAAGTCTAAACCAGAAAGCACAGCAGGCCCCCAGAATTTCCCTGGGGGATACTGATGGCTGGGTTCTCAGCTGTGCTGAGCCCTCGTGGTCAGCATGGGACCAGCATCAGCCAGTTGTCTTGCCAGCATCAGCCCTAAATCACAAAGGCTCTAAATCACACTGGGCTAAGTTTAGACTGAGAAGGCATGAAAGTATCACAGCCCTGAGCTTTACTCATAAATGAAGCTCTGAGTTTATTTCTTGCCATACTCCTGTTGAAAGAACACCTGTTAAAACGTATTGGAGTCCATCAGAGAGCAGACCCCATATCCTTAGTGTATGGATACAAATCTTGTAGGGGGAAAAGACCACTGGCATTAAACTTTTTAAATAAACTTTCTTTTAAAAATGCAGAGTGTGAAAACCTTTCTACTTGTTAGAATGCAATTTGTATGCAAATAAGGAAAAGGGATATAATATCCTTAAACTAGGATTCACAATTAATGTTAGGGACATAATTCCAATTAGAATACAAGGATCATAAGCACAAATAAAGCAATTCTCTTTATTACTAGTCTTTTCTTGTTATTTAGAAGTCTTTATTAATAGAAATTAAAACAAATAATAATTGAACACAGAATTGGTTATAAAGCATAGAAACAAACTTAAAGCAGAAGAAATCAGTTCCCTGCTCCTGTGACATTAGGAAGAAAAGACCCCTTCTCTCTTTCACCAGATTAGGTCTTACCCTGCCTGGACAGCTGGGAGAAGGTGGTGTGTGTTTGTTTTGGAGGATTTGTGGGGGCATGGAAGGGGTAGGGGTTGTGATCAAAGTGTTCTACTTTTCTACATCAACTCCAGACAATCAGCCTATTTCAAAGGAAAAAGTTCCTATTGAAAAGACTGGTTATGCCCCAGACCTTAAGCCAGACCAGCCACTGGTAGAACTAAATCATGGCCATGCCAGGTCCCATTTTTATGGAAGGTTTTTGCCTTTTTCATGAAGACATTACTGTGGTTGCACTGAAGGATCCCCACCATCTAACTTTTTCCATCTCTACACAAAATGTCTGCCAGTTCAGGATCAGGAAAGAGGTACTATTCACTGCTCTGGTGCAGAACAGAAAAGAGGTTGCTTCCTTGCCTTGAATTCTTCACTATTCACAGGAAGACAGGCTTTTTCTATTTCCAAGACATTATAACTAAAACAATTGAACGTTACACAATGATTTAATTCATGAATTACACATAATTACATTTAAATTTCTCAGTGAAGTGCAGAGTCAAGCTCAAGGCCAAAAAATAAGAACAAAATAAAAATCAGAAAGCTCAAAAGGAGAAACCATTACTTTCAAACTATGATGTTCCACTTGTGCCCTGATGGCTTTCTCCCAGGCAACAACACACAATGGCAGCATCACACCAGAGAAATAATCACTCTTGATTGTGGTGAAGGACTTGGTGATGAAGAGTCATCTAAAGCTTTTAATTGTCAAAGTTGGTCTTTCCCCATCAGCAAAGAACTTGGGAGTTATCTCTGCTACATGTCTTTACCTTTCATTTCAAATAAGGCAGGAGCAGAAACAATGAGTGCAGGTTCACATAGGAAGTGTCAAAGTGTAGAGACTAAAGAAAACACGGCACCCAAAGGAAGAAGTAGTTATATAGAATTTAAAGCAAGGTAGGTTTTGAAAGAAAAGGCAAAAAAAAAAAAAAAGCAAAGGAAAGAAGAATACATTGCTGATATAGAACAGTGACCAGGATTGCTTTTAAAGCAGTAACAAATAAAAAACCTAATAACAAAAAACCCTTAGAAATCACCTATTTCCAGAATTAGTCCAGTTGATGCTATAAACCACAAAATAAACACATATGCATACACATACACAGATATAAGGACAAACATATATACAAGGTAATCTTGGGAGATCCTCTCAAAATTAATCTTGATCAAAATAAGATACATTATCTCCTGCAAGAAGGCAGGAGATGCAACAACACACTTCTCTGTGTCAGAAAACAGGCACAAATACTTATCTTAATTTCAAAAACTCCTGTTATAATTAAATTTTTTAAAATTTTATTTCATTTTCTAGAGGCAGCGACAGCAAATCCTTTGCAATGCTGCAGAAAACAGCCAGGGATCTGCACACACCTCATAAAAACGCACAGTTGGTCAAGCCCTTGCCACAGGCAGTAAAGGAGGCTCTCATTTGATGGGCAAGGGGACTGACAGAGAAGAGGGCACAGGGCAGCCTTTCTGAGTGATTTTAGGACTATCCTAATTACATATAGAACTAAATAAGTAAAGAAAATATTTTGGGGTACAATCTAGAAAGAGCAAAGCCCACATAAATACATTATGTGTATACATTATAGATACATTACTATCTACAGGCACCTGTGCTAAGTAGCTATATATATTGATCCCATAAAAAGGATCAGAGCATTGTTTTGTTTCTCAGGAACAGCAGGTTTAAAACTGCTCTACCAAATGTAGTAGATGATTGATGAACTGTTTACTGCTTTCTTAACTCCCAGCTTCATATCCACAAAACTGATTTTTAATATAGTCCTGCATAAACAAAAATGCACTCTAAATTAACATTAATAGCTTTTTAAAGTGCTTTAGAGAAACCATTTTGGTGAACTGCTTTGCAGCTGCTAGAGGTGGTGTCAAAAAAATGCTACTTGTTTTATTTTTTTCTGTAGCTAGAACACTTAGTTCTAGAAACATAATTTTGAAGACTACTTGTACTCTATGTGACCTTGTCTTTGAGGCTTTACTGGCAGATAATTTTATGCCACCTAGCTAAGTCTTATTATATCATAATTATGCTGTCACATAGGATCTCAAATGAAATTAATGAAATACTATCAACCCAAGACAAGAGCTATGAGAACCAGCAGAACTTTCCCTGTGATCATTAGCTTTTACTATTATTTAGTTCCATCACTTAAACTCCTATATCACATATCTAAAGAAATAAATAAAATCAGGGAAATTAAGTTCAATGTACAAATGTTTTGATTAAACGCTGGTTTTGGTTTCAGATGTTTCACTACAAGTTCATCACAGTCCTCTGTAGCCAAGAAAGATGAAGATAAAATATAGAGAAGATAAATTAGGATGGGAACAAACGAAAGCACAGTCCTATCTGCCTGATTGCTCTCAGACAAATAGGAGAAAGAAATTACTCAAATACAATGTGGTTCTTCCTGAAGACGCATAAATAAAAGCTGTTAAATGTAATTATCTGTAGAAACATAAGCACACCAGATATTGATAGTTTGACTTGATTGCTAACAAGAGGAAGATGCAAAAACTGCAAAGCCTGGATTATGTTTTCCTCATGTTTTCAGGACTCCCTTTCCCTGACTCAGAGATGTTATTAGGAGGTGATTTTTCTCCTTTGAGTCTTCCCACTGTTTTGCACTTAGAGACCCAAGTCTCAGTAGAAGTCCTAACACCCCACCAGGTTTGCCTAACTGAGAAGCACCTACTGTATTCTTCTTTATTATTGTAAAAAAGATGTAAATAATATAAGCAGCAACAGCTACAAAAACCTTCCATGGAAACAAAATGGAATCTCTGCTGTGTGCGCTGATAGTTTTGAGCAAAGGGAAGAAATAAAACTTTTCCATCACACATCACCACTGAATTCACTTAAGAGTCACTAAGCACGTCCACTCAGGGATAAAGCATTAAAAGTGGCTCAAACCCCAGCCTCTCAAGATGGAATCACTCCATCAAGCCACTGCTGGCTGGCAGTGGGTGGCAGCTCCCCACATGACCCATCTCCCCTGCTGATCAAGCCCACGCCTGCCGGCTCGGTCTCTCTGACACCAGAGGAGAGGCAAGCAGAGAGCACGGATTTCTCTGTGCGTGGATTCAAATACACCCTCAGGTTCAGGCTGAGCTCAGCCAAGCTCCTGATGTGCAAATGCGGGACTCCCACCATCCCAGCAGATCCAGCATTGCCCAGTCACGACACGCAACAGAGAAACTCCACGGCTGCCCCCAGCCACGCCACGATTCCATCTATCTGGGTAACAGTAACACAAAGCTGAAATAAAAGGTAGAAAAGCTATCGAGCTATTGCAGCCTTACTTGAGACTAAGGACCTGCTAAGTCTCGGCAATTCAAGCCACTTCCCTTTGTAATGTTGCATTCAGCATCTCAGGATCGTTAGGTGATAAAGGAAATAATTCCCTTTAAGTGCACAACCTGAAAATTACTTGAAGAATAGACTAAAAACCTTTCCTGAAGGAAGTGTTTGTAAACTGTACCCTGTGTAAATGTTGGTAAATATTTTAGCAAATGACTATTCCAGAAAATGTAATTGTTCTCTAAAGAGTTGCCTAATTTTAAGATTAAATTAAAGCCACTGAAGTGTAAAATGCAGGAACTGTAAATTTAGCACAAGTGCTGTAGCTCCATAGCATCCTCCCCATGGAGGAGATGCACAAACAGCCACAGTGGCTCTACCTTCCCAGAGAAGAGCAAAGAAATAGCCCTATGAAGGGGAAAGGAAATCATCAAGGCCATCACTGAGGAGCTCTCAAGGTCACCAGACTCTCTCTGCTACAGATCAAGAGCCGTCCTTAGGCCTCTCTAGTTGTACCAGATATTAAGCACTACTGGATCTTTGCTTTGAGAAGATCTGATTTTCAACCTAGACTTTCCCAACATCTGTCCATGTATCTGTCCATGATATAATTTCAACCAGTTACATTCGACCAGTTTAATAGCTGTCTACATAGAAACATACAACTGACCTTAACCATATCTGATGATGCTGGCTTGCAAAACCTGTTTGATTTTGGACATCACCTCTTACAGTGTGTCAGGCATCCTTGTTTCTGTGTCAGTTTTATAAACCTCTAATAGGAATGCACTTTATTTTGTTCTTTAAAATGCTTCAAACACTTTCAGAGTAGAACACTAAGAATTGCTTTATATCTTTTGGATACTTTCTGAACATTTATTGTATTCTGTTTCTGTGTGAAATAGGTATTTCCAGACCATCCTAAGATTTGTTCTGTAAGTTCAGGGGAAAAAAAAAAAGGTTGCAGTGAAAGCTTCACTGTATAAATCTCTGTTTTAAAATGTTATTTAGGAATATTCTTACCACCTCCTAGAGAAATCTCTCTAGCTTACTCATTACGTGTTCTCCGAGGAGCTGGGAGGGGACACAGCCAGGACAGCTGACCCCAAGTGTCCCAAGGGATATCCCAGACCGTGTAGGGCCATGCTCAGCACACCGAGCTGGGGGAAGAAGAAGGAAATGGGGACATTCAGACACCTGCCAGTCCATGGGCAGCAGGGGATGAAGTCCTTGTTGTTCTCCTTGCACGTGCAGCTGTTGCTTTACCTATTAAACTGTCTTCATCTCAACCCCTGAGTTTTCTCAGTTATGCCTCCAATTTTGTCCCCATCCCTCTGGGAGGGAATGAATGAGCAGCAACATGGGGCTGATCTGCTGGCTGGGCTGAAACCAGGATCAGGAGTAAGTGTTTTTACACCTAAAGATGTTAGTTCAGAAAACACAGGTAGCTAATATTTACTGATGCAAACTGCCATTATCCTGGCAGTTTGTATGAGGATTACACATTCATTTCTGCTACACCTGTTGCTCCTAAGATGTAGGTATAAATATATAACATGACAGGAAGGCTACATTTTCTATACTGCAAGGTTTTCTTCTGTATTTTAAAGATAAAGTTAATTTTATTTGTTGAATCTAATGAGATCTGGAAAATGTAGTGAGAAGTTAAAGTTTACCTGTGTGGTTGCTAGGCAACAGGCTCATACATAAGCTGACTGATCATTTCATACAGGAGTTTTCCTATCAGCAAATTACCCAGCTGAAGGTAAAAGCCCTCCCGGTTTCCTCTTCCAGTTTTGCAACTAAAATTATTGAACAGTATTTAGAGTACCTGAGACCTTCCAAAGATTTTATTATTTCTGCTCTAAATATTTAAAAGAATCTGGCAGCTTTCCCAAGCAGCAGCATCCATTTCAGCCTGCAGGGCACATTCCCAGGCATCACGTAACAACAGAGCTCCTCTGAAGCCACTGATCTAGATTAAATGGACACTCCCAGGTGCCTCCTGAGGAAACAATGTAATAAAAATTGCCTGGCCTCCAAAGCAGTGATTCACCCTTAGGGCACAGCTGTCTCTACAATAGCTAAGGCAAAGGTTTTGTTTTCAAACCTAAGACCTTTCACAACCCTAGGACTGTCAGCAGAGTGCAAGGCTTGCATTCAGCCACGTGGTCACCTCCAGCAGGATAAAGCTCCTCTAACTTCAGAGAGATAATCAGGAGGGATAGTTAAAATGCTATGCTGGATCAGGGATAAAGGCACTCAGTCATGGAAGGCCAGGGTCTGATTAGTTTGCTTTACTCACCTGCAAAAGAAGAATCAACTGAAGAATATGTAGCTAAGTTAGTTTTGTCCAAGCCACCTGATGGTCCTTTTCTAAGCCACTGTACATCACATTAAACACAATATGAAACTTTCTCTACATCTTTAATGCCCTAACTTCGCCATCCCAACCCTAAAATAAATAAGTAAATTTAACTTTCCAGAATATTTTGAAGTTGCAGGCATTTTCACACAGCTTTAAGGCAACTACAAATAAGCAGCCATAAAACATCAAATTAGTCTTATTTTGCTTCCTGGAAGGAGTTCTCAGTTTTGTGGCACCCGGCCAGAAGTCCCCCTCTCCTCCCTGCTCAATGTTATGCCAACATTATGTTCTCATCAATGCAAAGGGACATTACCAATGGCAGTGTGAGAATGCAGCTGCACACACCCAACTGGAAGCCACCCTCTGCAAGTGTTAATCAAGTGCAGTTCAGGTGCAACCCCCTCAGCATCCAGTGCTAATTAATATTTCCAGGGGTGATTTGGACAATACAGGCATTTGGTGGAAGACATCACACAGAACAGTGTTGCAGGTATCTGGAATAGAGTAATAAAGGGGGTGAAAAGCTTTCAAGAAAAATAAAATGTGAAAACAGAAAAGAACTAAACAAAAGGCTTGGCATGGATAAATTCAATAAATTTCTTTCCATATTTAGTCAGTATTTTAACACAGAAATGGAGCCTCATTTCATTTCTAGATGCAAATTTGGCCGTCCTAGGCAAGAGTTCAAATCTATATCTAAATTTTGCAGCTAGTATCAATTGCTCTGAGAAGTCGGGAAAAGGATAACTAACAAGAGATTGGAATCAACACTCTGTAGCCCTCTTCTGGTTGAAATCATTCCATGACTTAAAAAACCCAGTCTTCTCCAAATAGTCTCATTTTGCAAGGATAATTGCACTCTTTGTTGATACTAATTATCCATTTCTGATTCCCAAGATAATTTCTTTTCTTCATAAACTGCAATAGAAGAGACTACATAAAAGCAATAGAATGTGCAGAGTTTGCCCACCAGAAAAGCTATAAATATCAGACTACTCACTGCAATATTACTGCTGTGCTGCTGTGATTGGAGAGTGAAAGAGAGCTTGCTTTGTTTTTTAAAGAAAAGGTAAATAAACCCACACCAAAGTATCTTCTTCTATTTCACCCTATTAAAGGACAGTTTGGTATTTTTTTTGGCTTACTTTTCACTCTTTTGTTCTCCTACAGACCATTTTGTCCTTCATCACCTCGTGCTAGATTTCTGCACTACTAATTCTTTGAGGAAAGCCAACAGCATGACACAAGACTCACCTTTTCTCTCATTATATAATGAAAAGACATTATGAGTCCTTTCTCTTTCAGCTGTAAGTAGCTGCAGGTAATAAGTGAGTCACCAGTGCAATGCCATTATGTCAAACAAATGACATCTGGCCACACTGCACTGTAATTGTTGACATTTTTCTACAATATTAAATCTAGAAGCTTCACTCAGACTACTATTCATTTCCTTGAAGCAGATAAAGATATTGCACAGTATTATGAAGTAATGCTAAATCATTCTTAAAAAGTTTACCCACTAATGCTCACTGCTGTAAATATTCCTACTAAGATAATCAGGTGATAACAAGGAACTGGCAAAATAACACAGCTAGGTCCTAATAGTGTTTTCCACATCAGCTATTACAATTAAACAACCACCTAGTAAAACAACATTTGAATACTTCCTTAGGCAGAGAAAATATAGAGTATTGCAAAGCATTGGGTGGCATGATCATCATCTGGTTTTTAGAGGACTTTCATTGTGCTACACTGGAAAGGAAACCTAATTGCTTAGGATATATGGGTGTCATGGCTCACTTGTCAGCATGCAAGATTGGCTGGAAGAACTACAGGAATATAAGGAATCACTTTTCCTGCTATAAATTAGAGTTAAAAGTTTAGGACAAAATCTTAGGCTGAGTACAGCAACAGCACGAAAAATAAATCACATCTAAGCAGAAACTTTGCGCCTTCCTATTCAGGTCAAATCACTTCTAGAGAACACACTTTCCTTTTATCCATGAAAATGAACACACAAATAGAGGGCAGCACACACAATCCCCCCAACACCGCTCAGGTTTTACATCCTGTGACTCATTTCAAGGCCACTGAGAAGAACCCCAGGAAGATGTGACTCTCACGAAGGCTTGCAGGGGTTGTAGAGCCAAGGGATTTACGCAGGTGCCAGCAGGTGAGTGGTGCAGACGTCCCTCCAAATTGCAGCCTCAGGAAGGGAGGATCAGGGATCTGACAGGAGCACAGGTTAGCTCCAAATTAAATTTGCCCATTTTCACAGTCTGTATCAGCAAAGATAAAAGGTTAATCATACTACTATATTTACTCCAAAATCTTTATGTGTCATTTATTTGCTGCCTGCATTATTTATACCAGCTTAGCAGCTGCAGAACATTTCCACTGCCTAAGAGGCATAAAGAGCAGTACAACCATGTTCATTAATTCTGTCCAAAATCCCACTCAGACCATACTTTGCGTTCCTGTGTAAAGCATACAAATGAGGCTGGAGACTGGAAAAAGCAAATACAGAAGTCCGACAGGGAACCAAAATCATCCTCTGCAACCCAAATTTTTATGTGTTTAATATGAGCAAACCCAGAATCCACTTTGTAGAGAGGAAAGGGGGAGAAAAAAAACAAACAGAAATTTTGAGCTCAGATGTATAACATAACTGAAGATTTTTTCACGCACTTATTTCTGCATTTTCCTCTAACTTCCAAGGACTGGTAGTTACTTCAATGTAGGTGGTTTGACTTCAAAACTTTTTTCACAAAAATGATTATATACTGCTACTTTCCTGTATTTAAATCCCTAAAAATTGAGTTAGGAACATCTCCATAAAATTACAGCATTAAATTTTTATACTTTGTATTTTAAGAAAATAAAGACAGCAGGTCCTAAGATCACTTGACTGTGACAAATTGTCTCTTTCTACTCACTTGAAATTGGCCTGTGAGACTTATCAAATCCCCAGTTTTGTTACTGCTAGAAGAATTTATTTAAAAGTGCACACTGTCATTATATACTTACAGAGAGGTATATTTTAGGATTATGCAAGTGCTTGATAGATAATTGGTTCTGTCTTTTTGCAGCATCTTAAGTTTTCCGAGAAAACAGAAAGATTAAAACTGCAAAAAATGTGAATAATCTTTAGAAAACAACAGTAGAAGGATTGAATACAACTTCTAATTAAACCAATGTGACCTTCTTAAAACTGTCAATCAAAATTAATTTTCCACAGAACACAACAGGAATGGCTTTTTTCAAACATCACTGGTGCCTATGTGTTGGTAGGGCTCGCAATACAGCACTGGGGACCTCTGCCAGGAACCAGACCAATCCCAAATTTGGGATGTCACGACAACAGGTCCCTTGTTGCCCTGAGTTTTGCAGTCTTTCGATGTTTTCATTTCTGTGATCCCAGATGTCGCACTTGGACACGAAAGAAGCATGCAGACTCAGCTCAGCCAGGTCAGCATCCAAAGCTAGGAAAAGACCCCAGCCATTTATTCTTCTCATATATGTATGTTTCTAGGAATGACCATGGATTGGAGGATGAGGTTACTACCTCTCCAACCACACTGATCAACTGAAAAGTCCATCATTCTTCTCCACCTCAGGAAAAAGAATGGAAACAATAAGGAACAGGTAACAAAACGTGACTATGTTTACAGAAAGTGCGTGAGAACTCTATCACAGCAATGAAAACATCGAAAGACTGCAAAACTCAGGGCGACAGTTCCTGGCTCTCAGAATACAACTACAAAACCACAGCAGGACTAGCACGAAGCTTCCACAAGGTCTTACTGCCCCTGAGCCCAGGGGATGGCAGGCGAGCAGTCCCACAGCCGGCTGTCCTGGCAGCACTGAGGCTGCTGCTGAGAAGTGGCACCTTTCATTCCATGGCACGGACACGTTCCTCAGGTACAGCTTGGCCTACAGCAAGGCACCAGCTCAGACCTCCCCATCTCCTACAGGCACAGAACACCTGGGGAACTCCCCCCCTGCCTGCTCAGCAGAAACGGGGCTCTCAGATTTTCAGCTCAAGCACAAAAACCTGGCCTGGAGCACCGGCCTGCTTTAGAGAACTTACCTCCTTCGTGCCTTGTCCACCTCCTGCAAAAGCCAAGCCCTCACCTCACAACGAGCTTTTAAGCAAGGAATAAGTGTCCCCTGTCCCTACACAGCTTGTCATTCATGCAGGCAGGTGGCTGCTGTGTGGGGACAGGGAGGTGAGTGCTAAAACCATCCTGGAACATCAGCCAGTAAACTTCAGGTGGGTTTTTCTGAGTGTGCTATTTGCGTGCAGCTTCCTACAGAGCTGGGAAAAAACCTCATTCCACAGAGCCCGTCTCCACAAAGACACACATATGCTCTTATCTCCTGCTCAAACTTCCCCCAAATATATGTATTTATAGCTTTGATTGGTCTTAAAGTATCAGCTGTGCAAGTAGGCATGTTGATACTCTGTTAAAAAAGAGTTTAAAATCTTGGGAAATAATGTAAGATTTGGAGGAGCTGTAAAACACGTCTGTCTGAAAACTATTTTTGTCCAGAAAAAATCCTTCATCAAAAAAATTCTGTATCAAAAATTATATTGATTGGATTATGTAATAAGAATACTTTCGTCAAAGTAACTTAATCTTTTTTTTTTTTAGGAGTACAAATGATTTACAAAGATAGTTTTGAACAGAGATGTTGAAAACTTTCTCATTTCAAGAAATACTACCAGAGTTAAGCTCAAGTTTCCAAGAGTCAATTTTACTGCACAGAAAGAACTACTTGATTGTAAGGAACAAACACTTTCAAATACCTCATAGGAAGCAGAATATCCTTACAATCCATAAATGGACTCCATAAGGATTTAGCAAGAATGTAACACACCTAGATTGTGAAATACAGCAATCAAGATAGATGAAAAAGAAATTCTGGCACATTTAATACTCTTCATGTTATATATTACAGTTACATCACAACTGGGCTCCAAAGGGAATGTCAGAAGGTTTGTGCACTCTAAAAATGGAGTGGAAAACAGTTTGCTTGGTGGTTGTAGTACTTTTCATTACAGCTTCCCAAGAGCTTCCATGTGTTGGAACAGCCATGTAAACTTTATAGATGTGCATTACTTCTGCCTTACCCTGGGCATCCAACTTGCCTTGGAGGGCAAGCAAGCCCTTTCAGCTCCTGCCCCACCCACTCTCCTGTCCTCAGCAGTGGCACACACCAGCCTGAGAACTGGGAGCCTCAGCAGAAAGCAGTCATAAAAGGCAGTACAGAGATGGTGCTTGTCACAGGAAAGTCTATCATCTCTAAAACTCACCAGCTGATAGAGAAAATCTGGAGACCTTAGCAGCACAGAGCTTTCAAAGAAAAGCACTGAGCCCTAGAATTAATAACTGCAATTAATTATAATATTGTGTCCCAGAAATGTTTAAATAACTAACTACTATAATTAAACACTTATTAAGTATTTGGTTCTTGACTGTAACCATTATCAGCACACAGTAAAATGACATCTCTAATCAGCACTACAGAGGAATACTGACACGCACAGGAACATGGGTCTGTAGTTTATTTTTCCTGTATTTGACAGACAGCAGAGTAAATAGTCATTTTCCATGGCACTTCAGCTGCAACAACAGCTGAAATCTATGTGAAAAAACAGTGTAATGGAGTCTTCTTTATGCCAAAAGAGAGTGCAAACCCAAAGTAATCAGGTTACTGCAATGTGACAGAAGCTGGCACGTTTGCTCAGTGTTGTGAGGGAAGTGCTTACTGGCCCAGTCTGTGCTGCTGCACAGAAACCTTCCTGCAACCCCGTGCAAAGCAGCTTTTGTGAGAAGGATGCCCAGAACAAAGAGCAAGTGACACCTGCTGGAGCCGAGATGCCCCTGTGTACCTTCCCAATTTCATCCCTGAGAAATGCTGAGATTTTCCTGCTGAGCATCCAAGACATCTCACGCAAAGTAGACAGTGAGTTACCACATGCTTCAAATAATACCTGTCAAGGTTAAAAAACAACAGAGACATATTGAATTTTGTAAATAAACACCCCAACAGATTCTCAAAGCTACTGTATTCAGCAGTGTATTGTACACACAAATGTGCTTTTCTCGATGCTATCAACTGCCAGTCTCCTGTTCTGATTTCACGAAGTTTTACTCTTCTGTATCACCATCACCATCTCTACTACACCCTCTTGAACATACTAAGATGACACTGAGTTTTGTTTTCACTTTAAGGGATCTAAATAACATTTTTGAGCAATGAGTGTTGAATGATTGATACTCCCAGACTACAGCAACTGGCAATGGTTCAAGTCAGACCAGAAGTTCAGAATCACCTATTGACAGCTCGGATTTTTTTTGCTAGTTTGCATACACATCTTTTTCCAATAGGAACAGCTGGAATCCCAGCAGTTGCCAAGTAATGTTGCTCAGCTCCCACTGTGAAGGCAAAACTGCAATTACAAGTGTTTGTTAACCTTTTTACCACTCCTCCCTCGAACACGGAGCTGGGCTAGTTAGTTGTGATAACTTTTGCTTTGCTATTATTCTTGTTTGATATTTGGAGCACATGTTTCACATGTTACAGATCAACTGCAGTTTATTAGCAGTAAGTGTGAATTACCTACTTAATAATCCTGGTGCAAAAGGTCTCTTTTTTTGAAGGAAGTCAATCACCTCCAACATGATAACATTTTCAACAATCCCCTCACTCATCACCTAAGATGTTTTCCATGGTCAGTACATTTCCTAGCAAGCGAGTAATGAGTCATAAGCAATTTATTAACTTTCATTATCAAAGTAACACTGAAAAGTCTAATATCATTACATTTGATTTGATACAAATGTCCTACATTTCTGATCCATATAATAAAAGGGATCATGGTTTCTGATGTTGCCCAGACAGTTTTCCTAGTTAACACAATTATTTATGTCAGACTATTTTATTTTATATTTTATTTTATGTCTTGTTTTTACACAGTTTTAATTCCCTTCTCATTTCTATTGCCTCCCCAGCTCACAGGAAAAGCAGACCTGACATCTTCCTGCACGATTAACCTCTGTCAAGTTCTAAACACAATACACTTCTACAAAAAACACAAAGCCATTCAAAGACAAAGTACTATAAAACAAATAAAAAGGCCTTCACTGAAGAAAACGTATTAAGGAAATTCTCATGGAGGCAGTTTGTGTCAAGTAAATAGAGAGATTTGTCTTAGAGTTACTGTTTCTGTTGCTCTGCAGCAAGATTTCCAAGAACTACCATTTGCCAAGTGGATGTATTCCCTTTTCAAATCCTGTGCCAAGTGCCTTAAATTAGCATCAATTACAATCCCTGTGCAACAAGCAGCGAGTGGGACAAGAGCAAAGGAGCACCCACACAGTGTCCCCCCCTCAGACTCCTATTCCCTGTCATTTTTGTGGACCCAAACACACTCCCAAAGCCCTTAATGCAATGGATAATCCATCTGGAGACAAGAGGAGCCTGCAGTGACAAGGAAGGAGCGGGGCTGTCAGGGCCGTGGTGTGAAGTGGGAGCTGCTGGAAATCACACTCTGCCTCACCAAACACCTGCTGCACCACGAGGCAAGGTGCTGGCACTACAGCAACTGGACAGATTGGCTGAGAACAGTTGTAAAATGTTTAGAGGAAATTAGAAGTAACTTGATAGAGATGTAGCAGAGCCTTGTCCACATACCTTTAGAAACACTAAATTAAATTTCATTCCAGGAAAACTAATACTGAAAATTAGCATTAGAGGTAGTAAATACTATTGCCAGCAAAAAGGGAAAAAAAAAAAAAAAAGCAGAACTGTTGCATCTTTTTTGTTTGTTTTCATTTAAATGAGGTGACAGAATTTTCTAAGTCTTTATATCAGAAATCACTCAGTTCATCCTCCCTCCCAAAATCAACTACTCACACAGGACTGCCCCTTCCTCCAGCCAGCCCTCAAACCCAGACCAACTGCTCCCATATTTGTATTACCTGTACCCTAAGCTCAGATAGGAGGCTTTAATGCAGCAGATAAACCCTGGGATGGGTCTCCTATCACACTAAAACAAGTGCTTGATTCCATGCATGCAGTGTTGGCAAGGAGGAGAAAGCAAAGGGAACAGCAATCACCAGAAAACCCTTGGAATATTTCTGTTATCATGCTGCCAGTAACCCTTTAGTTACTGTGTGATCACACAGGTATGCAGAGAATTCTGTGCAGCAATTCTTCCCCCTCCATGGAAGGAAAACACAGGAAAAACACCTTTCCCACAAGTGCAGGCTGTGCAGACATGGCTCAGGCTGTATCTCTGGGCTCATCACGTATCCCATGAAGAGGAATATCTTGCCAGACTGATGTGACATCTAAACCTACACATAGAACATGATTTTCAAGTTATGAATCTGTTACTTTAAACAGGGTGAATAATTTCAAAAGCATGATAATAAAAGTGGGCTGAGGAAGCAGTGTCTATTCCTTTCATGGATTTGGTACCATGAAAGAAATTTAAATACATTAAAAATACATTTGTTACTGAGAGAGAGATAATGAGCTGATCAACAGCATAAAAATAAGATATTGCAGCAGAAATGTTCTATAGGCAGGAAGAAAAAAAGGAGGGGAAAACCCTCAGCATAGTATAATGAATGTATCAATCAGTACAATAAGAGATTAACAGAGGGAGGGGGGAAAAAAGGAAATTTGGGACTCCAGCAGAAATAAAAATGTCCATAATGATAAATACTTTAGATACTTACTGTCCCTAATATTTCCACATTCATGTGTTTTGGCAGAATGCCATGTAAGAAAAGTGTAATTCAGCACCAAGATCTACACATAAGCAGGGGATTAAAAAAAAACAAACCAGACAGACACAGTCAGGATGCCATGAAAACAAAAGCACTGTTGGTGGGAAGACATCTTTAAAAGTTGTCTTTATAAAAAACTAAACTAACCCCTCCCCTCACAACCCAAACCATGCTGTTTCTGTTGACACTGCAACAGCAACATTTCAATTATTCACAGAGGGAACCAGACTACCAGGATAAGGCTGAACTGCAGTCAGCATTAGAAATTTAGTCTCATCCCATGAGGATATATCAAAGTGATGTTATTACACATTGTATGTTCTATATATCCTCATTCTTCATTTAAAAAAATACTTAAGGATGCTACTAGAAGCAAGTACTGATCATTAAGTGAATCTATTTGGAATTTCCAGCCAAAATTCTCAATGCACCAGCTGGAAACTTATGAACTGCTTTAAATACCTAGCAGGGTGTTGCCTTCATGAGCCCGCCTGTAACCTCGTTTCTGTGATGGGCAATTTTGTGGCACTCTGTTTTCTGAGGGTATCCACTGCAGGAACAATTCACAATTCTTAAGAAGATTTACTCATCTGACCTTGCAGTTGTGTTTTGCCTTAGCCACTGAAAAGTATCAAATCCAACCATTTAGAGTACCAAAGAAACAGCTGCAGAATTAAAATTATATTTATTCCATGCTAATTTCTCTGTGGATCACACTTGCAAACACAGTTCATACAAAATAAAGCTCTTCTCCAAACTGTATTGCAACTTAAAAAGGACATGAATCTTGATTTTGAAAAAAATAGGAACAGCAAATACAAGCACAGTCAGATTAAACATTTTTTTCAACATTTTATGAATACCCTTAGGCATAATTTACCCATCTATTGTTTAACCACAAAAGGACACTTGGGAATTCCTTAGAGTAGATACAGACTCAGTTCTGGTCAGGCAATGCTCAGATGTTTATTTAAATGCTGCTGCATCTCACAAAGAAAATCAGTAAATTTTAGGGGTCACTGTATGACTAAATTAGATTTGACAAATTCTTCCCTCACACTCCTATTTCCTACAATTAATGACAATTCTGATAAAAGTGTTGTGGCTTTATTGCAAAAAATAATTTCAATTTCAGTCAAAGCAAGGTGCTTTACTAACCTAGCAAAACTAATTAATTTTGCTCCAAGCATTCTTTACAGAGATGCCTATTTTGAACAATTTTCAGTTTAATGAACCAGCTTCGAGCAGGGGAAATGCAGCATTAATGAAAGGAAAACTACTTGCTTTTTGGTTTGTTTTGACAAGTTTTTGTTTTGGCCTTGAGATGGGGTATCTGGAGGTAATTCAGTTGTGGTGGTTGTGTGCCACTTGAGCTGTGAAGGATGCTGCTAGGAGTGCCTCCTTGGTTTCTCTCCTTCCCCCCACAGGAAAGAGAAAGAAACCAATTCAGTTCCCTTACAGCCTGTAAGACCTTCTAATGAATAACTGTGTGCATCAGCCCTACACACTAATGGAATCAGGGAACACAAATAGAGCACGTGGGAAAAGATGCAAAAAGAAAGGGCAGCAACCATTCCTCGTCAAGTATCCTTCCCTCACTTGAACAGCATCTTCCCTCTCAAAGCCTCCTCCACTGAAGGAAACAGTACAGAAATTCTGCTCAAGATGCTACCAAGATCTACCTTTACACTGAAATCTCACAGCCACTTCTACCCTTGTCCTCTTAAGAGCACGACAGCTTTGGACCAAGTCAAACCAACTGAACTCCTACCAACATAGGTCAAGCTTTCCATGAGTCCTGTATGAAACATTTGAAACTTTAACAGAACTAGATCAACTACTCGTGGTCTGGACTGTGATCTTCTATTTGAGTATTCATACTCCCAGATATTCCTCATAGGCATTGCTGGGCACTGAATGACATCTTGTGATACTCATGAAGTCTGAAAAATAAAGGACTTTGAGATAACCTCTCTGGTACATCTCAATGGTAGCACGAGAGTTTACAGTAGTAGATGCCATACAGATTCTATCTTTTATGTAGAAATCCAGAGGGTTCTGTCTAGTAGTGCAAGGGACATAACTTTTACTGTGAATGCTTCAGACATCAGGAGACCTGCAGGATCAAAGCTTTAACATCAATCTCTGTGCTCAAGAGAAATCTTCATCTCAAAAAGAAATCCTCTGTTTATTCAAGTTATTATTACTTCACCCTCAGATGAAGTAATTGTAACAAGGAAATAGAGGTCTATAATACACTAAAGTAAAAATTCACAGAAGACTTTCACCCTTGACAGAGCACTTTCAAAAAGAATTTATTACTGATGCTCAAGAAAAGTACTTGCAATCTGATGAAAATGAAAGTATGCAAACCCTTTACACCTTTCAATATCTTGCAGTGGTAGAGCCAATACCAGTGGGTTTAGTGTTTAGAGGTATTGCTGGCTAAAACAGCACAACAGGCTTATGTAATGAAGAGTTAGAGCCACAGACCAGACAGATCACCTCTCCTCTAAGGACAGAGACAGAAGGGAGCTTTGCCACCTCAGCAAGCACACTGCAGTGATACAGAGACAGCAGGCACATTATGAAATAGTGATGTCCTGGTACATACAGAGACTCAGCCTTGACCTCTGACTCCACAGCAGCTGCTTGGTTATCCTCCCATTTCCAGTAAAATTGCAAATACGTGAAAGAGTGAGGAAAAAAAAATAGGGGAAAAAACCCCCCTAGCCTAAGAATTATTGCTAGCCCAGTCATTGCCCCCTCTCAACTTATTTCTACTTAGTATGAATTCCCTGATGGGCTGAAGCACCAGTTTAGCAACTTCCTCTGTCATTTCTGTTGGAGCAGTAGAGTAACCCATTTCAGAGCCAAACCTAGCAACTATTAATTACTAACCGTAACAAGTAATTTCAAACCATTTTCTTAAGGAAATCAAGACATGCAATCACTGCATCATATCACTGCCTCTTCCCCACTACATTTTCAATGAATTTCAACCCACTTGAGATACAGATGGAAGTTTGGATGGGTTAGCCCGCAACACCACCTGTGCAGCAGTATCTGGGTGGTTTTTTTTGGATTTGGCTCTTATTCTTTTCTTTAACTCCAGGAAATCACCCAATAGTTTCCTCATGTTCCTTTATACTGCTGCTGCTGGTAAAGGTAGTGTTTGAGAAAATGAGTTGGACAAGGGAGGAAACCCCTTATCACCTCACAAAAGAAATCTTCCAGATGCCTAAGAGCTCACAGCCTCTCTCTGCATACTGCACCCACACTCTGCAAGGCAGGAACAGCCAGTAGAAGAACACATTTCATTTCTGATTGTTGCTCCAAACTAACATTGATTCACAAGCACTGCTGTTTAGCTTTTGCAGAAGAGGTAGTAGGATACAGCCCCAGCCCACAGCTGGCATGGACAGGCACCAGAGAGTGAGGGAAGACGGGTGAGTAAATGATTTTATTTGTTCCTGTCTGAGCTGCGCTGCTGACTTTCTGCATGGTTGGTCTTACAGGTGTGACTACTAATCTCCCTCACAAGAAGTGCTCAGATCTGTACCCATCCAAATCCTTAGGCTGCCTTCACTTGAAAATCCTGAAGGGAATAATCTGGAATGGACTCACTACGTGGCTTTTTCCAAGTCCTGTCTCATTCCTCTGCATGTTGCAAACAAAGCATAAGGCCACTTTCATCCATGCTTGTCCTGTAGATCCTTCAGCTCTCACTTCATGGCTGAATGAGCAGTTCCACATTCTGGTCCCAGCCCTCACTAAGCTTTGTGAAACTGTTTGCTCCTACTCCGATTCTTCTGGCTCCTTCTAGAAAAAGTTCCCCATGATTATTGTTTAACTTGCAGCAGCTATGTCAGTTTGGTGCTTCTGAAATTATGAATTCTGCTTATAGGTTACCAAAATTCCACTAGGAATATATACAAGGCTCTAGTTTTTATAAAATCCTTCTCAACTTAAAAGTGTTTACTCAGGGAAGTTAGGAATCTCCCTTCAGAATACAACAAATGCCTGTTTCTGCAGAAATAAATTACTGTCTAATGATTTCATCATCCAAAATGCTACACCTAAATGAGTGGTTATACGTATTCTGAATTCAGATACTTTTCTATTTATAGAGCATTTATTTATGCCTGAGATGCATTTAAATATAAATTGCAGTACCTAATGCCAAGTTTTATAACATGTCATTCACAATCCATTAAGTATTTTATTTCATATATTGTAGAAGAAAGAAATTTATAGTCCCCATTTATAGAATTAATAAGGAATGATGAAACCACACTAAAAATGTCTTGCTTTTTGGGTTATGTGGAGGTTTACTGTTAAAGCATAATTACCAGTCATGTTTTAATGCTTTATTATAATAAAAGACATGATCTGAGTGCTGTAATATATGTAAAATTAAAAGAAGCCCTACTAAAACGACAGAGGCTTTCCTATTCAGACACAAACAAATACAGACTTAGCATATTCTCAGTTGCTTTCTAAGCTGTAGGAGCATGTGGAAATAAATTTTGCTTTGTTCATTTGAAGCATTTGCCAGGTGTTTCGTCATAGAAGATTTCCAACACATACTTCACTTTCTTGAAAATGTGGGAAAAACACACACACACAAAATTTATTCCTTGCATCCATTTTCCTAGGTCATCCCTGACCTACTATGTTTCTTTTGCCTTGCTTTCTGACTGTAAAAGTCAGGAATCAGCAAGGAAATAAAGACTTTCCTCTTTATGGGGTTTTTTTCACTTACCTATCAAAATTTCATTTCCTATGACTGGCTACGAAAAGATCATACTTTTGGGAAAAATCTCTAGTGTTATGCTGTCCTCAGGAGATGCTATCTTCTTCCTCAGTGTCTTGTCAAACAAGCAAAGAAGAGATGAAAGCAATCTTCTTTGCACATATACGGGGGAAAAGCTCACTGCTTTAAAAGAAAAAAATTTTTTGAAAAGCACCAAAGCCAATGAACGCTTCAAAAAAAAATATTGCCATGTGTTTTGGTGATCCCCCTAACTTGAACCAAAACTCTGGACAAGATGGAGAGGCAAGAGAAGGTAAATGGATATTTTTTGATCAGTTCAGGTTTTGCTCTGAGTCCTCGTCTGTCTTTCCAGAGCTTTTCACATTGCTAAGTCCTCAGTGTGTTCAGCTGCTGTTATTTCAAACCACACGAGCCTGAGTGAAATTCAAGCAAAGCACATCTGAACAGGTCTCTGTAGAAGTCTCCGACATTAAGTTACTGTCTCAGCTGGTTGAATGTTTATGGGAAATGGAACCAAACATTAACTCATGGCATTAACTGTATCAGGCTTCCCATTTTCTGCCCCTGGAATATTTGAGTGCCTCTCACTAGGACAGAAAGTTTGAAGACAGCATGACCCTGAAGACAAATGATCCCATATAACAGAGGGAAAAGAGAGGCAGAAGTGACTTGCACAGAGTAACCACTATCTCTGTGATAAAGCACCAAGATAGTGCTGATCTCTGGAGCACTATTTTTTAACTGATGCACAGATATCTAAAACTGCTTTCTTGCAGACTTAAGAGGAAAGTAGGCAATCATGAAAGATCATAAGGTATAAATCCTTGGATTTCAAATGTTACGGTTTTAAGAATCTTTAAAGGTGATAAAGCAATTTTCCTAGTAGAAAATAATTTGAAGGTATACCTGCAGCTAAAACAGACCTTTGTGATACAAAAACATCAGAAGTTAAAACACACACCCCTAAATTTCATCATCTTTTTTGTTGCTTGGTTTTGTTTTCTTTTTTTAAACCATGAATTTTCCTTTCATTAAGTAAAGATGGGTAAACAAAGGCACAGGGAGACTAAGCAAATATATCAATCTTACAGCAAAGTAAATAAAACCACAGAAGCACCAATCCCAGTTCTTAGCCATACACACTAACCAAGAATCCCCCCTAGCCTAGCTCCAGCTTACCTACCAGATTTATTTTTACTGGGGTGTACTAGTGATACTAATGCCTTTTCAATTTTGCAGATAGATTGAGAAGTTGGACAACTTCATCAAGATAATTTTCTTTTCCAACTTGTCACGTACATCCTATATTTATGTAGTAACAGACAACATTTATTTTAAGTAAATACAAAAATTACAGCTTACAACGAGATTGTTATATGGAAATACATCAGTGCCTTCATACTGGTATCATTATGATAGTTATTTCAGCTTACCCCATTAATCCTACTTTCATTATCATCTCCTTAACAAATTCCATTTGCTATAATGTTTCTTTAATATTTGCACTGGGTTGGTATTTGAAATTCCTTTGTCCGGTCTGCTTCCTCTCTGTCATGAGACATCCTTGATCTGTTCCAACTTATTTCCTCTCATCCTAAACTCTTGAAATCCATTAACATCTTAGGCTATGCAATCCCATGTTCATACTGATCACTCTCTAAAGAGAGGGCTAAACCACAATTTAATCCTTTTCTGGGATGCATCTAACAGGTAGGCTGCTTCCTAAATAACTTAGCATACAACATGAAAAAGCAATTACTAAAGAAGAAGAACATAAAACCCAACATCACAAAAAGCCAATAGCTTGGTTCAGTGGCTACGTCTCAATTTCCTACATGCATTCTTCCAAACCTGGATGTTACAAAGCACTAGAATGAAAGCTGTGGAAGTGAACAGCTTTCCTCTCCAGGTCCATGCAAGGTGCATCATGCTCTGGCAGTGATTTATTTTCTCCCCCTCATTCCCCTCTGGCAGTGAGCACGGTCTCTGCAGCAGCGATCGCACAACCCACATCGTCCCGAACAGCTGCAGCTTTGTTTGTGCTCGAGGCCAGTGCCTATAATCACAAAGGCTTAATTAAACATCACCCCTGTGCACTTCAGTAAATTCATAAAATACAGTGTACTACCTACACACCTCTGGTTAAACAGCGGTGGGAAAAGGTACTAACAAAAAGCCTACATTAACCTCTCTGCTCTTGCTGATCTAGCAGTACTGTACCTTTAAATTTACCCAAGTCGACCCTCTTTCCCCAAGAAATGAAGACTGAAAAGCCTGAACTTCTTCCAGAAGACACCCACAGGAGTCAGTGGTGAAGACTTCTTGAGGCAATGTTTTTATCATCCTTTTGCAGCCAGAAAATGCCAGAAGATAAGCCATTGAAATTCACAGTGCAACTCCTACTTCGTGAAGCCAGTTTCCTTCCTACCCTGAACAAATCATGTCAGGCACAGAAAAGCAAAAGGATCCAAAGGACCAAGCCCTCCAGTGGCAATCCTACTTGAGTAAAAGCTCAAGGAAGAACCAGGCAGGAATGATTTCTCACAAGGTGGGCATTAAACCTACACAGCAACAACAGCACTGAGAGATCACTCAAATATCAGGGTATAAGGGGTGTAGTTAAATAACCTTCTTCCACAGCTATTGCCATGGTCCTGCTCAATGCATCCTCTAGTTTAAAGGAGAGAAACAAACAGGGTTGTCAGGAATTACATTAATAATTTCTCAGTGGATGGGGGGGGGGAACTTGATTCAGAGAAAAGAGAGAAAAACTCAGTAGAGGGAGATGACAGACCTTTTCTATTGCCACACTCTCACACAGAATCTTCATTCCAGTAGAATTATTATCAAGGTAGAGAAAAAAAGATAAAGAGTCAGTCCCAAAATTGGGGTTTTTTTTTTCACCACAGCTGTCACAAGAGGCAAGTCTTACACAAATAGTAAATATATGTATTGTACAAGACTCTCACTCTAACATTGCACAGGAGTTTTCATATTTTTCATCTGTAAAAGGAGCAAGCATTCATTCATTCATTGCCTGGGGTCTATTAGGACATAGAGGAAACCGTTCATTCTTTTCAAGAAACTCAAAATCTTCTTTTATTTCAACTAAGAATTCTGCTTCAAAATGTTACCCCTCTGGAATGCTCTAGGAGCACTAACTGTAATGGGGATCACAGAGAACACCTATATCCTATACACAACAACAGGCTCTTCACCAATCCTGCTTATCTAGAGATGTAAAATAAGGGATAAGAAGAAGAAAGGGAAAAACTGAAGTAATAGCTGCTCTGTAGCCATTTTCTGCCTTGGTGAGCCAGGGAAAACCAAGCATAAATAACTGCAGAAGGCAGTCTCACTAGCATTTCAGCCACAACATATTCAGGGTTTTGCTTGTAACCCTGCAGGATTTTGCATGTGACCAGTCTCACTATTGTGATTAGAAATGCAGACCTAGGCACCAGTCCTATTCCACAGGATAGAACCTCACAGCACAAGTGTTAAGACAGCTGGACACACAAGGCAGCACCTGTTTTAACATTAATCTCACACACATTATTTAAGGTCTCCAGACATGCACCACAAGAAGTAGGAATAAAGGCTTCATGGCTTTTCAGAGCATGTCTGACAGGAGCAGTACAAGGATGGGTGTCCCACGCTCCCTTGGGAGCTGGCAGGAAGGAATCCCAAGTCAACAGCTGGCTGTTCTGCCAACTAGAAGAGACTCTCCCATTTTAACCCCTCTTCTGCACCATTTTAGTTCTACGTCTTCCAATCAAACTATTTTAATTTTGAGGCGGTGTTAACAAGATCCTTTCCTGAACACCTGCAGCTCTCTCAGGGATCTGCCCTATCCTTTAAAGATTCCCCTTGTGAGCCATTTCCCTCAGAGTTGCACATGAATGTGATTCTTTGCACTTGCAGAACCCTTCTTGTTCCCTTGAGTGCAACTGGCCCCATTTCTGACTTAAAAAAAACCAAACAGAAATGAAACAAATGAACACCTAAGCCCAAACACTGCAGCATCTCCTGGGAGGCACTCACTTATTCACACACTGGGCAAGCTCCCCCATCCTCCTCATGGGTCACATAATCAGGGGGTGTAAGTCATGTGGGCAATCCCAAAGTTAGGAGCCATTTGTTCAACTCATAACACTCAACATTCCTGGGCCTTTTGTAGGCTCTTTAATTTACACACTTTACAATATATAAGCACTTAAATCCCACTCTCCTGGTCCCCCAGTGTCCCAAGAGAACTCCTTCAGACCAGACAACAAGCTGGTTGGCCAGAAGCCTGGATCCCAGAGAAAACCACATTAATAAATGCTAAAAGTTGAAGGAGGAAGGAGGAAGAGAAAATAAAGAAAAAAAAGAACGTTAACTTTTCCTTTGCTGGAATGTTAGAAGTGTTGGCTTCTAAACAAGGCCACTCAGAAACAGCCAAAGGTCTTCCACTACATCTCTCCAAAAGAGATTTCAGCTTTGCCCTTGCAGCAAGTATTTTTCATTCTAGTCATTCCGCCTTTATTGATGAAAAAAGTACAGTCAACTATCAAAAAATTACTACTTGAAGTATATTACTTGTGTCACCAGAGACACGGTTCAGAGCTCTCTCTTATCTCCTGGTTTCATTGCTTTCTGGATGCATATTTAAGCCTCTGCCTGAGTCAGACTACTGACACTGGTGTTATCTGTACTTTCTGAAGAGCTGTTGTGATATCTGTCCAGACTGCATTGATTAAGGGATGTCTGGACTTGAACATCATTACATTAAGGCAGATAATGGTCTTAATGAGGAACAGATTTTATTGCTCTGGACATTTCTTTCCCTTCCCTATCTCCTTATTTACAAGGCAGGATTCCGTTTATTTTTTACTGAAAAATAACAACTTTATTTTTTAACTGAAATATGGTTTAAAGCCACAGAAAAGTGTTAATTGGTTAGAAAGATATTTGCTAAAACTAGATTATTGAGTCTACATTTGAAGTAACAGATAATTAATATGGATATAGCTGACAGATTTGTTTTCTGCCTCTTCAAAAAGCAAACAAAGTAACTGAAAGTACACAAAGAAAATAAGTAAATATGAACACTAAGAAAATACTGATCTTTTAGTTGAAACAGTTTAGGAGCCTATGGCATTCATATCTAAGGAGTACACAAAATCACTGTTTTTAGAACGTTATCTGAAAAATTACCACGCAACAACCCATTAGCTATTTTGCTCTTTAATCTAGCATTATGCACATTACCTTTTCCAAGCATCATTTACACATGCAAATCAGATGTTTACACTCAGAGATGGGAAAAACTGCATCTCCAATTTTAAAAGGCAGGGAATTGTTCATTGGCCAATGCAGAGTAGTCATGAAACGAAAGGGAAGAACCATGTAATTGCTTCTCAAGTCACACCTTCTAAATAATACAGAGTAAATCCCAAACCAATAGCAGATCAAACATGTAAGCCCAGGGCTTTTAAGCTCCCACTTGTTCCATATTTAAGAACAGCTGTGCATGTGCATACAAAGCATGTTTCCCAAAAATACGTGCTGATCAAGTTCCTAATTACAGGACATGAACAAATACTCTTATAAAACTTTTTTTTGGCATAAATTATAAAACATACTATTTCAACTTTATGGCCCATAAAGAAAAAAACCAAAACATATTTTTGCTTTCAGGCCAAGAGAACAGTTTCTTCACTGACAAAAGACTGAAAATATCATGTATTTGTAAATTAATGTAAAAATGCCCAGAGCTGAAGTAAGCCAAACGGTGGAATAAAAATTGTCTTCTGTTTTGAACTGCAAAGGCATTGTGCAATCTTTATCACAGCCAGATATTCCAAAGAAATAGTTTTAACAGCACTTAAGTTGCCTAAGAAACCATCAAGCTTCTCAGCTGCTGGTCATATGCAGCTATTTTCATACAACTTGGAGCTTCACGTGTTGACTACTTCTGTTGAGAGAAAAAAAGCACTCTAAGATCATATGAAAGGAAATTTAGTTTGAAAATATTCTTTTAAAGATTCTTGAGAATTTTTCTGCTTCTTGTTTAGAGACCAAGATGATAAATGACCACAGACTATTTTCTACAGCTCCAGCTGCAGACATCCTTGCTCGCTTTCTGCTGAATACAATTATTGCACATTTTGAAAAGATGACATTGAGGTTACATGGGGTTAATCTCATATATTACATGCCAAGCCACTGCACAGATATCCTGACTTGGAAGCAGAGAGCCAGTGTCTGATACTTGGAACGAGTTTTCTATTAAAAATTATCAAAAGCCTTTTTTTTTGACAGTCAAATGTTTGATTTCTTTAAACCTACTGAAGTTCACAAGTGTGCCAACTTTTTGCCATTTAAGGCAGGGGAATGCTGTTCAGCTCAGGGACTGCCTTGAATTTCCCCTGCACACACAGCTGAGGACCAGCCCCACCAGTGCCTCTCAGTCACCACAGTGGGATGGTGAGGGCTTTGCCAGCACAGGATCCATTAACCTGTGCAGCTTCTGGGAACGATTAATGGAGACCATGGAGAAGAAACAAAAAGGAAACTGCAAAACCATAATTAATATTTCTGATTGAGCATAGAAAATTGTTCCTCCTGAAAGAAGTTGTACTATAAATAGTCACATCAGTATTTTTAAAACAGTTTTCATAAAACTGTAATTTATAAGCTTTTCTGTTAGACCAGGGAAGCCTGTCCACAACCGTGCACATAAGAATGTGCATAGCACTACAAGGCTTGGTTTGTTTTTTTAACAAGACCTATAATTTGAGAAACTTCACAAATTTACCCAGAACTGGTGACTTGACTACTTCAACACCCCTTTTCCCCTCCTTCCCTAGTTGAGAGCCACAACTTCAAGCCCTGCAGCTCAAGAAGAGAGCTCAGTGCATGCAAAATAAGCTTTTATGTCTTTACTCTGGTCAAATCTTACCACAGAAGTCCCAAGTCTTCTGTAGGTAGCAGGTGATTGTTCTTTTGTCAGGCGATGTCCCTTCCTGACCAGCTCTCAGCACACCAAAACAAACCAGCTGCTTCAAGTTACACCATTAAAATTAAGGCACTCTCCTATCACTTCCACTACAAGGTGGTATTTCAAGTGCACACTCCAAACATCACACAACATTGGAACATGCTTCTCTGCTTGAATATCTGTTAGATACCTCTTCAGCTTGGGTAAAACAGCTTAGATTGCTGATCAGAACAGCACACAGAGAATGGTCTGAGGTTTGTTTCACATCAGTTGAGGGTTACTGTAGGGCAGTAAATTGTCTTTCTACTGCAACGTCCTTCAAACACGCATTCTGAAATTAGTAACAACCTGGAATTGTTACTTTATGTTTCCAAGATACCCTTATTTAATTAAAATTATTTTCTTGTACCTTGCTAGATAATTGCAAAGATGTAAGCTCATATTGCATGTCTGAATTTTTATTAATTATGAATATAAATCGTTTACAGCTCTGCAGTTTGCACTGACCAGCATTTCATGGGGTATATTTTATTCCCTGTCAGGCCTCAGCCAGGTTCCCTAGTAAATCTAAGAACTAGGTAATATAAAGGGAATGAATTCATACAGGAAGTCTCTGAACAACAACACAATATACCTAACACCAAACCCCCTCTTCTTTAGCACTGTCCTGCAGAGTTATTGACACCCCTTGTACACCCTCTTTAAGCAGTTCACTTGTATAAGGAAGTTTAGCCCCGTTTTCAGTTCCAGCTCATCCCACACAAAATTACTAAGAAGGAAAGATGTCTTGCAGGATTCCTTAGGACAATTAAATGGGCGACACTTATAGCACTAGGACCCAAATAATCCTGCTGGGATCAAGAGAAACTAAAACTGTTTACAGCAGGGCACAAGTGCTTGAGCTTCTCAGTGGTTCCTATCATGTACTTTCTCCACATTTCTCAACGCAGTATTAAAGATCCTTCCACTGCAAGCCAGCCCTGCAGTGCAGAGCCTGATAATCAGAATCATTTTCAACAGACATTCGCTCATTCCTTTGAACTATAGTTGCAAACTGCCTCCAGGGAAGTTTCGAAACCAGCAATTATTTCAGGCATATTTTAAAGTCACGACCCATGAGCATCAACAAGGAGGATTAAATCCTGCAAGCCTCTGCAGAGATCATCCCTTGTCTCTGTCTGGCAAGCCTGAAGGCAGTAGGGCACAGGACACCCAGTGTGCACAAACCATCACACGGTTGCTTCTCGCTCTCGGTGCACACTTCCAGGAATTTCTCTCTGCACATGCAAAAGGGCCATTTTTAGGGACAGCTGGATGACTGGGACTGAGGCAAGCACTGTCCTAAACAACCCGGGCTGCACAGCTGTAAGCCTTTGTAAGCAGGTGGGTCTGGCAAAAGAAATCTGGTTCAGACATTTCACCCACCCCTACCGATACCTAACATTTCATCCATGAGTGCTGGAGCCTCTTCTCCATCCAGGAGGGAAACAGATTCCTACATGTATGTGCATTTAGGACAATGTATTCTTTAAAACCAGCAAGACCATATTCCTTCACTGAGAAAACGTACTTGAAAAAGAAAACTATTTTGTCCCCTAAAATGCATAAAAAGAACATTTTCTCTTCCACCAGCTCAAATCCAAGTTTCAAGGTGTGACAAATGAAAAATGCACACAACCTTTATTTTTAATAAAGTACTTTTCACTAAGAAAAAAAGCCTTCAATAACTGAAATATGGAACGACTGGCAAAAGAGTATGAGTCAGCTTGATCTCAAACTTCAGAAAACCTTTATTTTACATTTTAGCAAGAGTAATTAGAATTGTATAAATAACTGGACAGTCAACAACAAAACAGTCACCATATGAGACTCATCTAAAACTCAGTCTACCTTCACATCTGTGAGTTTCTTCCCTCACTTCCAGAGGGAATAAAAGGAATCATGACAGATGCAAACCATGGAAGCCTCAAATCCTGGAGATGTGCCAAAAGCAACAGGTACCTGCGCCGTTCAGCCTCTTTGTGCAGAGCCTGTGTGCATAACTGCAGAAAAACGCAGGCTGTTTGTGTCTATAGAGAAGAAATAATTAACAGGCAGGTCTTGAAAAAGCCTCTGGCTTTCTGAGTGATTCTGTATCCTAGTGTGAAGCAGGGACATAAAGGAAGCAACACAGTACATGAGTGGGACTGTTCTTGCCTGAGACTCATCTTAACACAAAAACCTGATAAACTTGGGAACTGAAAAAAACCGCAGCCCTCCAGCAGGAAACCAACGATACACTCTAAGCTTTGAAAAACTGTAAAGAATTACTGTTTTACAGCATACTTCTGCTTTAAAACAAGTAGGACTGGGATGCAAGACTGTGCTGCAGCACAGGCCTGCCAGTGTGCCTAACAAGAACTCCAGATTCTGGCCTGAAGTCAGGCCTTTGGAGTACAGTTATAGCAAGTGACAAAGCAGCTGTACCCTCATGATACTGATTTGAGAGGAACGTGGCATCTTATGCAGGTAAAAGACAACGGGTAAATGCTTCTCATTTGGGGACTGAGAGGTGCAGGTGAGCCTGGAAAGGCCACAGGCACAGGTAAGCCCTGAGCTCTGACGAGACCCATCCACCCTTCTGGTGCAAACCACATTTGTGATGAGGGTCCCACAGCCTGGCACTGCGGAGCTGCTGGTGGGCTGCTGTCAGACCTGAGCCCCCAAGCCTGGGGTGCTTTGCCAGCAGCCACTCTGGGTGTCTTTTTCCAGTCATCAAGGAGGGAGCAGGCAGCAGCCAAATAAACAGCAGCAGCCCCTCCGAGGCATCACAGCCACAGAGGGGACTCTTCCCATCACACTGCCACCCCAGCTAACAGGGAGGCAGGAGGGTGCTCCTCTGGCACAAGGATAAAGTAAGCAGCCTCACCAGGCAGAAAGATGAGGCACCACTGAGCTGTGGTATGGATTAAGCTCTCCAGTAGTGCTAATGCATTTAGCTGTACTGGGAGATCCATAAACCCCCTTTGCAGTTCATTTTGCAATATTAAAAATTCTTCAAAGAGACAATGAAAACAGAATTTGATTAAGACAGATTTTTAAGGTTCTGGTAGCATTTGTCTTTTTAAGATTGTTTACATTAAATCTAATCTCCATTATTACTCAGGTATCTGTTTTAAGTTAGCAGCTAAGCAAAAAAACCCAAAAAACAACCACACACAAAAACCCAGCAACAAAACCCCACAAGCAACCCCACCACCAAACCCTTCTTTGTTTCAAATAACGAAGTATAGAGAATCCCAATCTTGTCAGGCCTTCCACTCATGAGTGAACTCTGGTTCTGGAGACAAAGTGATCAGATTCTCAACCTGATCACCACCAGATGGATCCTGTAACTAACTTTAAGGATGGTCTAACAGGGAAAAGTACCAGGTGCAGCTCCAGGAGCCAGCTGCATGGGCAATCCAGACAGAACAAAGTTTGCTGTTCACAAGATCTTCTGAGGAACAATGGAGTAGCCTTCCTCAACCAACACTCTGGATCACCTTCAGCACAGCTGCACTGAACAGAGAGCACAGCCAGCCTCAGAAGAATCAAAAGATAAAACAGAGCAGGTTATAAGTGATGGTGCTTTCCAAGCAAATGTTACAATTTGTTTAACATTCTCTTGTCCAACAGAGACAGCTGTTGATGACAGACAAGTTTAGGTTTTCTCTCCAGTCCCCATGTCATATAAAACTCTAACTGGCACCAGTCTCACCAAGCACCAAATAGCAGGGGAACCTGAACTCATGCACAGAGTATTGCTGTGCACCTAGACAGCAATTCTTGCCCCTGGCTCTTCTGACACCCATTGTATCCTGTTGCTATCAGCACAACATTCACAGAATAATGTATGGATCCCAAGTGGTATTTTTCCTCCTACAGAGTATTTTTAACAAAGAAGTTCAAAGAGAGCCTTCTAAAAGATGCACTCAAAAGCATCCAAAATTCAAGGCAATGCTTCCACTAACCTCTGATTTATATTATTTAATCCCTTTCAGCAGGAAGGATAAATTGCAACAAAGTCATGCTTCAGTTATCTTCAGGGCTAGTTGTTTAAGATTATGAGAACAGTAAGGTTATAAATATACACCCTATGAAGGTAAGTATCAAAAAGAAAGATGGGCAAGTGTTTTTCTCTAAGGCTTACCAGTTGTTCAAATGCACAAATTAGTATTTGTTTTCCAAATTCCAAGGCAAGTGCATCTTTGGACACAGCATTTTATTGACAAAGAGAAAGCTTTGACAAAGACTGCACACTGAAGAGTACATAATTTTCTAACACTTACTGCTTTGCTAACCTCCATCTACCTAATACTTCAGTATTCAAATTTTCATTTAAAGCAGCAAACTTCAAGTCCTTTTGGTTCAAGGCAAGAAGAGAAAGATGCATTTTTTGCTAAAGAAACAGTGATGCTTATGCAAAACTCCTTCACAGAATATTCAGATCTTTTCCATGCTTTAAAAAATGGAAATATTTAATTCACCGTGTGGCAATCAGATAGACTGAATGAGTGTCAGACTGCCAAAATATACATGATAAAAAGCCCACCATGGGTCAAAGGCTGTCAGATGGCTGATGATCTCTTTCCCCTGTATTTCCTGTTATTCTCGCTGCAGGGAAAACACATAAAAGGACATGGTCCACATTTATTCTCTGAACTTCATTAATTCGCTCCAGTAGTAGTTTAAATTATACAAGACTCGATTGCAGCCCGCATGGACGAAGTTCACCATCATCATCTTATTTCTTTACTTCCTTTCTCAGGCAGAACAGCAGTACCTGGTAGTAATCCTAGCAGAGGCCACACACACAGGCCTGCTCCTAATGCCCTGGCTGAAACAGGGCTACCTCTGAAAGCTGTGGGCACTTAAAAAGTATATCCAAGTAAATGAAAAGCAACTGAAGTGCTGTTGCCCTGATGATGTCTCTGCTTTTGTCGAGAGCTACAGCAAAATAAAAATGTCCAAGTAAGTTGACCAAGTTTTAACTCTTGCGTCTCCAAAGATATTTTTGACGGCACAACAGAAAAGATCTGCACTACAGTTTTTTGCACCTAAGAAAGAAAAATAGGCCAACAGTTACTTGTCATGAGTAACCACTCCTTCCTTTGAAAACCACTGAGATGCACTGGAAGTTAAAACCTAGTGTAGAACAGCAGCACTAACAGCTTCTCAGTGAGGACAAGAAAGTTGTGTATCCTTCCAAAATTCAGAAACAGACCTTCAGGAAACACTGCACAGCCTCATAATTGAATGTCTACCTCTTCACTCATCTGCTGTTCCCACCTGGGGCACTTCAGGCCCATGATCTAACAACTACATCAGCCCCACTAGTCTGCCCTTCCAGAGAGCCCTTCTCAAGCAATGCCTAGGAGCCAACTCCATGCTTTAGTGTGCAGTTCAGCTCATAATTTTAGTGGATCCACAAGTACACTTGTAGAACAAAAACACAACAGCAGAACCACAACCTCAGGCCCTGCAGCCATTAAATTTTACAAGAAGCAGTAATAGAGTGGGACATTTTCTCTAATAGATTATGGACAAGTTTAGACATCTATCACTGGAATAATTACAAGAAACCTCTAAAAATTAATTACGTCTGTATCCATCAGCATATTTATGTCAGCATTATAACCATGTGGTATCTAAGCATCTTACAGAATTTACAACCAGAAAAGAGCATTAGTATCATCTTGTCAGGCATGCTGAGTAATACAGGTCATAAAACTATACAGTAATTTCTACATTAGCTTGATGCAGCTAGAGTCTCATCTCCCTATTAAAAAGCTAAGTTTAATACTGAGCAAAGAACTATTCAAAACATCCTTAAAAATAGCTTTTTTCCTTAACTGGGAAATGCTTGCCCTACTATGTGCAAATTTCAGCAGTTTCAGCACCCAACTGACAGATTATCATGAACACTGTTCACAAACTTCATTAAGTTTTGTATCTACATATGTACTTAAAGACTAAGGTTGACAAGCAAAGTGAGCATAATAACTGTACTGCATAATGAACAACTTGGAAAGCTCAACATACATTTCGTCAGAAGAAACAAGGTCCCTCCACAAGTAAAAGTAAACAACAAAAATTTGTCTTCTCTGTGGCAGCTGAGATGCATAAAGCAACAACTACAGAAAAGCACAGGAGAGCACAACGCCCCAGTGAGAATGGCAGATGAAATGAAAATAAGGACCTGTCACCTGCTACAGCTTTTAGTGCTGTGCTAAAGTGTCTCTAGAACTCGCCTTGCACACAAGGCATCTGGAGTCTTAGGGGAAAATGTATCCTCAGAAGAGGCATCCCAAATTGTATGAGAGAACAAAACTTACTGCTGCTTTTGGCTAGGAATCCCAATTCAGAAGTGGGATTTATATTTGTCACTGTGAAGTGATACATGCTGAGGTGTAACAAAACTGAAACATACCTGTTATGTGCCTGGACCAATTTTTATACTGCCAAGGAAAGTTCCACTGTACTCTAAGTAGAGAACACACATCCCAGAGCTCACTGGGCTTGTAAGTAGCATATAAATTGTGGAACTTCCCACTAAAGATCATGCTGGATATGATTTACTAAGTTTATTAATTTAGGGATGGAAGAAACTGCCTTAGTTACTGCTCTGAAAAACAGAATCATTAGCACTTCAGGTGATGACTACAGTGAGAAAGCAGGAACACCTGCCTTTCCTGCTCATGCAGAGGGCCTGAGCTGGATTTTCCCTCTCAAACACCTTCCTCCCAATTCCACATCTCTCATGCAAGGCAGAACTGACTGAACCCAAAACAACTTCCCTCTGTACCTTGTCCCTCCCCTCCACTGAGCATGTCAAGACCTCTGGATGGTGAAGAGCACTGCAGCTCCTGATTAGTGAGCTGCTTTTCCAGCTGAACAGAGAAACAGACAACATTTGGGGCTCTTCCATGCAATTAGACTTTGATGAGATAGGGAGCTGGGATTCATCAATTCATGGATGATTTGCAACTTGCTCAGTGACTTCACCGCTTTCAGTTCAAAGTCACTGTACCAAGATCATAAATTTCAGCTTCATCTGCTGCTTTTAATGATGCCTTTTGATGACATCCATATCTGTCTGTACCTGACAATAATTTCTGCTGCATACTAGTTGCAGTACCAATTATTAGGTATGCTCTTGAGGATGATTTCATTCCACTTACTGGTTAATATTATAAGGAATTATTTGATCCCAATGAGAATATTCTCAGCATGAGATACTAAAGAATTACTGTTAAAATAAGCAACATTTTCCAAGAATAATTAGTTTTGTCATCAGATAATGGCAAAGCACTAAAAAGTAATGACATTTAAAATGTACTCTTTCTCTCCTTCAGGATTTCCTGGAAATGACCTTGCAAGCCAGACTACTTTTTGTGGGAAAAGTTGAGTGGTACAAGATGGCAGTTTACATCTACCAGTGTGTGCACTGGCAGCTGTTAGTAAAGCACACAGAATCCCTGATTTAGCAAGACCTGGCAGCTGCATTCCATAAGCTCCAAGGTATACTTTGTGGGGACAGTTCCCAGCTCACGTTTCATTATTTGCACATGACACATGCTGACTACACACTGAAAGATGGAAGCAGGCTGAGTCGATGTCACCAATTGCAGCAGAGGAGCTGATGACATTTGTCCCCTTCAGCTACAGTGCACTCAGGGACATAAAGATGGTCCTTGTTTTTTTCCCAAAGGGGAATGCATCACAAATTGTATAGATATTTAAGGTATTATACTAAATAGGGTAGAGCAGGACTAACTGAAAAGGGAGAGAATTTAAGTCAATGAAACAGTTCTAGCCTACAAAAAAAATAATTCAGGTACTGTAAATGGCATAACAATGCCCTTCAGTAAAAGCAGTGATGTCAGAAAAACAAGCAAACTGACATTACTGCATTGGATGAATATTTCAGTGGCCATCCTGGGAAAAATCCACCCTCCTGGAAAGACTTATTTTAAAAGACTGTACTGCACTATACTGATAAACCAATCTGACTCAGGTTTCGCTGCCCTGGAAGAAGAGAGGTAACACCAGCTCATGGAAGACTCCAAGCAGCCAAAGACTGCAATCACTGGAAACAAACCTTGGAAAAGCAGCTCTACCCCCTTCTGTGGCTATGCCCATATGACACCACTTCTCACCTCTAGGAGCACCAAGACTTGAGCTGAATTAGCAGCACTTCAGCACACAGCTTCTAACAGACACACACACAAACATCAAGGTAAAATCACAAGGAGTAATGTCTGCAGGAACAGGATTCCATCTTCCTTTGTTTTGCAGAAGAGGAGTTTGATTAGGACTGCACAACTGCTCCCCACCCAAACATTTATAGTCAAATAACACTTTGTTATCCTACAATTGCCACGTGATTGTTTGATTCAACTGTCAGGTGCCTTCTTAGTACTGATTTATTAACAGCAATTAGCCAGGTATTTGAAAAATATTGCTAGCAATCCTAGTGCAGTTTCCAAACTCATTTTGCAATGCTGGAGCACTAATGTGCTGGGTCCTGCTGCTCTTCCTATTAAACATTAATGGGAAAGCTGTGAGACTGACACTGAAGCTCTGGCAAAATATGGTTGGCTGGTAACGTGGCACACACCATGCAAATATCCCTTTTCTTTGCCTGAAGTGTGATGCTGATCTTCCTCAGAACACCTGCCCCAATAAAAAGGTAGATATTTATTACTCTCTGGAGTGCAACAAATCAAACTTCAGCTGCTATTAAAATAGCTTGCCCTGACAAAGAGTTTTACACTTACCTTTTGATAGGTCTAGTACATTATTGTCATACAGAAAGAACATTTTTTGTTGCCATTAAAAAAAACCCTCAAAAATTATTGTAGCTTGTGAAACAAGTGAAAACCACAGGAGCACAGAGCAACTTCAATGTAGAACAAGAGGATTTTTGATCCTATGGTCTACTATATAAAAAGAATTAAATGTGATCTAATCCCTTCAGTGGCTTTTCAGACTCTATTTGGCCTTTTTTTCCCTCAAATCTTTGAGTGAATAACTAAATTTTAAGACATGAAATCTTACAAAAAGGGTGGGGGAAGAAGGCAAGAGGGAAAAAAGGGAGGAAAAAAGCAGGACACATAAGACCTGGCAGGTATACGATTCAGCATGACTTCAGACTAGATTTTCCATCATCCCTACAGTCTTGTCTGCAATCCTCTGAGTAGATGAAGCACAGACTGAAAGGAGGCCACGCTTTGTGCACTCTTGCACCAGACACCACAGGGACCATTTGACCTCATATTGCAAAACAAACCGTCTTTATCACATCAAATTTGGTTTCAGCTGAAGTCTTAATTCTGGGAAAAACGCAGCAGACATTTTCATCAGCCCACAATTGCAGTGCATTTTTTACTTCTCAGCTAGTAGAGTTAAGAAGAGAACAAACAAACCCCCCAAATCTAAAAAGGGCATAAAGCACCATCTACTTCCCTAATGCTCCATCCCATTTTTACAAAACCATGCTGCTAACAGTAAAGACCTCTACAAAACATGACCTGGATTTTTTATCCAAGGTAGCCAATACTCTCCTGTACAATCATTAAGCCACTGCCCAAGCTGATGGGAGTGGAACCACCCTACATTAAGGCGAAAGCAGATAGTCTAAATCCCAGGATCAGGACAGATGGATCACCAGCCCGGGTTTGGCAGTGACAGCCCTGAGCCACGACTTGCCAGAGACAGGCAGACTCCTGCAGAGCCATTCCCCATCTCCATGTCCAATTCCCCAGCATCCACACATAAAGGGGTGCAGCTGGACCGTGCTCACCCCTGCTGAGGGCAGGAAACCCCCCCAGAGTGGTCAGGAAAAGGGGAAGTGCTTTGGGCCACAGGGACATGGTTCATATGAGAGCCCAAACTCTCACCTTCCCAGCACTCCTCCTGAAAGGATGGACACAGGAGCCATTGGATGCAGGTTTCCTCTGCGTGCTGAAACAAAACTCTTTCCCTCTCTGGGAAACTGCACTCAAAGACTTACACCTGCCATACCCGGTCTGTATCAGGGTCTCTGAGATAAAGGATCTCATACTGCATTTTATGTTCTTTCTGCTGAATTTATATAAAAATAAATTTGTCAAAATGTACTGTTAAACAGACTTAATAGGAAAAAAACTGAATATAGAAAGTGAATTTAAATTCAAAATCTTTACTAGAGTGATTTAACTAATTCAGAGGGTTTATTGAACACTCAGATCTCCAACAGGTTTTATAAATCAGATAGGCTTTTGTTAAACCCAATTTTCATTCCATCTAAATCAATTTTAGAGAGAGCCACTACTAAATATTAAATTTTGAATAAAAATGTTCTTAAAAAACTCAGACTCTCTTGAAGAAAGGTTTTCATCACAGTATATTAATTTAAGATTTTCAGAAATTGTAATAAATGCAACTCTAACACATATGCCAGGTAAAAAAAAAAATTCCATTACTAACAATATTTCCACTGCAGTTTGAAGTGAAAATACAACCTGCAAAACATTTCCTATATATTGACTTGCATTCTCTTTCTGAAGTTTCAGAAAAGAAAGAAGATACTGTCTCCCTGATATTCTGGTTTTTTTCTTTACCCAGTGTATGGAGGAAGGGAAAGTAAAAGTCACAGTATGTCAAGCAAACCTTCTCACAACTTGCACAGTAGAAAAAGTTTATAGGGGTCATCCTCAATTGCTTTACTTCAATTTTTCCCTTGGTGTTTTCACTGGAAATAAAAGCAGAGGAAGTAGAATGCAAAATACAGGGACTTGCCAAACAAAAGCTGTTTGAACTGCAAAGGTTCCATAACTACAGCTGAAAAGTGAACAAGTGAAGTCCATTGCTCGTTTTTAAATGTCTGGAAACTCGTGTTGCACTACAAGATCCTTGGATATCAATTAACATGGGGCTCTGGTTTACCACGTAAAACAACTATTCTGTTATACAGGAAGTTCTCAGTGTCTTCAGCTACATCAAGAGATGCTCACTATACCTCAGTTTCTTGAATCAATATTTGTGTTCAGGTTTCCTTTCAAGCCGACTTCCAAATGCAAAAGCTAACCTTTCATTCTAAATTCATAGGACAGCTACTGAGCTGGGGATCAGTGCTTGGTATGAGGACATAGCATTTTTGAACCATGTATGTAAAGAGAAGTTAATCCCTTGTTCACTGGAAGAACGGCAGCAATCTCCAGTCTGTATGAAAAACAAACAAGAGTCTGGGTGTAGGGTTTGCTTTGGTGGGGAGGGGGGTTGTATTCAGGAAAATTAATTATACATTTGTACTCTTGAAAAAAAAAATCAGCAGGTGGGACATTATGAAGAAGTTGGATGGAATAATGCCAAGTTAAAATACCAGCATTTTAAAAAATTTTCTTTCTTTGGAAAATTACAGTGTCTTTCCCCTCACTTCTGAAAGAGAACATCCATCCATTCCCCACAGAAACTCAGATGTCTTCCCAGTTCTGTGTGGATGCCTTGCTAGTGCTGCTCCCACTGGGCTCCCAGTTGGACACCTGGGTCAAACTGAACCCCCCCTCCCATGGGATTACAGAGTTTAGGAACTCAGAATAAACAACTGCCATGACTAAAACAAACTGCTTTTATGAAGAGGTATGGAATATAAAAAGGCCAGAACAAGAAATCAGAGACAATTTTAAGACTTGACATCAAAAACCTTTGATAAATTGCTTTTTTCTGCCAGTGGGGTTTTTCACCCATTATCAGCCTACACCAAAAGTAAGACCTTAAACTGCTTCTCTCTTAACATACGAAATGCAAATGGTGTGCCTTATGTGAGACATTAATTCTTCTCCATCAATAGAAAACTTCCAAGACAACAGTAAAAACATTTTCAATTCACAGACTGAAGTGTTGAGTAATGTACAGAACATGAGAGGAAATTACTGTTCTCTGCTCCAAAACCAGAACAAAGAGTCGTGTAAAATTAGCAGGAACAAACTTATTTCCAGAACATAGAGTTCTACTGTGGAAGTGCTTGTAGATGTACAGTGGCTCAAAAAGAATGGGAAAGATCCAGTGGGAAAATTCACAGACAGCAGTTTAGGCTCAGAAAGGTCCTCAGCCCACAGCCCTGGGTTCAGAGAGGGCACCTAAGAAGATAATATCTGCCTTTCCCTTCCACCAGGTCACGACTGCCAACATCTGACTTGGACAGGAAATTTTACTTTCACCCTTCAAAAACATATTTCCAAGAAGTGGGAGTTTTTCCTTCATAAAAAACAACAAGAATACATGGATCACAGCCAAACTGTTCCTTAATATCCTTCTGATTAAAGGTCAGAGGAAAACAAGCTCAGAGCTAATGAAGGGCTCACAGCTGAATCCACTGCACTGTCCTACAGCCTGGATTCAGGCCAGGCTCTGGGCAGACACAGGATTACCAGATGGCCTCCTCACATCGACAGATGACAAGCAAGCACCACTCTCACCCTTCCAGACCTCTCTAAACCTTTTGACACCATTAATCAAGTTAATGCCCACTCCAATAGGTTCACAGGAGTCAGGGGTGACTTTCTAGAACAGGTGTAAGTCCATCAGTGAAATATGCCCTGTAGGACCGTACATCAACAAAACACTTAACTGTGTGGGCAAGTTTACCTAAGAGAAGCTGAATTCAGGTGAAAAACAAAGGCTGTATCAGATAACAGAACATGGAATTCACTTCAGCAATGCATTCTGTTTCCATGACACAAATTCATTGAGAAAAGGAACTCTTGGACTTAGAGTTGAAATTTGGCTCTTACATTACAGTAACACTTAAAACCAATATTGACAGTGCTGCTTGCACACACTGGAATATCCTCTTGGTGACCAACAATGTGGCCTCAGCTGTGACCTCAAGCATGAAACACTGCCAGGTACAGAGAGCAGAAAGAACATCTATCCAGGACATAGCTTCCCTAGAGCTCAGTCCCAAATCGGAACAAAAGACCAGTCCTGCCCTTTATTGAAAAAGACAGAAAATATGAACTAATAAAACCCAAAACCTGACAAGATAGGAATTAGTTACAATGAAGGTGAAACAACGTAGGCAGAACATTTGACACAAATCTCTCCCTGTCTCAGCATCCCTCTCTTTGTAGTGCAGTTTTCAGACTCATGTTGGAAGCATCAAGTGTAAGATTTTGCAAGGAGAAGGCAAGGTCATAAACAGAGAACCAAACTTAGACCATTAACATTATGTGCTTCAAATGGTACATTCCATGAGGAACTACAAAGCTACCACAAATTTTATTTTTACTGTTTATTACCATCCCACCAACATAAGTACAAAATTTTCCAAGTTCAACTCTATATATACAAAGAGAAAGAAGTATTATGAATTCACCTAAAAAACTGTAGTTAGGTTGCCTTATTTTCCCTTATAAACGCTACGAATTAATTTAGATTATATTTTAGTTGTTTTTTGTGTCAACTCTTTTCCTATCACTTTTTACTGGTTGCTCTTGGCATTGACCAACAACTGAGCACTAAAGAACTTCTGTTTACCTGTAGATAGCCAGTTTCTTTTCCCTCTGGTTACTACTGACTTCAGAGTCACTTGTGCTAACAGATAATTTGCCATTAATCATGCACTTTGAGTATCCTCTGAGCTCAGCTGTCTCACAGAGATCAAGTTAGGGAGAAAATAATGATATGAACAAACTGAAAAGGACAGCAAAACTAACTAAAAAAGCCAGCAAAATAGTCTTTACCATCATTTTCTCTAAAAGGTGAAGGAAAATACGTGGGATTAGCAAGATGATGGATGTGAAGCAAACATGGTAAGGACAGAAAGGGAAAAAGTTCTGAAACTGATTCTCTTCTCAGTGTTCAAGTGATCTGTGTCTATGGTGACAACAGGAAACATTAATTTAAAAACAATTCTAACTTTTTTAGCTTATATTTTCATGTTATAATATTGCAACCTTGGGAAGCATCCCAATAAACCCATGATTGTATAAAATACTACCTTCAGAAAGCACATAGATCTCAAAAAACACATACTTGCATATCCTCAAGTCTTTCTGGACAGATTCGATTCAGCCATTTCCACCAGCTCAACATTGTGTTCATTAACTCAACCCTCATTCTCACTGGAAAAGTGTTCTGCTATTGGCAGAGAAGACACACACGCTCCTGTTGGTTGGCTGAAGTTCTTAAATCTCACAAAAAGGGAACCTCTGCTGGCTGCACATGCAGTTCACTTTCTTAAGCAATAGATTTTATCCTTTCATTCCAGTCTTATTCACCTGCAACCATTAAAGTTTTCTTTGCAACCTGTACAACTGTGTCCTCCCTGTAACTACAGTCTACAGGCAAGACAGCAAAGCTGTTCTTCAGTCCGTAACAGTTGATTATGAATGTCAAAATACAAGCAACATCCATTACGAGATTTTGCTCTGCACAAATGTTTCACAATGTCAGTCCGATCCAAGTTCCACTGATGATATTTTGTAATCAAGTCTGGTTTACTTATTCGCCTTGCAACTTCTTAGTTAAGTGCTACGAGGCGCCTTTTCAGGTTCCTGAATAAATTAGGTGTTTCCTCCACGGATACACTGTCTCTGTGCTACAGCACTGCAGCTCCAGAGAGCATCTGTCCCTCAGGACAGGACCTACTCTTCTTTGAGTCATACAGTGGTGCTGCCCATCCCACCAGCACATGACAAAATAACCCTTCTTCCAAATCCTGCCTCCCAAAAATCTGCTCTTTTGTTGCACGACCTTCTGCTTTTTGCAGTATGTATCTAATGCATGCAGCTCCACACTGCGGACTGCTGCGTGTGGGAACGCAGCTGCCAAGGACCTGCTCATGTCTCAAGAGAAATTACAGGTAGGAAAAACATGACAACAGAAAATGCAGAAGGAGGGGGGGAGTTTTTGGGAGAAAGAGGAGGAAAGAGCTGGTTTATACTACAAAGGAAGACTAAAGATAGAATAATTCCTTTTTTATACAATATTTTTCTTCTAGCTCTGCTTTTTGCTGGTACTGTAACAAGAAGGGAGATAAATTTCACCCTGAGATATCTGACAACACACTAATAGAAAAAGATCCAGGGCATGCTGGATTCAGATTTAGACACCAGACCTGTAATCAAAAGAAAGGACTGTTCTTGCTTCAGGCTCTGAATTAATTCCCCTTTTCTGTCACTTAAATTACTGTTGTTTTTCTTAAATTGTGCATACACATGGCTATTAGCTAAAACTAAATAAATAAGGACTGGCTCCCAAGGCCATTCCTGCAAGATGCCTGTCAATTCCATATGAAGTAATTCTGGTTGCCAATGACTCCAACAAAAAATATGTACACTGAGGACATTAATAAATTACCTTGGACTTGAAAAACAAAGCAGATGACTCTTCTCCTTCAGACACCTTACCTGACCTCTGTGGAAGTCTGGCAAGATTGACCTGTGTTTTTAGATCCAGTCTGGAAACTGGAATAGTCAGTGACTTTTCTTACTGGGAAGCAAGAAGTCCATTCCTGCAATTACTTTTAAAACTACGTAGTTGTATACACACACACACAATGCATTTTACATGGGTAGCCTTTAAAATGTTGCCACTCCATTAGTGTCAAATTTTATCAAATGTGCAAAGTCTTGTGCCTCTTAGTAACAAACTTCTCTGAAGTTGGAAAACCCTATAATGAGGTAAAGCACATCACATCAAAAGCCTACACAGTACTAAATTAACATAATGTGATAAGATACAATGTGACTTAACATCTTCATAAACTTAAGTCAGAAAATAAAAGATCTTTCTATCAGGTTATTGTGAATCTAATCCATATTTAATCAGTCCAATCACTAGCCAGCAACTTCAAAAGTTCATTTAATATTACCAGTTGTCTACAGTGTCCCAATTAGAACTTCAGAAACATGGTTAGCAAGACACCAAGACAGAGAATGCTTAAGTCTTCAGAAGCTCTCCATGAATGAACTAAAATCCTGTTTTCAGGGTTTGGCATTATTTTATCATGAACAGAATTAATATTTTGGTGAATACTGTGTGTACAAAAAGTTAAGCATATTTCTTTTTTAAAAAAAGACAGTTTTCCTCTGTGTAGAACACAGTGCAATACACAGATTAGGCACAATATTAGAATGAACCCAAATCAGAAATACAGTAGATCATGATTCCAGGGAACAAGTAAAATCATCTGAACTCACTGAACATCCACAGCAAGGCCAAGATCTGAAAAATATTTCTACAACCTGTGACTTGAATACACTTTTTGTCCAGTTAAAAACGTTTTTGCTAAAATAACATTGTTCATGGCACCTTAGAAATTTTAATCGAAACAAATGCAGGATAGCAGAAAGGCACAAGTATAACCCCTGCAAAAACAGTTGAAAAACTCCAAGAAATATTTTGCCACTTGCTATAATCAATGCCTTTCAACAGATCTTATCTACAGAGCACCTTTCAGGACTTTAGATATAGTCTGTCAGACCTCCACTCCACCTGCCCCACCCACACTTTTTAAAGTATTTATGCTTGCTATCAAGGGGAAAAAAAAAAAGGCATTTTTCTATTTGCAAGCTGTGGGAAGGAAGACACTTCTCCACCTAAAAAGAGATGCATGCACATTCAAATACATTCACACAGCTTTTGCTTCAAATGGATGTTCTTTCAGGTAAAACCCCCAAATTATTTCCTGGCATCACATGTCCCTTTTCTGAAGCCCCAGTTCCTCAGCTCTACTGAACAGTGACCAGCTCAGATCCTGTCAGAACTGACAGAGCGTGCCAATTCCAGTGTCAGTGCACCCATTACCTAAAACTCCATAAACCAGCAACAGCCCAAAAAGGTGCTGTTTATTATTTGAGACAGTACAGCACAGGATTAAAGAACCTTCAAATACAATAAATTTTCCTAAATTAAATTGAGTGGCAGAGCTGTTATCTTGTATCTTCATGACTGTGCTCATCTGCAGCATTAGTAATAGTTTTTGTTTAACTAAAGTAGTGTATTTTAAAGGGCAGAATATAGCTCAAAGAACAGCAAACCCAGTAAAACAACATTTCTACGTTTCAGGCATAGTCTCTTCCATGTTTCTTAACCAGTATGTGGTCACTGCTTCAATCTCTCTCCAATTTACAGAGTAAATCAAATTAAAGGGAACAGATTGGTCCCAGCTCCATGAGGTTGAATTTATACAGAACCTTGTTTAAAACGTGCTTACAAATTAAGTATTATTATCTGGAGGGGGGACGCTCTGTTTGCAACAAAGCAGTTAACAGATCCTTCATTTTAATGTTCTGTTTTTTCATCCAGATGAGCAGAGCTTGCGGAAAAACAAATCTTATTGTTTAATTTCAGAAACAATGAGATTCCCTTATCTTTAGCAGATACCTGTAGGGAAATTGCAGGGAGGATAGGAGGGGCAAGACAACATGAGATTTTAAGTGAAACAACCTATTCCTTAAAAATTCAGAATTAAATACTGTATCAACTCCTCCAAGGGAATAAAAAAAATGGACAATTACATTTCATCATATTATTTTAAATGACTTCTCAGTAAAGAAGTTTTGAATAAAAGTTTTCTAAGCATTAACTTTAATGTTTCACCCAGAAGGATTTACCACCAACCAACTTCAACTGAGGGGAAAAGAAGAGTCAAATGTAAGACAAATCATTTTGGCTCTGACAAACGTTCTGTTGACAGAAAAACTTTGCTCTGCCTCCAGCAAGGAGATAGAACTGGGGGTTAAACTGAAGTAATTTGGATTTCCACTGATCCTCCCATTCCTTGATATGTGACAATTAACCTCCAGGGTTATTGTACACCATGGCAATATTTTTTTCTCTCTACTGACCTCTGCAATACCAGCTTTGAAATTGGCACATGTGAGTAGTGCAGTGAAACCCTGTTACTTCCTGGCATTGTGGGACTGACAGGTTAGAGAATGTTAAATAACTTTCCTGGGTTTAGTCTCACAAATACTTTTGCCAAAGGCACACTGTGATCAAGTAGGTTAATCTGCTCCATTTTATTGCAGAATATGTTTGCATTATTCAAAATCATGCCTTTTTTATTTATTAGGAATTCTGGCTGTTGTCCTCATACTCCTGGACTATTTGAAAGAGAGATAATAGAACCTGAGCAACACCTTTCAGAAACATAGGCATATAAAAACTTGAAGAGGTGACCAGAAAGCAACTCCTGGGAGGGAAGAAGAAGGAAATGTCTGAAAGCAAGAAAATTTAAAAATCTAGAACATATGATCAGGTTTGCATGAGGGCAAACCCCTAAATTTGATGGGAAAAGGACTCGACAAGAAACCAGTGCTAATTCTGATGAAGGTGGCACCAATGCCTCCTTCCATCTCTGGTGGCTCCTTCCCCTCTCACATAAGGCATAGGATTTCTACCTTTTCCTCCAGATGAAGAGGTTCTTCTGGACTATGCCTCCCATTCCTCCAGGCAGTCAGCTGTCCCTAGCACTGAACAACAGCCCCTATTCTTGCTGGGATGGGATGGGCTGGGCTGGGATGTTCCCTTTTACCTTTCCACTGCCCAGAGAGAACACATGGTCCAGACAGACTGCTCCTGCAAAGCAAGCACAGGGACAGCTACAGAGGATGCACACAAACAGCCCCGACACGCAGGTCTCCTGCCTGCTCTCCCAAGAGGAATGGCTGGGCAGGAGCCAGGAGCAGCCTCCTTGGCCGAGCAGCCAGCCAGCCTCTGGCACAAACCAGGCTCCCTTCAGTCTGCCAGCTCAGGCAGCTGTTGGGCACCCAGACCCCTTGCAGTGAAGTCACTAACTAAGGGGAGGATGATATAAACCATTCCTTTGATGTGGGAGCCCTGAAAGCAGACAGTATTTCCCTGCCTGTTTTGAAGGGTTCTCCCCCCCTGGACAACACTGTATTTGACCTTTATCCACGGAGAAAAATGCCAACTCTTTGGGAAGAACTAGAATTTACTCTAGTGAGAACTAAATAATAGAGTATTATGTAAGGTTATCACAAGGTGAAAAATCTAAAGGTGTTGGGTTTATTAATGTAGTAAATAGATAAAAAGCAAAAACTCCAAGATGGAGGATTGTTGTTGTTTCTAGACTTTCTTCTTCTTCTTCTAGTATGCCATATTTTGCAGTAGAAGATGTCTAAAAATTACTGGATGAAAAATTCCGCAGTTCCTGTATACGCGACAAAAGCATTTGTCTAACATTCGCAAAAAAGTAAAAATATCTTTCGTTTTAAGTTTTAATTGGATGATTTACCTTTAAGAAGGCTGTGTTATCTTGATAAGCAGGCATTCTACAAGCATTCTCAGCATTCTATAGGCATTCTGCTGCATTTCTCTGTTGTGTGCTGTGTCGGGGTCATGCCAGTGACTTCACTTCTCTGATAAGACTTAATAAACTATCTTAAAGCAGAGAGTGCTGAAAGTTTCTTTAAATCACTCCCCCATCAGAGGAAAACCTGGCTTAGAGACACAGCTAAGTCAGGAGCTGGGGTCCACACTTTGACATACAGAACCTGCCTGAAGTGGGGTTTTGATGACCAAAGTAGAGTAGGTAAGTCCTCTACTATTGGATAAACATTAATGTTGTAAGAATTGAGTTGTAAATAAAGCACGTTTCTCTTCCTGATGCACCAGAAAATGTTTAAACAGTAAAAAAATAGGGATTACCAGGTTGTGTCATATCCTCTGCCTATTCAAAGAGGTGAGTGTGTGGTCGTATCCTTCTGTTCTGAGACAATCTGTAGCCACAGCCTGACAGTCCTCACCCACACCCTCCCTTGTCACCCAGGTCATGAACTTGCTCTTGTTCCCCCAGCATGGCAGATTTGGTACAGTTTGCTGGGCACAAAGCCCACTGATACAGCAGATGAAATTCTAGTAACAACTAAGTTCAATCTTACCAGCACAAACACTGCTGGCCCAAGCCCGGCTTCAATCAGGATGGTCTGCAAGCAGCAGCATAAAAAGGTTCTCAACACTGCTCTGCATTAGCAGTTCCCCCAGTCTCTTAAGAAACTGATTTCCAGGATTTACATTTAGTAAATCCATATGAAGTCTGCTGCTTTGCTATGCCTTGTTACATGTGGCAGTTTTCTACTGCATCCTTACAGACAAGGGGTCTCTTGCTGACAGCTGAGGCACTGCTTGAGCAGAGAATTTGGGAAGTTTGTAAGGACAATGAGCTGCGTGTTTCCCCTGAGCTTATTCTATCCAGACTATTCTACAGGCACACCTAAAAAATACTGTACCATAGTTGGGCCAGGATTGTCCAGTGAAGGCTCTGGCCTTCAAAACTTTTAAAAATCAAGCGACAAAAATTGTTTCAAAAAACTGACCAGATTACATTTGCAATTACAGTCCAGAAAAGGAGAAAGAAAAAAAAGGGAAAAAAACCACCAAAAATTATTCTCTCATGCATTTCTCTCAGTTCCATGCTTTCAAAGCCTTTAAGTAACAAAAGCTAAGGAACCCCTTGCTCACTAAACCATCATCTCAGTCTACGTCACTTCTGTCCAATAATTTCCACTCTTAAATATCCAACTATGAACTCTCTGCAGCTCGTTTCCTTTTACTTTAAAAGCTCTCAAGTAGAGAGAAATCAATATAATACATATTTCTATCTATTTCCTGTCTCCCAAATAACATCACTTGTTTTTCCTAAATACAGATTTATTTTTTCAAACAAACCAATATGAGGAAGTTTCCACGCCAGTAAAAATGCCAGTTTACTTAAAAACATGGAAGAACCAAGGGTGAAATAAACTCAGAAATTTCAAAACAATTATTTCAGAAGTTCTTCATTTCTTGAGGTAGAAATTACATTTGAAGGTTGTTTTCTTCCATACTGAACTGAATTATCTGTAGCTAATAATTTCTCAGATAGAGATTATAATATTAAATGGTCTTGTTTGCATCACAAAGCCTTACTCTTAAACTGTGAAGTATACAAGAGATTGCCTTCTAAAAGAATACTTGATCCTATGGTAATTTTTCCACTAAAATCATCTAGACAAACAGTTGTTCAACATGCATAAATATTTGGAAGGTCAAAGCCCAAACTAAATTAAAAAAAAAAACTATATACAAAGCATCCTTTAGAAAATCACTGCAGATGTGAGAAAAGTAAAATTATTTCATTTGTTGTTTTACCAAGCATGTTGATGTTTTTGCATCACGTACAAGAAATAAATCTTGACAACCTCCACCTATGTGATCTCGTTTCACTTTCGCTTTTGATGACAGAAATCCAACATTCCTGTTCATAACATGACATTCGTGTGATGTGGTGGGAGTTTTCAGCAAATAATGACAATGTGGAGAAGAAATCCAAAGCACAATGGAGCTGACAGCAATGCAGATGTGCATTTGGAATGTGGAAGCCATACTGCTTCTGAGACAAGGTTTTTGTTAGTGCTCCCTGAATTGCCTTACAAGCACTGACATCCCCGAAGGCATGGACAAAAACCCAGCCTCAGAAGTACAGCTTTCACATTCACCAGCTGATCCTGTAAGGATAAAGCTAATTCCCAGCAAATATCTTGTCAAAGATTGAATATGCATAGCTCTTACTTCAGTGTAGCTAGAGGAAACCACTGTTTGTATTTCCTAGATGAGATTTCCCTCATGAAGTTGACAGCTCCTTCTTCATCTCCATTGAGATTCTATACAGAGTAGATGTTTTTTAAAAAACCCAAAAGAGTCACTCATCTTGGGAGTGAAAACTCATACAAAGATTGAATTTGAGGAATGGAAACCATTATTCTTCACAAAGGAGATAAATGGTTCCTGACCACTGCACAAAGCTTGTGTGGGCTGGATTTGTTAACTCCTGGGATCCCGGCTCTGTACAGAAATTACCTTTCCCATAGAGATTTCTCTCACTGTTTTTATATAAAAGTGCCTTAATTCTTTGCTATTTTTCCTCAAGCTTTGATAAACCAGAACCTGTATCAATCCAGACAGTACCTTGTGATCTGACTTTTACTGTTATTCTCTACAAGAAAAGACCATCAGCTGACATTTGCTCACCATTGAAGGACAAAACAGCTCCTACATGTTACATGTCAACCTGCACAGGCAGATCCATCTGGTAGCAGCTGTCATTAGGCAGGTTACCCCTATAGATAACTGAAAAGTACCTCCAGAACCCAGTGGCCACGTTCACAACACCTCTCTGGTTCACAGGACAGGGCTCGGGCTAGAAGTGCAGGGAGAATGGAGCTCTCTCCTCACCTGAAAAGAAGACAAACTGAGCAGAATTCAGTCATGTAACCAGCATTTCCTGAGCAAGGGGACTAAGTCCAGTCATGTACACCAGAAACAAAAACCACTTGGAAGACTCTCAAAGTCAGGCATGCTGTTATCCTGAAGGGGTGGAGGGGGATGGAGCTTCACAGACACACTGTAAAGACAATGTCCACTATTTAAGAATTTAGGTTTCTTGCTGCAATTTTTTTACTCTGTACTTAGTCCTTTGCAAACAAGGAAGGTTTCACCATGTAAACACATGGTTTGCATCTCTTACCCAGACAGACTCTAAGTCTTGGTCTGTCACTTACAAGAGGTTTTTTTACCTGATGCATCTTAATTCACTTAGAATTTAGAAAAGCTGCTCTGCTACACAAGCTTAAGAATATTCTGAAGTTCCATTGAATTAGCACTTGAAAGCACTATTGGCTTTAACCTAGTTTTGAATCATTCCAAATAGCCTCCATTTAACCAAGTGCCAAAGCAATTTCATGAAGTGGGTCTTACAACTCTCAAATTGTGTCTTACAGAGTGCCTAAACCAGCACATTTAGCTGCCAGATCCCCAGACCAACCCTGAACTTGATTTTATATCCCAGGGTTTCAGTGGAAGAACCCAGAACAGGCTCTGGAGAGTTACCACTGTGAGCATGTTAATATAATCCAAATCTCGGTACCTTACATGACTGCTGCAAAGCACTCACTGATCCTTGCCTATAATCAAGAAGAAAAACTAGCATTTCATCATCATTTTGTAAAAAGTGTAAAAGGTTAATGGTCAGATTAAGCAGAGTACAATTATACTGCTCATCCCCGTATGAGATTTTTTTATTATAGGTGGTATGAGTGGCAGTATTTCATATGATGTGTAAAATACTACTCAAAACCCTGAGCACCAACTTAATTTAAAAGTGTCTAGATGAAAAATTCAACTGACAAGTGCCATTCATCCCAACCAAATATCTTCCACACTGTTAAACAAATGACAAGATAGTAAAGCAAAATGGAATTTAGAGTGTTTTTCCTTCCCATTCCAGTGAAGCACAACATCTGAATCCCACTTCTGCGTTCTCAATGACTTCTGCTAATACCCCATTGATCAGGCACTCCAAATAAGTTTAATTAGTAGAAAATAATACATTTGTTCACATTTTTTCTTTTTGGCTGCTGTTCATTTGGTCTTCAATATTCTATACAATATAAAACTGCTAAGATATTACAGATATTACTTAGCATCTATGCCACAGAGAGGGGCACATTTGAAAAAGAGAGCTGTTCAGAAGTGACTTGTTTTCATGGGGGAAAAAAATGGTAGCAAGAAAATTGAATAGGAAAGGGAAAATATTTCAGAAAGATTTCAGATTAAGCATGTGTTTTACCTTTCACCACATCAGGCCAAGTCCTCAGTGGATACAAATCACTGGAGCTCTATTTCAACCAACAAAACCTGTTCAGAAATTGGCCTTTTTCTCTCTCCAAATACTGCCTACAGCCTGCATCCATGTGTTTGACTTTTCCAGATCCCCTTCTTCAAATTCTGCATGAAGAGAAAGATCAGGGAATTCATTTGAGTATAACTAAAACTCAGGGCATTTTAGTGGATTTGAATTTGCACACAGAATCTCAACCTTTAAAGCTGCATGGCCAGGGGAAAATAAGGGAAAAGGGGGGAANCACATAGTAACAATTTTCCAGATACGCTGCTTTCAAGCAAAACAAATACACTTTTTCCTTTTCTCGGTACCAGAGGCCGAGCTGCCTGAGAGGCCAAGCAGCAGCACCCAGCCCAGCCCCGCCTGCAGGCAGCCGCCATTTTCCCACACGGGAACACCAGCCCGGCCCAGCTCAACTCAACCCAACCCAGCTCAGCTCAGCTCAGCTCAGCTCAGCTCAGTCCAGCTCAGCTCAGCTCAGCTCTCCAGACTCCTCGGGTTCAGTGAGCCATGCTGCTGCAGAAAGGGAACCTTTAGCAGTCACTTCTGTTCACTGGCATGACCTTGGACCCTTCAGGGTGTGCACNTTTCCCCACAGGAACACCAGCCCAGCCCAGTCCCACACACCGGCAGCCGCCATTTTCCCACACGGGAACCCCAGCCCAGCCCAGCCCTCACCACCGAAAGCTGTTGCTAAACTTCTTCTTCTCAGTCTTTTCACCTCAAACAAAGCCTCGTGGGTGTGGCGGCAGAGGCTGAACGCGGTCCCGCCATGTGTCCGAGCCTGCCCGGGACGCACCACTTCCCCTCCCCGCGTTAAGCGAGGTGCAAAATGGGCGGAAACTGACTTTCAAAAACAAAAGCGAGTCTAGAAAAGCCTGAAATCCCTGAGGGCCAGGAGCTGCTTTGAATCTTTCTGGGTGCGGGAGGAAAATGGCAGGTGCCTTGCAGGGGGAGATAACTCTAAATGTCTGTTAAGCTTGAGGAAATCAGCCCCATGAGGCTACTTCAGTTTTTATGACTTCTTGTCTCTTGTTCATCCTTCAAGAAAGTGTCTGGAGCAGCCAACAGGGGCAAGTTTCAGTCAGGGGAGCGCCTCTCCTCCAGGCACACGTCAGCACAACTGGTTTTGAAAGTATCACGGACCCCGAAAGTGGAAAGCAAAACCATCCCATTTGCTACACCAAAGTGCAGAGGGATGCACAGGCTGGCTGTTTCTTCATTCCAGCCCTCTTGGCTGGCTCGGTTGGGATATTTTGACCCAATATTCCCATGCAATGGCAAGTTTTTTCAGCAACCTTCCCACCCACGGACAAGAAGATTCCAAGTGGTTCGCTCCCGTGTATCAGGAAACACTGGCGATGGTATGATTAGGGTGTGGATGTGGCTGAGTAGGTTTCATGACAGCCAAGGAGCTGAGGAAGATGTGAAAGTGTGGGTTATGCATGGAGAGGTAAGCCTCATTTAAAAACATGAGAAGCAAGAGCATCCCCATCTCTTTAAATATATCTTACTCAGAAACAGTACGGCTGGAACCGCTGTGTTCTCCTCCAGTCCTGTCAATCACACTGCTGTGTGTGCCCAGGATATGACTGATACACCCTGACACAACATATCAAAATGCCAAAAAAATTTGAAACACAGTAATATTTTTCTCACTGAAAATGTGACAAGATCGTGTTATTTTGAAGTGTCATGATCTTTGGGGGGGGTAAGGGGGAATTGTAACATTCAGAAGAACTTCTTTTTAACTTATGAGCAGATAATTACAAAGTTGAGCAAGAGCATGAAAGCCACCATCTTTTCATCTGGGTACCCCACACCTCCAACAGAGATCATGAACAAGAAAATAAATAGTGACATAATCTACACTCTCATTTATATTTCAGAAAACAAAGTAGGAAATCAGCCGGGGAACTGGGTACTAGGACAATGGGATTCCTGGGGAGAAAATGCTCCCATGCAGCCAGAAAAAACCACATGAAAACATCTAGGTTATCATTCAAAGCCATTATAGTATTTTGAGTTTCCCAGAGGGTTAATTTACCAGCACACAACCTGAGACTCCTAATGTGTAGAAGCTACTTAACAAGTTACTCTTGAACACATTAACACGTTCAGTCTACAAAACACTCTCACAATGAAACAGAGTTTATCAAACGTTTAAACATACACACTGATTTCAAAGACCAAGAAATCAGACTTCAGAATGAATCCTCTGCCAGTAGCTTTGTTCCTCTAGCAGGTAGCTCAGCCTCCAACATCTATAACTGTAATTTTTATGATTCTCATTTGAAAACTAGACAGACAAGCACCCTGGGACCAATACCAACATCATTAACATGAGAAAACATCACTACAATGGCCCATAAATAACGATGTAGGCACGTTCTCCAAGGTCCTGGTCCTCAGGTGCCTTCTCCCCTGGATTAGCACCTTTAGCTCCAGACGACACCCATTCACAGCTTTGTTTTTTAGTAAGGGGACCCCACAACTGCTCACACTGCCAGCAGCTGGTGACACTCTTGGGAGAGACAGCATTCCCCAAACTCTTGTGACAACCTCAACACCACTTAATCCCATATCCCATGCATCTGCTCTACTCACAACCACACCAGAATCCACTGCAGCCCCCTGTGAGAGCTTCCAGAGCCACCAGCACCACTTGGTGCTCCCAGAGCAGGTCAGGATGAGGCAGGAGGGGCTGCTGGCCACTGGATTTGCAGCTATCCCTGCAGGAGGGTGCAGACCATCCCACATCCTGCAGATGCTTTGCTTCAGTTGCTCTTCGGTGCCAGGGCTTCACCACAGGGAGCTGACAGCAAATGGGCTTGTTTAACTTCTCAAGAATGGTGAGGCACAATCAGAATATCTCAGAATATGCACTGACTTCCCTTTTACACCAGGGAGGGCAGCTGAGCGGGTGCCCACATGGTCCCAGCAGCACTTCACAGCCATTCCACGCCTGATTTGATCCGGCTGGTTTATGCTCCTGTGTGGAGGGAGGGCAGTGAACCATCCTCTTCTGCCTTAATCATTCACAAATATCACCTGTATTTATGAGTAATAAAAACTGGGGAAGCTGGCAAGTTTATAGCCAGGAATTTCTAAGGGGTTTCTGGTAACTAAATCTCCATTTCCCACTAAGTTTCAGTCAGATTTAGACACTTACCTCCCTTAGGTCTGTTTGAAAGTCCCAGCCCAAAACTAATTCAACAATGAACAGCAACATAAACTGTACAGGTAAGTTGAAATCAGTTCAGCTGTAACTATCATATATCTAAAGTTTGCCTTAATAAAAATGTAGTTTAATCAAAGTGAGAGCATGCTTTTAGCATTGGTATTATTCCCAGTTTCCAAAATAACGCACTGTCACTGTGGCTTAAAGCAAGTGTGTAGAGGTAACAAATTACATTCTGACAATTTTTCCAGTCACTTGGAATGCCAGACATACTCATAACTAAGTGAAAAAATACTCTTCAACTGTTTTTTATGTCTTGTGAAATGTTCTGCTTTGTAACTGGTGTTCTTTTATAGGCATTATTCTAAAGCATAGAGTCAAGGTAGTGTGATGTTCTGAGGATCTGCTGTAGTGCACAGTGATTACATCTACTTTCTTCTGCTACGTAGTTAGAAAATAAATAAAGTTTACAATTTCTACCCTATATCATCTTCTTTAATACCAATTCACTTAAATCATGCACAGGGTCAGAATTTAAGATTGCTGAGGAAGAAACATGAACAGAGTTCTATGACCACCTAAATTAATATTTTTTTTTAAGTTGTTGCTCCCTTGACAAAACACCTCAGCAAAAAATTTGATTCAATTATTTTCTTAATGGAGATATCAACAATACACAGCATAACAGTCAAAACATAGTTTTTCTAATCTTTAGGCTTGCACTCACCACAAAACACTGTCTGTACCCCTTTTTTTGTTCTTACTGTTAGCACCCACAATGTGGAGTCTAGTAGAAGAGACAAACAGGCAACTTTGTTAATGATGCATGAAGCAAAATAAAATATATTGTAATTTTCTACAACTGCAATGTAGTTGGTTTTTGAATGATGGCTACTGTAAAAAAATGGTTTTACAGTGAGTTCTAAATTACTTCTCTTTAGACAAACTTTCTACACAAAATCCCACACAACATGAAATAAAATATTCCTGGTTTTCCATTTTAAATAGCAGTGTGACATATTTTAAATTCCACAGCCGTCAGGTTTGCCATTACATGATCAAGTCTTAATAAAAACGTATTTTTCACACAATATAGTCCATAAAGTTGTGGTGGACACACACAGTGGTTATAAGCGCTTTGTCAAGTGTTTCAAATAGCCTATGAAAGTACAAAAAAGAAAGCTGTTGGATAATATTTATTCATCATATTGATCTAATAAGGTGAAAGGTTTTACTGTTGCAAGTACTATTCTGAAAAGTCTAAAAATCTTATAATGGGATGCTTGAGAAGAAAGTGATAAAGCCTTTTGAATTCCACATAAGAAAAAATGAGCATAAGGTAATAAAAGAAATAGTTTGCACAGCCACAAGAGAGATAAAGAGGGAACTTCATGGACTGGATTTTCACTTTGGTTGAATATACCCAGTTCCACTGAGGTCAATGTGGCTATGCCAGTATAAACCAGCTAAGCACAATTGGACCCTATTAAAAAAATATGTAAGAAATTGTATTTAGTCTGGTCTGGATGCTTTCTCTCTTTGTCTACTTTCAGTCAAATGTAAGATAAGGAATACATGATTATATGAGCCTTGACATTAAAATAAATATGACAATCAAAATTATGTTAAATGGAAAAAAATATTTATAGAAAATAGTGGGAGGTGATGTTCATCAATCATTTCTGTAAGGCTCAGTCTGTATGTCTTAAAAGTTGAAAATTATTTCAAGTTACTTGGCTAGGGAAGGAACATGCTATTTTCACAAAGCAATTCAACTAGAGAACGGGCTACATTCACAAAATGTATTGGGTGTTAAAAAAGGAAGATTTCGAAGTTGCACTTCAAAGCATCAGGTTTCCCGTGGAAACTGCAATTGTGAGTTAAAAAATTCCTTGGTGTAAGGTGAATAAGCCGGTAAAACTTCAGTCTCCAACAAAGTTGCACTTTTTCCATGCACAGACACCAAACCCTCAGAAGTACACATTTATTTTTTGGAACAGCCTACAAAGAGAATCCTATTTTTTAGTTCTCCTTTCTTTCCTTTTTCCTTAGAGTGATCTTTCTGTATTTCATAGAATGGTTTGGTTTAAAGATCACCTGGCTCCAATCCTCCTGCCATGGGCACAGACGTCTTCCACTAGACCACGGTGACTCAAAGCCCCATCCAGCCTGGCCTTGAACACCTCCAGGGATGGGGCACCCCCAGCTTCTCTGGGCAATCTGTGCCAGGGCCTCACCACCCTCACAGTAAGGAGCTTCTCCCCAATACCTAATGTGAACTGGCCCTCTGGCAGTTTAAAGCCATTCCCCTTGTCCTAGCCCTATATATCCAAGTTCCAGGCCAGGTCAGCACTGGGTTACTTCCTTTAAGTGTAGGTGTCATTCTCTTTTAATGCATCTACTTTGACTTACTATTATTATTATTCTTATTATTCTACACCAGAACTACTTCCTGATGAGGAATGGCAAGATTTACTTACATAACTAGTCCTGGAATTTTGCAAAATTTTCTCATAGGGAAGGCTCAGTTCTCTAGCTTTCTATTAATTTCAACTCTTATGTTTACCCCATCAGAAAGACATTTGGAAGCCCAATTCTAAATTTAACAAAGCTAACATTAATTGAAAATAGTTTTTTAGCTAGTGAACTAGCTCTAACAGTCTTTCTCATTCTCCAGTCAATTTTTGTCTAAAATAAATCACCTATGGCAATCCAAAATTTCCAGATCTAACAACACCTTGTTTTCTACTTACCTGGATTTCATAGTTCTTAGGCTGGTGTGGAAGTCCTTTCTCATGTTAAGGTACTCAGCACCTTTCTTTGCCATGCAACACAGAATGTGTTTGTGCTACATCTTCTCCTCCACTCCAAAAAGAAAGAGATTTTGCTCTCCTGCACTGTCATTCATGTTGATGAAACCTATAGGGATTGCACTTCTACACTGGTCTGGCAATTCAACAGTTCTTACAGGGAGAGGGGATGCATGCACCCAGAGTGAGGAGATACACCACTTCTCCTTGGGAAAACCAGACTAACAATAAACCTGTAAACATATCCTGAAACAAAAATTCTTTGCAAGCCCCTTTTCCTCAGGCTCTTCACAGTTCTCTGTTTCTTCTGTGGATAACCATTTGAGCGTTTTTTCCTACTTTTTCTGCATCTGCTATTTTTCCCTGTGTGTCTATTCTTCCCTCATTTCTACTCTGTCTCTTTTCCCCAGATCAAAGTGGAAGGAAGGACATTTGAGGATCATTAATTTGTGGACCTGCAGGCATATATCACATTGTGACAGACATCACAAAGAACCAGCACTTCAGCTACTCCCCAGGACTGGCTGCTGGCACCAGGGCCCAGCAGACAAGTGCTGGAACTTCCAAAAGCACATTGTCCTGCTGAAGATGCTGACAGCCTGTCAAGCAGAGCTCATGGCACTGAGGCAAGGCAGGTTATGCCATTGCTGGAGAGGTCAAGAAAGTAGTTCAAACTTTCTACCCCACTTTTATTAGGTTTATTTTTGGGTCTATGGGGAAACTGAGCAAAACTACAATAAATTAGTATCCTCTTTGAAAGGAGGCAAACTGTACTTGCTCAAAATGTAATTTTAAAAATTCCTTCTTGCAAGTAATTTCAAAATTACTGCCACTCCAAAACAGTTCCAAAATTCTTACTATCCTAATCCAAGGTTGGGGTTAATTTAGAAAATTCAGCCTCCTACATTTGGAATATAAATGCCCAGCATTATCACTTTGTTTTTAGAGGGCCAGAGCTAGTAGCTTTTCATATTTTAATTTTTCACATCTGTGTAATATTCCTATAACATCTGAAAATCTAAAAGACTCAGGATAAATCCACCTAATGAAGTCAATGGAGCTCTGCCAGGTGCAGGACAGTGCAGAATCTGTCTCCTTGTTCTCATGATGGAGTGCTCCATCAGCAAGAGAAATTGCTGTCTAGCTTTGGCAAGATCACTTGGATGCTACTACATATATAATATTCCCTTTAAGATGACTGCAGTTCAAGAACCTTCATGGAAGATTATTTGCTTTAATTAACAAAACCACTACATAGGTAGCTATAGCATATCCTCAAAAAGAAACTTAAAATTCAGTTCAAGTCATCTGCTGAAAATAGGTTAAGTAGAGGCTTTCCTGTAACTCACATTTATATAACTTGCCACAAGACTTTTCTTACAAGGAAAGAATGGCACCAGAAGGGCAAGTTGAGACACCCCGCAGAATCAAAAAGTAGCTGACATTGGAAAGCACCTCCGGAGATTGGCAAATCCAGCCACCCTGCTCAAAGCAGGATGCTCAGAGCCATTGCCAGTCAGATTTTAAACATCCTCATGCACTTCAGCAGGATGGGGCTTCAGGGTAAGCTCGGTTTGGTGACTCATATTCTGAAGTGTTGTTTTAAAACTTCGAAATGCTGGTGTGTCCCATAAAGATTAGTTTGTGAATTCTGCTGGTGATGCTTTACATTTACATCTTAACTGAACCTCTATGACATCAGTTACTGATGATCTTTAGTGTAACTGTGAGCAAATAACATCTTTTATCTTAGTATAAAAGACCAATTACATATTTTTGGAGGAGTGATTTATAGCTAAATGGGTTGAGTTTTTACAGACAATATCCTAATGAAAATGTCTAGTCATCCTATTAAACTCTATTTGGAGAAATAAATCTAAGCTTTTTGGAAAACAATAATAAATATATACATAAATTATTCCCTGTAAAATAGAAGAGCTTGACTTTTAACATTTCACAAAACAACTTTCTCTGGTCAGAATCAAGAAAGATTGCAAAATTTTCCAGTTCCAGTGGGTTCTGATGAGCAGAGTCTGATACACTGAGCAGCACTGGGGAAACCTCTGCAGATCACTGCAGCGACCAGAGTGAGGTGCAGAATTTAGGGTTACTACAGAATATGGTAAAAGTGGATGCATACCTTAACTTGAAATACGATTTTATTTGCAGACATACAGCCCAGGAATACTTCTTTTATAGAGCCACAGATAAAATCAGGGCTGCTCAGTTTTGTCTGCTCCTACAGTCAGTGCTGTACTGAATGCTTTGGCTGCATGCGTGGAGCAAATAACTTTGTGTAACTGGAGCGTGCAACCCAGATCTGACGTACACCACACTGATCTGATTTCACATTGCATAAATGTCTGACAAGTATCATAAATAAATCAGAACACATTAATTGCTTTTCCAAGTCTCCTAAAATCCATGGAATTTATTCCTGAGTGAATTTGGTCCCTCTAGCCAGAAAGAAACAAACAGCACCCAGCATCCTAGTAGCCATTTGCAGCCTCCCAAATTGCAAACATATGGGAGATCTAATTAGGAGCCTATAAAACTTGTCCTTTGTTGTGTAAATAATCTTTGGAAAACATTGTAAATAAATGCATTAAAACATTGTGCAAATAAATGCACACTTCTCAAAAACTCACCTGGCAGAAAAACATGGATCAAATACTTGAAAGGACTTAAAAGTACCTGGAAAGATTAAGCATTCCGGCTTGGGACCATGACAAGTACTACCAAAAACCAAAAGCATGTAAAATTCCCCAGTCAGAACTCCCAGAAATATTAGCATACAGTGTGCACCTGTACATGTATAAAGAAATTATATTTGGCAGTATCATTTGTTAGCAGTACACTCCACTACTTCTTTCAGCTTTGCCTCTCTTACACAAAGTTCTTTGGGGAATGGCCTCTCCTCACTAGACTCGGGAGAAGCTCTGCACAAAAACTGGGCCTTGCCTTTGGAACAGCCATCTATCTGCTGTGGTGATGTGCTCTAATCCAATACTGGCACTACAGGACTTACAGTGCTGAATTCATGCTCTTCATAAAGTACTTCTCATTAAACAACATCATTTCTTATAGTAGTACAATGAAATAAGATATAGAAATCGAATACCATCCTTCTAAAATTTATTACAGTGCTGATACTAGTTTATGATTACAGTTTAACATCACTCAGTGTCTTGGCATTATTCATATTATTTTCCAATCTAGCAATCACAGGAAGATTTTACAATCCACCCAGACAGAGGATTTATAGCAGGCAGTGGAGAACATTTGTTTAAAATGTCTTTTAAAATATTTCAGATGTGGTTATCTAACACAAAAGGCTTTTATTTCTTCTTTGTCTGTTTCTTGATTCTTTCTAGAATAAGAAAACTTGGATCTTAGCTTTTAGAGACAACTCCATCTTAGTGCTCTCCCAGAATGGTTTCCTTCCAAATCACTAATATGCCTTCAGACTGAAAATTCAGAATTCCTATCATAATGCAGTGAAAAAAAAAATCAGAATTTTCCTTCCCCTCTCTACAAAAAGTCAGGTATCCAGTATAATGTAAATTTTCAGTTCATTGTAGTGATAATTGCTGGCACATGTTTTTGCCATGAAATATGCTCTTCATCTTCTTGAGGTGCTTAATCATTTTGTACAAAGTCAGTTTATTCCACCCCTCTGAACTTCACAGTTCCAGCTTCTTCTACCCTAACAATTTTTTTTTAAACATATTTTTCTATCACTCTGTGAAGAAATTTCACAATATGACCTGACAAGCGCCAAGCATTTCCTTCCACCTGCTGGCTCTGCCGTGGTTCGTGCAGCCAGGATGGTGCTGTCCTGTGCTGCCAGGGCACGCTGCGGGTTCGTGCCCAGCCTGCTGTGTGCCAGGACCCCCGGTCTCTTCAGTGCCCAGCGGGCAGCCCCCGCCTGCGGCACCACTCCGGGTCCTGCCTTCCCAGCAGTGGGACTCCACAGAGTTCTGTTCTGCTCTCTCATGTGCCCTTGTGCTCCTCAGTGCAAAGCTGACCAGCCTGTGCCCCACGGCCTGCTCCAGGTGATGGGCAGAGATGCTGCAGAGGACAGGGTAGCAGGTGCCCCTTGGTACCCCTGTCTTGGGCCTCCGAGCAGAGGACGCCCTGCTAACAACTGCCCTCTGAGCCTGCCCACCCAGGCACTTCTCCACCCACCCTGTAACAGCCTAACTCGCGTAGAGCAGTACTGGGGGAGAGTGCTGGAAGCCTTGCTACTGTCTTTAGAAAATTATTCTATTTATAACTGCATTTGGAAAAATACAGCACAGAGAGAACATTTTATGTTTCACAGTTAACTTCACAAAATGACCTTTTAAGTCCACTATTCGCAATATTACCCTGTCTTTAGTGGGTTTGATAAACTGTAGACCTAATTTTGGTACCAGACCTGCTCTTCACCAGAGTAACACCAGTAACTGTCACAGAATCTCTTAAGATTTACATTAATCTAAGTGATATCAATGTCAAGCTCCAACTCTTTCCCAGTTAGGTGACTCGGGGTAGCAACAGTTTATCCTTGCTTTTCTCCAGGCTTGCTGACGGGATTGTGCAATGTTTTATTTGAGGCAAAATTAAAATATTCTGATGAGATTTGGGGTTGGATGTGTGTGCATTTCATCGAATTAAAAGTTTGGAGTAAGATGCCAGAATGCTTTGATATGACATGTGCAAATCAGCCCAGATGACAGCTCTGACTGCTGAGCAGTCCTACAGCACTTGCCATTGTTCTGCTTGCTCTGTTTCCATATTGCCAGTGTAGTCAAACCCCATTGTTTCAATAAGCCCTTCGGAGTAAAGCCATGTCAGTGTCTTGCATCCATACAGCGATCCCTACAGCAATATGCAAAATGTCTCTTTTCACATCTCACAGCTTCTGTGCAGAGTTCTGCAGCACTGTAATTAAGTCTAACTAGACTTACAGAGTTACACTAATGGTTATGTATAAGTACATGTCCCTCATAGCTATTTGTTCAAGGCATTCTTCATATCATTTAACTTGCTTCAATTATGCAGATTGTATTTTGCCTACTGATGTTTTTGCATGGTAATTTTATAAAAGTAAACGTGACCTACAGGATTTTCAATATTGTTAACTTAAGATCTAAAGAGATTTGACACACAACTTAGCTTCCTTCCACTACTTTTTAAACTCGACTGCTATTACAATTACTCCCTGCACTTAAAACTTAATTAATTTGTACTTTAATTATACCAGAGTAGACACAGAAGATAGCGAGGAAATAAATGGAGTTTAAATAACCCTTTTTTAATATATTTTGATATAACTAACCTAAAAGTTGTGAAAATAAAAGTTGTAGAACGGTCTTTATACAGAAAGAAATTCATTATTAAATTAAAGCGTATTTCTTGCCTTAGTCACACAAATTGTATTTTACAGACAATAGATTTACCAAATTGCCTGTCTGCTCTTCACAAACTCTGCTTGTACAACATAAAGTTGTTAGATGCAAGAAATGTTTACCTGAAACTTGACAGGCTAGCTCAAAGGTATGTTTCTTGTCTGGTTTTGCTCACTTGAAACAGTACATTTTTCCCCATTAGAAAATTCATCCAGCATTCATCTGCTAGATGTAAACAAATCTTGAAAATAAAACAAGCATTGCCCAAAACAACACCCAGATTTGCAAATGTAAATTCTCATCTTTGGTCCCATTTCAGTGTTAGGAGTATTTATTTTCCTTTGGGCCTGAATTCATCAAACCATCTAAACCAGTGAAAGCAACTCAAATAAATGTTATAAACTTGTTAGTTAAGGTACTCCTGGATTTAGGATTTTCTGAGGATGCAAAAACACACAACCCTTCTGCTGGCTGAGAGAAAACATCTGCAACACCTCACTACGCCCTAAGCTGCCCACGGTGTTTGCAGTGAGGAAGGAGTTCAGTTACACATTTTGATGTGTAAGACACAACATGCGTGAGCAGCCTGTGATTTTCAAGAAGCTCATGGTATATCTGGAAGCAGGATGGCACTTAGGAGAGCCTGATCAAGAGATTAAGGACTACACAGGCCCACATCAAAACTCAGCAGCTTTACAGCTATAGAGCTTCCAGACAAGGAGACACAAGATGGACTCCAGACTGCGAGATGGTGGCACTGCAGGGGAGATTCCCAGAAGCAATAAAAGGACAAAGGACAAAGGACTGGCACATCTGAACAAACACCTTCTTGTGTGTCAATTAGCATGACAGTTGACAGACAGAGAGAGAAAAACAGCTGGCCAGTGCTCTGAGGAAGATCCATCTAGACCTCCTCCATGGAATACCCTCCCAAAAAGACTGAAGGACTTTTAAATGCAAAATAATCCTGAAAAATAATCAGCGGGAACAGAGGGAGGGGTGACACTTAAATTTGCTGATTTCTGACACCTAGACTTGCTGGACATTGTCTTGGTCTCTTAGGGCCCACACTCTCCATACCACTGAGGTGGAGACTAAAAAAGACAGGTTACACAGGCAGTGACATTCTACCAAAAAGAAGCCAAACACTCGGTAGAAAAATTCGGTCTCAAATGCCTAGTGTGTATATAAATGAGCAACGTAAAACAGGGGAAGAATTTTAAATGAACTGAAATTAAGAAACTTAAGATGCATGAAGAAATTGAAATAAACTGATAGTAAAATGAAATAAAAGGTAGCAGAGGAGAGAAAAAAACCCCACAAGTACTGAAGTACAAGGAAATTAATTCTGACTTGTTTTTTGGGGTATTCGGGTTGCTGCGTTTAGACTTCAGAGATAAGCAGCTATGTTCTTGAAGTGTACAGAGGCATAATAGGCTTGTTGCCTTTTTGAAGCATTATGAAGTCCTTATAGAAACATTAAGAAACATCATTTTGCTAAACTTACTTGATGACTACTTGAATGCACAACTCTGGGTGACAGTCATGTAACTTCCCCAGGCTTACGTATGGCAAACAGTTTTCAAAGGATGCAAATAAGGAAGCTTTTCATTTTAATTCAATCCTATGTGTCAATCATCTATGAAATGTTTTATACCTTAAGGGGAACAGACAGTGAAATCTACCTACACCCTTGATGTGTTCTGCTTTGTTTTGGTTTGTTTACTGCCTTTGCTTTTGGTGCCTTACAGACGTTATTGCTCATTTTTGGTATTTTTAAAGCCCTCTTTTTAATATTTGGCATGTGACTGCCCTGCAGTGAATGGGAGTAAGAAGCTGTCAGTCTGAGAGGCTTGCTTAGAGATTGCTCTTTCTCTATGCTGTCATTGTATGTGAGATGTACAGAGCCACAAGAAATCTACAGAAAAAGCCTCCTTAATGATGAAGCAGGTCCCTCTGTGTCATTATTACTGTTGTTTGTTGTGCTACTGTGAAGCTCCATTGTACTGGGTACTGTGCAGACTCAGAACAAAAGTCTATTTCTGCTACAGAGCCGATACAGTGTAAATAATGAAATTAGTTCACATCACAGATCCTAGAAGAGCACAGGAAATAATTTAGCAGGTGTAGGAGAAAGCTGAAAAGCCTGCCTTGCTATTCAGCATTAGCTGCATGCGAGGCAAAATCCATGTTTTTTAACATAAACCCCAGGCCAGAAGCTGACTGTACAGAAATCCTGCTGCAGCCTTCTCTGGGTGACCAACAGACAGAGGCAGGCAACCATCAATGGGAAAGCTGAATTACCTGCCCTTGTTGCAGCTCTAATGACTGAGACACCCCAAATACATGCATGTGTCCATCTTTTTTCACTAACGAGTCATTGGTAGCATAGGCTCAAACCATCTCATCTTCTGTATTTTATAATACTACAGACAGTACTGCTGGAACTGACCTCAGGAGCTCACATCAGACATCCTCCTGCCAAAACGTAGGATCACCAATTCCTGAAGCAATTTCTGATGATCTGTTCTACTGGCTCAGAAAAGGCAACAAGCAGCAACCCTAAAATCCTGCTTTGGTATTTATTCATTCCAGTCATTATCAAGTTTTCCTGGCTTCTAATCCCGTATCTCACCTGCTAAACCCATTTTATTATATCCCAGAAGCAGTAGAGTTGGAGAAGATAGACTTTCTCCTTGCAGCTATCACACAGAGAGCTGAAAACTAATCCCAAGTCTCCCCTGCAATTTCTCCTCCTCTAGCTAAAGCCCTGTTCCTCGGCTCTGTCCCCACAGGTCATGTTTTTGATATCCTTGCTAGTTTTTGCTGCTGTCACCCTCACTGGGACACTTGCCTTTTTCTTAACAGCAGGATATTGTTGACTCACATGCAGTTTGTGAGGCATTTAACATCTTCAGATCAATGCAATACCAGCTATTTGTGCTATTAATTATTTCCATTTAAGGACCGAACCTTGTTTGAGTGTATCCTATGCAGCACATCCCATCTCTTTCACCTATTTTGCAAGTTCTCAGTTTTTCTTCACGCCCTTCCTCCATTCCTCTGTTATGTGTCCTAGTTCATGTCACAGCCCTGTGCAGGGAGTGGTGACATTCATCCCTTTGGTGTTAGCACTCAGATCCATTATCACAGGTCTTTAATTCACACTTATCAGAGAGCCTCTGGAGTCTACAAAAAGCACCAGAGCCCAGCAGCAGTGGCCCACCCCTGCTCTCCCCACAGGCTCTCCTGGGAAATCCTATCCTGGAGCAGCAGCAGCAGCTTCAGTGAAGTGTCCTATGGAATACAACAGGAATGCTACAGACAGTGATTTATAATGACTTTAACACCGTGAGAAGGGATTTACAATACAAATTGGGGTAGAGACTTCAGTGTCTCTAAAGCAATGGTCTGTAATTCTGAAGAGGTCTGAAGGGTGAGGTCTCAACAGGAATGCATTAAAAACTTGTCTTTGGCAGGAAAGTCAGGGATAGACATGCCTGACTAGAGAATATTGAACCTGAATAGGCACAAAAGAGTCCTGAAGACTGGCCTGACTCCCTTGCTATTCCATTATTATGTGGACTTCAGTGTCTTTCTAAGTGGACCTCTTTCATATGAGAAACCAGTTTAAATAACAAAAATATTAGCACATTTACTGCTACTCCTTATGCTGTAATAGCCACTTTGTGACTTACGAAAATTAGTCTTTTAGGAGTTCTACAGAGCTGGGAAGATGAAAAAGTCAAGTTGTATTGCTCTGAACTTGCCCCTTTTAATGCTTTGCCGTTGAAATACTGTGACTTTTGGTAAGAACCTAGTCCTGTATAAAACCCACAAAGCTAAGAACACTTGATCATTCCTTCAGAATTAATTAATTTCCCAGAAACCAACTAATACATTTTAGAAATAGCTGCAGGCAAATGTTAATAAGAGATTAATCTTTCATGCCTTTGAGAAATTTTTAGACAAAATGAAGATAGGTTCAACTTCCCTTTGAGTTCCAAATGTGTCTAAGATAACTAGTTTACATATTAACTTTTGTGATGAGACATACATCAAAATGGAAACAACTTTTTCCCAGAGCAAAAAGATAATACCTTATTGTTAAGCCATTTAACACCAGTAGAAAGATAAAGTTTCGGTAACAAAGGAAATAATGATTATAATAACTGTCTCTTTAGGTGAGATTTTCAGAGAATACTCCAACTTGTTTCGCTGAGACCTGCTTTGATCTCAGAAGTTTAGAGGATAGTCCTTTGCATGCAAAACAGGTCACTTTTGATTAGTTTATAGCAATGAGAGTGTCCTGTTCTCCTTGAATTAATTTATGAAACACTTCATTTCCATGGATGGAGAGAGAGGTCACTTCTTAGAAGGCTGACAGCTTGTGCATAGAGTGAAAATCAGGAGTGGTAGCTGGTAACCCCAGCTCTGATAAAAATATCATTCTTACCCATCACGAAGGAATATTCTCCCCTAACCTGCCAAGTATAGGTGTGGTGTAAATGCACAGCGTTTGTGTGGTGACAGACTGTGAAACCTGTTCCATGCACTGCGAGATCTTTCCACAACATTGGGGCACTGAAACCCCCCAGTACCAGTTCTTGCATCATAGCTACAACAATAATGCCTTGGCACTTCATGAAACACCTGGAGCTTCAGAGGATGTCACTCCATGAGTGAGGGTGGGAGATGGTGATAAAGCTGTCAAGCAAAATGGCTGCCTTTGCCTTATGACTATTTTATATGTCTGCATATGAGACTATATATTATGAATACCAGCACTACACCCTAAGGTTTAGCAATCATATTTCTCATTATTCTTGTCTCTTTACAAGGCTCATCCCACTGCAGAAAAATAAACATTTGTATTCAGTCTCCTCCAGAAATAACATCTCACAAACATCACAATGATGCAGGTGTTTAAGATGCTGACATATCATGTAAAAAATTTTTTTAAAAAAAGTGATGAAAAATGATTTATCCATCTAAAGAAATAAACACAACTTTCTTGATTAGTGCAAGGCTGTGAATGCAACTCTCATGCTACTGCTTGCTTTCAGTAGTTTCTATTCTGTGATTAATTGTTTACATGGTGTTCAGTGTTAAGCACTAGATAACACATTATTCTTAGTGTTATGACAATATTCCCTGTTGACATCTTTTAGCTGTCTACACTTCTTGCAGCAGACTTGGCAAACATTTCTTGAATATCTAATGTTTGCTCACTCATTCTGAGTACACATTCCGAGTACAATGTTAAAAATTTAGTTGGGTGAGATCCGTAGATCCCATTTCTGTGGCAAACTTGCTAAGTCTTCTTGCAGAGCCCTACATTATTAATTTCAGATTAATTTTGCCCTCTGGCTGTACACATTTAATGGAAATCCCTGTACAAATACCTCAAGCAAAATGCTGTATTTACAATACTTTTCAGGCACGTTTATCTAAATTGACAACAGTCAAAAGAAAGGTATTGAAATTCATGCATTTGTCAGTAAAGCACTAAAACATCCTTAAAAAAAACAAAAGAGAAGAGTTAAATGTGCATATTGTATTTCTGTCATACAGCTCCCGTTGCAGTGAATGCAGCCAATTAGATTTGCTGCTTACTTAAAGCAGGATTGACTTGTCTGTCTGAAACATCATAACAAACCACGTACTTTTCCCCTTATCGTCTAAGCGTTTTCCCAGTGTGCAATATCCAAGTACAATAGAACTATTACCACATTCAAAGCAAAAGCTGTATTGACCTTTCTAGTGCCTCTGGGTTCTTCACCCCTCCCTACTCCGAAGGCTTTACATCAGAGAAACACAGGCTCTCTGGGCAGCTGCTTACACATTCCATGGACACGCCACTGGCTCACAGACTTTCTTTAGATAAATGGTGATTATCCTTTTCTTCAAAGAAAAATAAAGCAGCCCAAGAAACTGTCATCCTGTCATTTACCCTGTAATAACACAGTGAATGTGCAGGGCACAAACATTAAAGATTGGGGTCCATGTGAGTACCTGGTGTAAACAGAAATGAGATATACTTTGATAAATTACAGCCAAGGACTGGGCTTCCAGCCCTTTTTTCATAAAAGCTGACAATTTTTTCAGGTTATCTGTTTGACAGGAAAAGAATATCTGCCATCTGCTAACGTGCTACTTACATCAATCAGGTGGTCAGACGTAATGGCAAAGAAGGGGAAGAGGCAAACGGCTGTGCCTGAGGGCACTTCCTAATGCTGTGTGCTCAAATGCAGCACGAGGACAAAGCAGCCAAGACAGAAACTATCCAAGACTAACTCTCTCCACACGGAGAAGTGGGCCCCAGTCCTCACTGTGATAGCAGGATACTACAGAAGGAGAGATACCACTGATGGGTGACAGGAAAATAGTCAGAAGACTGCCAGTGTCAACAGAATCACAACGTTTTTTGACTTTAGAGACATGTAACACAGTACACTCACCCTGGGGTCTACGTGGTCCCTGTGAAATGAAGAGCAAAAGAAGATGGGCATCACCATCCCCTGTACAAAGGAAATGGTGTGTATTTGTAAAAAGAACAGACATTCTTCTGAGACAGAACAGAATACTGGAGTCAGCAGACACAGAAATCACGTACATCTTCTCCAGGAACGTCCAGTTTCCTCAGAGATACCAGCAGTGAGATAATACACTGAGAACAGCTGCCCTATGGCAGGTTAATATTAATCAGAGAAACGTCTAGTTAAATATTTAAAGGGAAAAAACTGAGGAAAATGTATACTTAATAGTATTGTCCAGCAGTGGATGATAAGGTAGCCATACATTTTAATCTTATGCAAGGGAAAGTTTGCACACCTTTCAGCTCAAGGAGCTACAAAGTGTGGCAGGAGTCCATCTGCAGAGCAACAAATTAATGTCTTGGATGAACAACTTTGGCTGAAAGGATTTTTCTCTAGATCACTAACATTCAGATGAAGGAGAACTTGGCACCTGCCAATTCTCAGAGGCTGCTGAAAGGCTACTCAGGTAATGCTGGATTCCAAAAAAGGACACAGAAACAATTTGTGAGTGACTACAGCTAAAGGGAAATAGTAAATATCTCATATAGTCCTGTCTTTCCTCTGTCTTCCAATTAAATATTCACTGGTCCCAGTTTGCCTTGGTATACCCTGATACATATCCAAGGAAATCCATTTGGAACAAGGAAGCAATTCTATGAAAGTAAAACATTTCAGTTACAATTGCCATAAAGAATTGAAGGGCAAAACCCCAACAAGTTCAGAAAGAAATAAGGACATCACTATATGCAAGTAGCCTTAATAGGTAAAGAGAAATAAAAACAGTGGTTGGGGCAATTTTGTTTTTTGTAAGGCATGTTGGTTACAAAACATACACGATAATCTCACAGATTCTGTCATTTATGAATGAGGAAATTGGCTTGAGTGTTTCTTCTTGACATTGTACTACTGCTAATAAATAATACACTAACAGACCCAATTTCATAACACTCAATAAAATTACAAAGATTCAACATTCAGAAAGCTCATTTATAGAAATCAACAGATTTAGTTCTGAGTCCATTTTCTGTTCAGGAACAGTTGTTCCCCAGCTTGTATGAAGTTTATATTCAGTTTATATACTGTCTCCCTCAAGTCAAGAGACAGTAGAGAAAACTTGCAGGCCTTGTTCACACACATCAACAAGCTCTGAGCTCTATCCTGCTGTTCCCAAGTAGGTAAATTAAACAACAGCCACAGGATCTACAGATGCTCTTCACAAGTCCGATGCCCACACAATTTCTGGATTTCTGCCACTCTCAGTGTAACATGAAAATTACAGAAGAACAGCTTGAAGAACCGAAGTACAAAGTAGGTGCTAAATATTTCTATTTATGGAATATTTCAAGTTGTTTTCCACCTTAAACCAGGATTAGCATTCAGGACAAAGAAAGTGAGATGGACTTGGAAATCTGACCAGCTTTTTCTCCAGCCTTCTAAATGACTGGAAGACTCTGCTGGGGAGTCTGAGACCACCACCATATGGACAGTAATGACAGTCTGTTCAGTGTCATCCTCCTACGTTATTCTGAAATACATGCAGGGTTTTATAACAAATTATTATCTGATCATGGTCAGTTAGATGATATACATGCCTCATAACTGACAGAAAAATCAATATCCTTTATGTATTATTTTGCATCTCTTTTGAATATTGCAAGGTTCAATATCTAAGTATAACTCTGTGGCTACTATTCTTTTCTGACAGTGAAATATGAAAGAGTATATTTTCCTCCATACGGATGCAGATTTCAAGGGCAGTGAATTTCATGCTTTTCTTTGCCAGAAAATTGTTGTGATCTGAATACATTCTAAGAAAAATCACCACGCTAGCAAGTGATTAGGAAAGAAAACATCACATATTGGCAGCAAACAAATGAAAAACAAATAATAAAGATGGATAGAAAAGCAGCTTAAAGAAGAATTCTAATCCCCTTCTAAATTAAATAATTTAAAAAAAGGAAATGCCTAGGGGGGAAAAAAGTGAACTGTAATCTGTTCTGGCCTCTTGCCCCCACCCGTAATTCAATTTACTGCCTTGAAGTTACTCCTGACTCACTGAGGTGCAAACAAGAGTAGAATGAATCTCTGAGCACGTGCCTCGGGGTGAACTCGGCGGATTAGAGAGTAGGGACAGGAGTTGCTGCAGCCTCCATATCCTCTGCATCCCAGCACTGCCTAAAGCATTTGTTACGTTATTGTTAGTTATATTATTAGTTATTATTATGTTATGTTATTGTTAGTTATTAGCATAACTAATGGGTTAGGGGGCTCGTGGCTGCACTGCACTGACAGAGCTTTAGAAGGGAACCACGGTGTGATTTCACAGAAGTGTCCCTGTGGGCAGCACGCAAAGGGGGGAAGACCACAGGGGCATAACACACGAGTCCCCACAGCATTTTGAAGAAGAAAAAAAACCAGGAAAGTGAGAGAAGTCATGTCAGTAGAAGCTTGGGGGTTGAGTCAGAACAAGAAGGTGACCTGTAGATCCTAATGACGAAATCTGGCTTGTAGCCCTGCTGAGACCACCTGCCATGGCAGACACGCTCACATCACCAGCAGAACCTGAGCTGCAACAAACCTCTTTTCCCAGAGACTGTGCCACTGCTCCAGGTCCTACAGGCTCTTTAGAGACACTGGGAGCTGCAAGAACCAATTTAAGATCCTGGGCTGCGTTATCTGGAGTGCACAGTGTGGACACGTGAGTCAAGACAGACGGACTTTGCTTTGAAGTTGGCCCTGCTTTGATCCCATAGTCAGACCAGATGATGTCACTTCCAACACAAATTGTTCTATGACTTTATCAGCTGCATTTTCCTGGGTGGCTTTATTGTCTCCTCACACTCACTGTACATGCTTGAATGCTGCTAATGTCTTTTATCACTTCATCATCACAATCCAATTCTTCATTTTCCTACAAAAACAGCAATAGCTAAAGCCACTATATCTCACTGGCTCCTCTTCTTGCTCTTCCAGCTTTTCTCACTGACCTCATCGCCACTGCCATACCCTGTCTGGCAGAACAATCTCTGGCAGGTCACACTTAAAATATGTCAAACAGAAAAGGTTTTGGACCAAAGAGCTGAGATCATGCTGATAAACAAAACGTTTTCTGAGTCACAAACACTTCCTTGCTCCCATTTGTCTCCCTGATAGAATGTAAAATAGCCAATCTCAATCATATTTCTTCCAAACCTTTTTTACAAGGAACAGTTTAAATGGGACAAAGCACTTAGTTTTAAAGGGAGTCTTTTGTAAAAGTTCGTGATAATTTTTAGGGTGTTGGTACTATTTTCAAAGGCATTTTTTTGCAGAGAGGCACCAGTTTCTACAATTTATTGTGTCACTTGTTCAAGGTAGTGACTGTGATCAGGAGAGAAGTGATCTGAGAGGCAGGAGATCCAATTTGGAGTCTCTGCTCTGTCAGACCGTACTGCAGAGCAAAGGTCAGCCTCAAAAGCTGAGGTGCCAGTCCAGATGCCAGACAGCAAAATTCACCCTGGAGCCCAGTTTTGAACAAAACTAGACATTTTCCTTTTCATACCTGCAGGTTTTGTATGTGCACACACATTTGGGACTGCACGTGAACACTCAAACTCATAATTGTAAAGGACACCAAAGACAGACCTGTTACACAACCAGCAATTTCATTCTGTTTCAAAATTATACCTCTCAGCCACACCATCACTCAGTGTGTATCCCAGCTGGAATGTTAATAACCATGGAGCTTGGTCTAGCTTATAATCAGCGCAGCACAACCAAATTTAGTATGATTGCAAAAATGAGAGAGGGGCCCTTATAGAGGTGATCTCCCTGGAATCTGCATCTGTAAATACAAAACTGGAGCTACTTTGTTGTGTTACCATCTTCCAGAAACAATTATTCCAGAAAATGCTATCAAAACATCAATTAGAAGCCTACTTAGAGGCTGAGAACAAAGCAAGATTGAAGTAAGCTGAAGACACAAAATAAAGGATTTAACAGCTTAAAACTTGAATTCATTTATTAAAGCACATGTTTGAGGGTGACTAGCAGAAGTTCTTATGGAATGACCACTGACTGTCTCCTGTGGAAGAGCTGTATCAGTTTGGACCTCCTAATCAGGTTCAGGAAGACACCAAATGGGTGTTCCTGGCTGAAGGGCTCAGACTTTGAAAGGAAAAACCTCGTAAAAGGCTTTCCCAGGATTGCATTTCCACAGCTCTCTCACAACCCCCTGAACTGACAGAAGTCCCTCCAGGTATATATGAAATATTCAGTCACACACTGCAAAACACATCCAGCTCAGAAAGAAGATTCCCATCTTCCTTTTACCACAAGTAACCCCAAAAATAATCTGGAGGGGAAATATCCTTTTATTTTCAGTTGATTAGCTGATTTCATTGTGGCATTCAACTGTTTGTTCCCTATTGATCAAATACTTTCCTAGAGAGAGGTTTGCTTAAGCACTAACTTTTCTAATTCAAGAAATAGGGAGTAGGTGGAGGTGGTAAACGTATTGCACAGCACCAAAAAAGCCACAAGGTCCTTGGATCACTTCTTCTCTCTTTTACTGGTAGGAACTGGAATTTCCATTCTACAGGAATAGTTCTCATTATGAGAAGTACTTTTAATACTAATGATGTAAATATAAAATTTCATGCAGAACAGAAATACATTAACAATCTTCATCCCTAGGCAGGGAGACAAGGGGAATTGTAAGAGCCCAGGCAAAGAAGGAACCAGAAAGCAAATCTGCCAGATTGGGATTTGCCTCCTTACCTCCAGACTGCAGGAAGCTTAAAATACCCCCCAGGACACTGACAAGTTCAGAGCTGCTTGTGGAAGTCCCAGGCAGGCTGCTCACCTTCCAGGCTGCCACTGAGCAAGAACCTGCTTAGGTAAACCTGCTTTTCACCTGTGCTCAGTCAAAAGTGTCAACAGCATTCACACAATTCAATTTAGTCAGATCATCATTTTCCAATCTGGATGGAAAATTTCTAACCAGGGCTTCTTACCTGCTTGGAATTGTTACTCTGCAGCTCGTGGAGTAGCAGTGCCACAATTAGATCATTTTTCAAATCTTCTGCAAAGGAGTGCTCCCTTTTTTTACTAGCATGTAATTCCTAAGAATCCAGTTTCATTATATCAGGCCAGGTACATATAAGGGGAAGTGTGAACTGCTCTAAACTCGACTTTTAAAATTACTTTTAACTCAATTTTCTTTCCAATATTCTAGCAATGAGCTTATTTAAATGGAGTAGCTTATTACACTGCCTAGGACAGAAATAACATTAAGATGATATAAAGGTGAAATATAAGATGATAATCCACCCTAAGTAAGCTGCTGCGAGTCATTTAAACTAGGTGATGTTTTACTTTTTTAATTAATTCAAAAAATATTATTTTTACAGCACTAAGTTTTCACTGCAAGTCAAAATGATGGCACACTAGAACAGGAATGTGTTTAATAATCAGAGCTAAGGCTAAAATCTGCCATTCTCTCTGATGCACAACAGCTTATACACCCAAAAAGCAATGTCTCCCTGTGGAAACAAGCATACCAATTTGGGGTGAAACTGATTTTTAAACTACATATGGGAAATAGCATGTGAAAGATACTTAAATAACTAGGAGGGCCACAGGATTAAAAGAAATTATTTCAAGATTATTTTAACAGGCCTATTTCACTCACCCACAGAACAGATTTCTATTTCTGCCTCAAATAACAGTGAGAATTTCATGGCAATTTGAAAACAAAAAGTTACAGTACAGTTTTCACTTTCCCAGTAACAAATATTAATGTTGGTACCCGAAAGTCATGGGCTCAGAAAGGGCTGTTGCTTGGGTGATATAATTTTTAAAACACTTCATTCACTTTTACCTTCCAGAGCTGCACTTGAAACTTATATTTCCAGTTTCATTCTCCACAGACAAGAACGAATATGTTCCTGGAAAATGAATGGAGACTTGTCACAGTGTGCATTTAAAAATGACAAGGCAACAAAGAGCGAGGCTGTTCCTCTAAGGGTTTGGCCATGACACAAGTCAGGTGTGAACTTAGACCTGTTTGTCTCCAGTTGGGTGAAGTCCAGGATACAAGTGACTGAGATCCAACTATGGAAGTTGGTTTTTTCCAGTGGATTCACAGGCCTCCATGTTGTTCTAATGATGACTTTTTAAAAAATGCATTAGAAGCAGGATATTTCACAATGACTGGAAGGTGCTGTGCTTATTTTATGCTCTCTGATCACTTGTTTGAATGCCATGGATACTTCCCTGCATCCATCCACCCTGCTGGAAGTGGTGGCCCCTGTGGATCAATAGAAACACCTGTTCTTAGCCACTTGTCAAAAAGGTGAAAGAACAAAAGTAGGTAAGAACACTCCCTGTAAAAAGCAATAGATTATTCTATGTAATACAAGCATCTAAGTACTGTTTAAACCACTGAGCAGGAGATGAAAAGATGGTTAGGAGGGACAACTTCTGCATTAACTCTTATTATTGCAACTTTTGTCTTTCTATCTAGAAATAACCTTTTGGCATTTTATTCTTCCCCAGTTCTGTACTCTTGACACCCAATGGAACATTTATCTCAATTTCTAACAGCCAAACCAGCCACACATTATTATCTCTAGACTGCAGTCTGAACTGCTCTGTTTTGGTTGCAACACTTGGACAGAAGGGATGGTGGCAAAGAAATGGGGCTGTGCTATTTCTATGTGAATGCTTCTCCTTGATGAGCTAACAGGCAGCATTCATTGGCCATATATTTGGCAGTGGAGATTTGCAGTCCTAATTCAGCACTATGGTCTGACAAGTGTATGATTGATAGCACCTCACAAAGAGCTGGTTTGAGCTTTGTTGCAGGCAAGGAATTGTGCAACAAGTTGTCTGCTAAATCTAGACACTACAAAACTTGAAAGAGGAAAACAAGCATGGTTGGAGCACAAAGGCCATTTACAACAGTTTCCTGCTTTTCAAACCCCCCCTCAAGCATTTTATCCCTCTGAGTTTATGCTTTAAGCTTTGGCATTCTGGCCTCAGTATAGCAAAGGACTTGTAATTCAGTACATGTCAAACATTAACATATTCTCACCCATGGTTTTATCTTCTTCATGATCCCTTTCATTTTCATAGTTATTTCCTCAATATAAGATTAATAGTCCAAGGTAAATAAAAGTTGAAGTTTTTTATTTTGTAGGAGCAGCTAAGGACTTTGGGTGGGTCTAGTTTGGAGAAGAGGAGGCTGAAGGGCAACCTCAGTGCTCTCTGCAGCTTCCTGAGGAGGGCATGTGAAGAGGAGGAAGGTGCTGAGCTCCTCTCTCTGGCATGCATGGGATACATGGGCATGGATGGAAGCTGTGCCAGGGGAGAGTCACATCAGGAAGCATTTCCTTACAGAGAGGCTGCTCAGGCACTGGAACAGGCTTCCTTGAGAGGCTGGCAATACCCAGCCTGGCAGTGTTAGAGCCACTTGGACAGTGCCTTTAGCAAGATGCTTTCATGTTGGGTCAGCCCTGAAGTGCTCCAGCAGCTGGGCTGGGGGATCATTGTAGGTCCCTTCCAACTGCAAAAGTCTACTCTGTTCTCATTTATCTGTAGTCAGGGGTTGACAGTAATTAGGAGCTCTGCTTTTCAAGCCAGAGGGATTTAATGTAGCCCTTCAGGCTGTTTCCATTATGCATTTTTCACATATCACAAAATAAACTAACCTTACATGGGACTGTAAAAACTCATATACACAGCCAGAAATGAATCCTGGAGAGCTTCCTATAATACAGGCCAGAAAATACTTTGAAGTATAAAAATTATAAGAATAACTTTCTCTCATATAAAGTAAATGGATCGTCAGAAAGCAAGATATTGCAAAAACCCCAATTTGGCAGAATTCAAAAGTAAATGTTAATTCTACTTTATACTTCCATACTACCAATGCATATTTGTGCTTATTTATGTTTCCAGATTCATAGACGAGGTAAATATAGCCAATAAAAGATGGCATAAATCAATAGATTTTTCAAAGTTCCCTTAGGTCATAAATTTCAGAAGTTGTAATAACTGTAGTCCTCATGCCCCAGACAATATACTCAGAACAAGGATAAACAGAATAAATGTCCTGAACCTCACAATATTTTATCAGATATCCCAAAAATAAGCAGAAGAGCAGCACCTCTTGCAAACAGGGTTTTTTGATCAGTCATCTGTTGATCTAATATAAAAAAAAATGCATGGAATGTCCGTTTTTCCTCTGACATTTCAAAATTATACTAATGAGATGATCTATCAACAGGAAACTGATTTAAAAGAGTTGTTTTATCAAGCTGCCAAATCCTCTTCAACTCATGTTCAATGTGAAGATCACTGCCAACATAACCACAACTGTTTTTCTGAAGCATTTTTACTCTTTGGAAAATACCTTATTAAAAGAAAACAAACCTTTCCCTGGAGGTAGATGGTAGAGTAGGGCAAACCTGTTAAAAGTCAAACTTTGCATAGAAAAAAAGATCAGATCAAATCCAAAAAGGACCTTGCTTGTGGAGAGCACGTTGTTTATCTTTCTCCTTAAGACTTGTTCAGTCTGGTGCGAAAATGTTGTTCTCTGTAAGATGTGCTGAAAGAACTGGATTTAACAAATACCCAAACCCAAACCAAGAGGGTTACCTTAGACTTATCTTAGACTATTCCCAGCCTTAGACTGGGAAATAACACCTCTACTTGCCCTTCTCTAAATTCCCTAGAGCAAATACTGAGAAAACTGATACTTGTCACCCTGCTCCTGCAAACTGAGCTAGGCAAAAAATACTGAGCAGATTTTAAAGCAAATACTGCAAATGGATTGATTTGTATATGCAAGTATCTCTAACTCAACACCTGAAGCTGTAGCAGGATATATCCAATTCCAACAGCCAACATCTGTTCCCCTATAGCAGATCACTCTGTATGCAGAATGTGCAAGATGGCAAACACAGTAACAGCAAAAGTCAGTGTCTTATGGACTAATTCGTGTTGCAGCAACTTTCCTGTGCACTCACATAGGCCATAAAGCACCTTTGCATAATGAACGGGCACAAATAACCTGGGGGGTCATAACTACTGTAATAGCAAACATTAGGCAATATTTTTCAGGATTATGCCATGATTTTTACTTTTACTTTTAAACTGTTTCTTCACCATCTGTTTCTAAATGATCCCCACAGGTGACTGGTTTACTGACACCTCCTGCATTTTGTAATAGGTGTTATTTTTAAAAGGTTTTATCTTAATTATTTTTTTAAGTAAGTGGTAGTAGTTATCCACGGAAAAGGAAGCCGATAATCTCCATCAGATATCCTATTAACAGTTTCATAACAACAAGTAAAAAATAAAGTATAGGTAATGCTTGATATCAATATCAACTGAGGTGCAGAAGAAACTTCCAACATGCTTGTAATCAGTGATGCACTGAGACCCAGGTAAACAACTGGCAGGGCTCAGAGAGTTTTTTTTTGGTTTATAATAACCTGCTAAATAAATCCACAAAGTGATGGGGACATGCATTCTAATGAACAAATACATTTTGTGACTCCTTGTGACACCAGTTAGTTTGTGAGTACTCATTGACAATGGCAGGGAGTATCCCAGATCAGCATGCACAGCAGGGGCACTCACACCTGAGTCTTTCCAGGCCTCAGAGGTTAAGGGAAAAGAAACTTTCAAAATTGGAAGGAAAACACATCTCATTTGATTACACCAGCTGGCTAAATATCCAAGTTTTTTGCTATCAGAATGTGCTTTGTGTCAGTGAGGGGAGGGCACCATCTCACAGGGGACTCACACAGTTGGTACAAGGACCATGCTTTCCCACTTCGGAGGAAAAAAAGAACATCACACACAAAGAACAACAAAACTCACAAATCCACCATCAAATCTTTTTCTTCTGCTTAAAAGTTCCAGGAAACCTTTGCTAAAAGATAATGGAAAACAGTGGCCAGTTTATATGTAGAATTCAAGCAAAAGAAGACATCCACTGAACCTATGGAACGTTTCTACTGAAACTCCCCCCTATCCAAACAATGCTGGTCCAGGGAAAGTTCTGAAAAGCACTCAGCTTGCCCCTCACCAGAGAAAAACAAGCAGTGATTCTGTGTACTTTGAGATCCTATTATACACTAAATACAGAAAATAACAGACAGTGTCCTGGAAGTTTGGAGATGAAAAGAAATACATTTGGTTATTTGTCACCTTGACAGAACAACATTTCTCTCCCCCATATATTTTGCAGTATTTTATCTAGCCTTTTTTTAAATTCCTGAAGATTGGTACTTCCATGCCTTTCAAAGGTTCCCTCAGCATATTTCACTGCAGATGCCAGGTAATGTTCAGTTTAAATGCACACTTCTTCATCTCAGCCATTTTCTGCTACAGCTCATGGCAGAAAAACATTTATTTCAGCTCTATGCCACTGACATTGGGCATGTTTGTGCCAGGGATGGATTATAGCATCCTGAAGACCTTTGTAATTGTGTGACAAGTATCCAGCTTTTTAGGGGGAACTGCTCTTCCCCAGAGGATGCTGCATCCCGAGGCAACTTCTCAACTCTCTACAGCCACCCAGTGACTTCTTGTTACAGAGAGCAATATGCTGAGGAAACCTGGGGAGGAAAATCTGCCAAAGCTTTCTCCTAATTTCCATGCCTTGCATGCTAAACAGTTTTTTTTCTTCTTCTTTTTTTTTTTAATATTAATACAAGGCTCATGTAATTGCTATTCTATAGTACTCAGCACTGCCCTGATGGACACAGTTCCATGAAGGTTGCAAGACAGCAGTTTATACTTTTAGTACAGAAGCAGAATAAAGAGAAACACATCATGCATGATCTGAGAATACAAGCAGCTGCTTGCTCATACGCAGATCTCTCTCTTTTTTTAAGTCAATAAATCATACATTAATTTGGGGGGGTTGTTATGGTTTGGGGTTTTTTTTGTTTGAAAATTAAGCATTAATAAGAAGCAAACAAAACTGCTCATTTATGCACAGCCCTGTGAAAAGCTCTGAACAGTATTAAGTCCTACCCTGCAAACACTACCTTACATGATTCCTGCTACTAATTTCCTCTAAGTCAAGGACAAACAGCATGACTTGACTTGAGTAGCCATCCTCGCCTGGCCTGAACTCTAAATACATACTCAGATTCACACTAGCTCTATGATGAAATTAGGTATATTAAGCTTAACAGAACTTAATAACTTAAGCTTAACCCTGTATTTAGCATTTTGCCTCCTGAAGCCCTACAAGGTTCAAAAGCCCTTGGCTGGACTGCCAGAGCAAAACAACAGGGAGCTACCTTCTACTCTAGCTAAACCCCACGTGGCATTGATAGGAATGGAGGCAGTTCAAAATCAGCAACCTTTCCATGCAGGCAGAGTCTTATTAACCCATATAATTCGAGCCAGTACTCACTTGATCCTATGTCCACTTAGTGCATTTTGCTGAAACAGGCTTTTTGTGGCAGTGCTTTATGCCCTCAGCTTCACTTCCATCCTCTTGCCTCTCACTAGAGAGGTAGAGGAAGAGCTGCTCTTGTGTAGCCTTCTCAGCCAGGCTGTTTCTCAGCACTAAGTGCCACCTCGTTACACATACGAGGCCTCACAGAGCCGAAGGTCAGGAAGTAGACAAAGCCAGTATGTGAGAATCCTGCTGTATCAGTATTGAATTTATCTGAGGTATTTCTGTTTGGAATTCAAGTCAAGAGAGGAGCACCGATACATGCTTTTCTTATAGTTCTGCTAAACTGCTGCCATGCATTACACCACTGAACCTGCTGAACTCTCGGGTGCAGTTGCATTTAAAGACTGAAGAAAATTCACCCATTAATAGGAATCTTTCCATGACCTGGTGTCCTGTGCAGATGTGAAGAATCTGTCTGACATTCTTCACTGCCTTTAAAAGCCCAGCACTATTTATTCTTTACTTTTCTGCAAAGGCCATTTTTTTTAACCTCTTGCCAAGTACACAGGCAAATACTTTGCACATCCAAGTGAAAGTCAAGAACTAGATCCTACTGCTTACTCCTTTCATACATCACTTGCATTATTTACTTAGCCTGATAGAACAGCCTTTCTAGCTCCCAAGTGAAGGCAGCAGGAGAGGACTCTGCTATTGAAGGCTTTAATCAGGTCCTGAAGCCAAGCAGAACATACCAAGGAAGTGGCAGGTAGCAGAGAAACATGGTGCAGAAAACCCTGACTTAGTGGGACACCAGCCAGGGAATTCATTCAAGCCTAGTGCAGCTTGGCATGAGAGCGTACAAATGCAACAGGACAGCCCTGAATTCTTTCTGGCTGCCCATTTCTCCTCTTGCAGCAGGTAAATGCACGAGTCAGGGAGTTCAGGGGTGAGCCTTGGCCAGGCTGAGGCCGGGTGGTGCTGCAGCACCGGGGCTGGTGGTTGTGGTTAGAGAGGGGACACCTGCTCTGGCCTCCCTTGAGCCCAGCACCTCCCCACCCCGGGACCAGCAGACACCATCACTCTGGCCAGGGCAGCTGCTGCAGCTTCGGGTTAGCAAAGCAAAGCCAGGCTACTTCCTGCTATGCCCCATGAATCAAATGAAGATGAAACCTATATATGCATTTGCCTAGAGTTCAGAGTTGGAGTAAGAGATGCTACTATTATTTGCTGGATGGAAAGCTGTGACTCTCTGTTATCTCAATATGCCTGACACATGTTTCACTTCTCTGGCCCCTAAGGGACACAGAAATTGCATACGAGAACACAAAAAAAAAGCCAAGCAAATGCATGTCATGATGACTTGATGTTGCCTTTTGCCTAAAGCAATCTGACATAATTAGCCATCTCACAAGTAAAACCTTTATGTTTTATCCTTTTACCAATTTAAAATAAAAACTGTACATTAGCATGGGTAGCTTGTCATTTTAATACACTTTGATGTTTGCAAGCTTTGAAATATCATGCTCAAATTTGTATGCAAATTTGTGTTTCCAATTACATACTCATTAGTTCCTCTGGAACTTCTTCCTAATATTCACAAAATGTTTATAGCTTCCTCTGTTGTTTTCCTGAATTGCTTTAGAATGAAACCCGGTATATAAAAGACAAACGAAGAAATCCATTAACACTCAGGAACTTCCTTAAACATCACATTTAATTTCTAAGGATGTCATAATTTGTCACTTCAAGAAAGTTCAAGTGTCTGTGCAGACCCCATCTGATAACACATTAAAAACCACAGGCAAATAGTTTGTGTCTACAGCACTGTCAGCCTCCAGAAATGCCCACCTCCCTCACCTACTCACCCAAAAACCCAGTTGCCTTTATCACTCTCTTTAACGAATGTTTTGGTGCACACGAAATACAAGTTCATATCTTTAAAAGGAGTGAAACCGGGATTACTGTCTAGATTCCAGTGGAACGAAGCAAATTTACATCAATTATGAATGTGATTAATTTTGTCTTTAGTTATCCACCTCCATTAAAGACATGAGTAACATTTTAAACTTGACTGAAGTAAAAGCCACACTGTTGAAAATAAATACACAAACGCCACTGCCAGAAAGTTCAACTTTTGGATGAAATCTGAAGCTCATTAGTACATAAAATGCGTAACATGTAGTACGAGAGGAAAGAAGAGCTGGAAGGGAGCATTAGGTCATCTGGTACCTGTCACCACTCTGCCCAGGAGTGATGGCATGGAAATGCTCCCAGACAGATGCTGGGCTAACCTGTTCCCACATATATCCCTTCTTGGAGACTTTACAATTCCCCCAAGCTATCTGTCACTAACAGATTTTTCCTAATATCTACTTATAAACATTACTTCTCTACATAATGTCAGAGCCCAGAAGTGCTAAACATAACAGAGGAAATCCCCAACTGATAATGTGGCACTGTCCTGATTAAGAGGAAAAAATCTGGAAAGCAGCCACTATAAAAAATGAACAATTAATACTGAAATATTGCTGAGCCTGTGTATGCAGGAGAAACTTGGCAATACAAGCCTGAGAGGCACCACTTTCCCTGGTTCTGCATTCAAAGGGAATAAGGTCCCACTGGGCTCCATAGAAATGCCTATTTTCTCAGCCTTTCTTCCCCTCCCTACATTTTGGATAAAACTTGCAGTCATTAAAACAGCAAAGAAACAACAAAGTTTGAGGCCAACTCCATCAAAATAAAAACTGGGCAAGTTTCATTTCCATTACACGTTTTGATGTCACAGAAGCAAACATAACAAAGGTTCATACGTCACTATCTGTGTTTGCAGGCTTGAGCACAAAACAAGATTTGAAGTATTGATAAACCTACAACAATATGTTATGGGAGTTTTAATGACTTTAAATTATCACAGATCTTCTTAATTAAACTTTTTTCATTAAGAAGCAAATCTGTGCATGAATCAGATCAATTTATTTCAGCATGCCAGCAGCATACAAGTTGGTTATTATAGAAACACTGGCAATGCAGCTCTGCATCTTGCTCCAACAGAACTGGTTCTCCTCCTCCAGGCACACCACAGTAAATTCCAGTTCAGACAGTGGGAGTAACTCAGACAATATCTGTAGAATTCTCTCACAATTTGACATTTGAAATGTAACAGGCTCAGCAGAAATCTAAGAGTTAATTTTGCAGGTGTTTGAAAATAAGATACTGGAAATTTTTCCTTTGCTTCACAGAAGCATCTTAAGGCATCTAGAAGATCTAAAAGCATCTTAATTATCTAGAAGAGTGGGAACACCATGACAGTGCATAGGAGTACTTTCTGAAATCATAACCAGAAATATTTATAAGTGGTAACTTTAAAAAGGAAGATGTAAAATTATTTTGAAGTCTTTCTGGATTTTTGTTCAACTTTAGGGTTGTTTCTTCCCTGTTCCTTATTGCTTTAGGGCTGGGAGATGAGGCAGTTTGCTGGGCTACATCCCAGTACCTCTGCCTGGAGTCAGCTCTCAGGGGAGCAGTTTGGACAGGCAGAGGAAGCAAGCTCTGAATTCACTGTAATACAGACAAATGCCTGCACAGCAAAAATGTTATTGGAGCTGGTTCAAAGATGCTCACTTCTCCTGGTCTGGAGCAGAGGCTAGGAGATGGCCCTCCCCCAGTCTGTGCTGCTGGATTCTTTCATTTATTTCAGACAGAATTTCTCACCAACTAAAGCTCATTCTTAAAACAGGAAATATCTATAACCTGTCTGATCAAAGATGCTTTGATATTTGAAGACGCAATCCGAGTAATTTTGATGTCTGAATAATATCCATGCCATCCTTCTACCAGAGTTATAAAGCCAATTATTTTATTAGAAGACATATGCTTGTTACTAATAATAGTCTGATTGCTTTACTAGAAATACGAGCCAAATGATCACACAGACTACAGTTTGTGCCAACAGCATTTTATATTGCAACTTCCTCTAAAATTTGCCTTGGAAATGGAAAGGTCATTTAACAAGCAGGCAGAGCTTTCTGGAGCTTGGAGTGCTTCCACACATCCTGGGCAACTACAAGCAAGCAATTCTGGACAAGGTCCTCCAAGGCTGTCTGTACCTCAAGATTTGAAGTCCTGCTTTTGAAAATCCAGTCAAGTTCTCACCTGCAACTTTATGTACCAAATCGTATTCAAGCTAAATGAAAGGAGACCTCAGAATCAAAGCAGATTTTTAAGGTATTCACCAGATCATCTTATAGAGATAGCTTGGAGAAAAGAAGGAACTTTTGGCTGTGTTTGACTATACTAACATAGGATACAAAGACACTCAAAGGGCAGAGAGGTGGCAAATATTAAGTAAAGTCAGAAGAAAAGGAGGACCCTTGAATAAATTTTCATTAAAAAAAGAAAGCCTTATGGACCAATGTCAATACACAACACCAACAAAGAACTGGGAAAGAACTGGGGTGCATCTGTAATAATGATGGTGCTAATTGTTCAACTGTACAGCAAGCAACAAAAGCTAAATTTAAATTCAAATTGACTGGTCATTCCCCAGTGACCTTCATAAATTTGCAAATCTTAGAATTGTGTACAGGTGCAATACCATTCCTTTTCAAAAGAAGACAATTTACAAATAACTCATTTTTAGGATAAATGGAGAATGTTCAATGTCTACCATCTCAGGGGGCAAATCTGACAGGTTGTCAAGGGCTTTAAGTACATCCCATGAATGATGAATAACCTGTCCACAGGTATCAAGCAGTGGGAGCAATACACCTCAAGAAATTAGGTTAGAGCTCTCTTGGCTAGTAGCACAATTGTGACAGCAACAGGACTACTCTCAGAACAGCCACTCCTGTCAGGGGATGCTCCCTGTGATCACCAAGAATTTCATCAGGGATTCTTTTAGAGAGGAAGAATCTGAGTGGGTGGGTTATTTGAGAAAAACAGGGCTCTAAAATATCTGCTCTAACTTTATTCTTATTATAAAAGCACAAGTTTTATGGGTTGATGCTTACAGAGAGGATTTTTCTGATTATATCCAAGCCACAGGCTTGAAGAGACAATCCCAGTTCTCACGGCCTCTCCTCATCTGATCAATGCTCCCAGCTCTTAATCAACTGTACTCATTTGTTGGATTCTTTCCAGGGTGCTGAGGAGTCTCTTGTATTGGGGAGCTCAGTAGGATGCTGCACTCCAGATCTGAGCTCACCAAGGCTGAGGAGAGGGGAAGGATCCCCTGCCTCAGCCTGGTGCTTGCTGTCTTCCTAATGCAGCCCAGGAGGTTTTTGGCCTCTTCACTGCAAAGGCCCATTGCTGGCTCATGGTCAGCTCGGTGTCCATCACAACCACAGGTCCTTTTCTGCAAACCCATTTCCCAGACATTTTGCTTTTGATGAACTTCAGGGGGTTTGTGTCAGGTAAAACTGTGCCCCATTGTACACAAACAGGTATTTGAGGAGTAAAACACCAATGTGGCACTTGTGGTGGAGATGGCACATCAGAATTCAAGGGCATTTCTTAGGTCAGAAAGAAACAGAGGAAATTAATTACCACTAAAAAGCAGCAGCCACCTGGGATTAGAATTGTGGGTGCCAACAGGGCACCTATCTTTCTGATTGGTCTGAATTCACATAACCCAGCACTGTCTGATTTTCTTATCTTGGAATTATTTGCTAACTTTATGCATATTCTACTAAATGAAGCAAGTTCATCTATCCAGTACTGATTAATGCAGAGAAAATCCAATGTCGTATTCCTGCAGTGTTATCCAACATGTACATGGTTCAGATGAGAATATGTTTTGACAGTGCAGTATATATATATTTCTTCCCTGCTGAAAAGAAGTTGGTCAGTGGAGTTAAAATAGCATCTAGTTGCATAATCTGTCCCACAGGACAGTATTACTCAGAGTTCTCTGTTACACCTTTTAGCTCTAAACACACCCAGGGCATCCAAAACAGTGGGCCAGGTCTAGGAGAAGGGAATACTCAACCAAGACATGAGTGGCATCCCCCACCAAGAACTCCAAACACCCTCATTTCTCTCTAATGTTCCTGTTCTCACTCATGCATAGATGTTATATCATCATAACCTTCTGGAAGATTGATTTATCTGTCCTGCTGGAAGTTGCTTACTTGTCAGCTTCTTGGCAGATAATCTGCTACTAACCTTGTCTGAAAAGTTATGGTGTCATTCACACACTGAGTTACCATTTTTTACACTAAAATAATAAAGAGTAGGGGAGGTACATCCTTCCTGCTGCAGATGAGTTGAGTGATACACTTATTCATAAAACTGGACAAAACAATTCTAACAAAGGAGTAATACTGCCAAGCCTTCATCGAAACATCAACCCCAAGGTCAAAAATACTCTGAAAATTGTCTAACAACATTCATCATGTCCCTTCTCCTAAGCACCTTTAACTGGTTCACAGTGATTTGAGACTTCTCCCCAAAGTCAGTGAGTTCTCCCAGTTGAATCTCAAATTCCTCCTCTGAGCATGCTGTGGGTTTCCTTTGGCTTTTGGTGTTGGAGGAACGGCATGATGACAGAATGAGTGAATCCTACTGCAATGAGGTTACTAGAGCTATTTCCCTATGCCTGATTGGTCTTTTCTCTCAGCTCCATTAAGGGCATTTCTCTTTCTTTGTAAATTATCTGCCAGACTACAACCTCTCCTGGATCTCAGCAGACATCCACAGCCACTCCTGCTTTCTGTAGCACTGATTTATGAAGCCCTTATTGGGATAGACTTAATCTATCACAGGTTTCCTCTCAGAACCCAGCACAGCAGATGTGATAAAGCACCTCTATAATAGGCTCTCTCCACTGCTGCTGCCCGAGGATGTGGTTTACCACACTATGTGTGAATTATGGCTTACATTCAGAGCTTAAGTAAGCCTGGGCAGGGAGAATGAATTGCAAAAGCGAATTGTGGAGATGACAAACACATGGAATAGAGTCACTCAAACTCTTGCTAAAAAGAAATTAATTGTTTTTTGACAGCAGAAAGCAGAAGATAAAGCTTGTGTTAGACTGTCCAAAGCAAATAACCCAGTACAGTTAAACACTGAGGTGGAGACCAGGTGTCTTTTCAAAAATACTGGCTTGTAATTATTATTTCCTTCCCTACCTTGTCAGCTGGGTCTGGGAATATTTGCTTCTGGGTTTGTCCAGCTGCATTCCTTTAGTTAGTCTTCAAGCCACTTTGCCCATGAGACACCATCAACACTTGCTTATGTGAAAATCCAAGTGCAAAATTTCATCCTTTATTAGACATTGTATTGTTTGGCCAGACTAGATGTGTGCCACTTGAAATATTTTTAGGTGCTACTCAAAATATTTTAATATTCCAAGATTCAGCAGCAAACTATTTTTTTTTTTCAACATTCAATTGTCTACATAAATTTAACATCAATAAATGGTTTACACATTGTTTCCACCAATTCGCCTTCAATCTGTATTCTTGGTAAGTAGAGTATTTATTCAGGAAGATGTGTCTCTTTGTCTCATGTGAAAAGACAGAGACACGAGAGAAGTTAATTTGTTGATAGTTCATCAGATTAATTAACCTGAAATACTCGATCATTGAGAAATAACCTTCTCTATTAAGTGCTGCTTCTAGTACAGAACAGGAGTTACAGAGCAATCTTTCAACAGTAACATATTAAATACCATAATTGGCTTATCATGTTTTCAGTTATACAATTTATAAATAAGATGGCATGCATGACAGATTAATTTGCAAATCTGCCTCCAAAGAAGAACTCTTTTGAAAAGATGCAAAATACATTTGAGAATGGCTCTTCTCTCTATTGAGAGAACTGCAGAGTTCTGTAGTTAAAGCAGCATTACTGAGTATTTGAGAGCTTTCAGTCAGCCACAAAGAAATGAAAATCAAGATCTAACAGTTTGAAATGTGTCTAAGTGAGGAACGGGAAACAAACTGCTGCCAATTCATCTGAAATGACACATCACAATGAATCAATTCCAGACTTTGTGGGGGGAGAAGGAACTTCCCTCCCTTACTACCTTCCTCCTACACCTTTGGCCCTGTATCAATTCAGGCAATAGTAACAACTTCCATTCATTGAGAAGAATGCCACAGATGTCAGCTTCTTCCTGTAATCCTTCATCCATTTTATTTAACTCTCATGGAATGAGATCCAGCAGTTTTGAAATCAAATATGGCCTGAAAAAGGCACCTTTTGCAATTTTATGCAATGTATTTAGTGTCTCTATCTGTAATGATTTCATTGAAAAACTTAAGACCCTGCAGAAGATTTCCTATTTACTACATCCGTGTCATTAAGATTATATAAATTGATACAAAACTGTGTAATCTTTTCTGTGTGGCCCAAAGCACATGAAAATGTGTTTAGAGCAGTAAGGAAACACTGTATCTTTGGCATGTTGTAGAGAAACAACCAAAGGAACGAGGATTTGGTAACTAGAAGCCCAGGGCAAAGTCAGATCCATTAATAGCTTCAGTTCATTTGTTTGGAAGGAATATAATTGGCTTGAATGCGATTCAAATATATCTGATCATCTTCTTACCCATTAAAAAAAAACAGATGAGCTTAATTGGTGACTTACACATGATTTCATGGCTTATCACACTCAAGAGATAACAGGATTTCTAAAAGCTTAAACCCCCAACTAAACTCAGCTAATTGGTTTTCCAAACACATACGTTATTTTCAAGAAGCTGCTGCTAAGACAAGCAGCTTTAGAACAAGCTTTCAGAAGTACCAAAGCAAGTGTCTAAACGTGACACCATGGTGGTGGATCCTTTTCTGGTTTTATTTTGGAATACCCTGAACTTTATTTGATGTGTTTTGTAGTCCTGCTATTGCTCAGTGTTTTGGCACGGTTGAGCACAGGACACATAGCAGTGATATATGTTCCAGCTGGTTCTTTTGAGGTAGGACTCTGTTTCCCTCCACTGACAGATCTTTAAATCAATACAGGACTTTTCCATCAAGATGGAAGAGAAAGCACAAGAAAATCAGCTAGCCTCTGTGCTAGGCTATACAGATTTATCAAAAGAAATACAGTGTGCCAGCAAGGAAAGAGAAGAAAGTAGCATTAAAAAAAAAAAAAAAAAGAGAGAGAAACATCATTCTTTGTATTTTTAACCCATTTCTGCAAGGACCACAGGAAATGCCCATTACACTTCAGAGAAGCAGACTAATTTTTTTTCATTTGATTATGATTTTTTTTGCTCAGAGGGTTCAAAGGAATTTATGAATCTGCATTGGCTCACTGAAAATACAAAAAAAGGCATGCAGTGCCTTTCAAAACAAAAACTCCATCAAATTACCCACACCTTGAAAGCTGTTCCTCTGCCCAAGGTGTTCAAAGCCCTTGGTAGTGGAGGAAAGGATTTATTGGTAGGAAAATCTGTGTATTTTCATAATACACAGAACATTAGACTAAATGAAAAGCTGAGACCAAGAAAGAAGCCTTTGGCTCTTTGGGGAAACCAAGTGAATCCTGGCTTAGCCAGAGCTGAGAGTGTAATCCCTTAGGCCTGATGGACCTGAAAGGGAAATACAAAGACCAAGGCTCAAAAGGAAGGTGTGTGTCCCTGTTTGCTTTTAGCTCTCTTGCCTGTGTGCTATCTCTGTACAATAAATTAACTAACGTGCTCTTTTGAGGATACCATTTGTTAGCAGTTCTTTCATTTGCTTGGATGCAGCTTCTAGAGTAAAATCTCTTACAGAAAACTACAACACAAAGGTTCTTCTGGAGAAAAATGCAGTAAACTCTCTATCTGAGAATTGCAAATGATGCTCTGAAGTCTGGGAGCAGATGCTCTTCCTGCAAAGGTATTCTTGAGAAAGGCCGAAAAGAGGTGGTCTAGCTAAACCTGTTGCTACATCATTGTTAAAATACATGGAATTTTTCCTTTTACTATCATTGGTCTAGATAGCAGAGTAAGGCTATCCAAAAAATGTAAGAATACTTGGTTAGGCTTCACAGCTCACCTTCAGAAGCAATAGAAACAAAGCTGTATCTTAAATGCCTAAGTTATTCCATATATAGTGTACAGGCTGGGTGACCTTATGGACAAAGTACCATAAAGCACAGTGGACTCCATCCATCACATTACTTCTTTGGCATTTCACAACACACAAAACCAAGCAGGCTGCCAATCTAAACTCAGTTGCTCACTGACCTACTCAACAGAAAGGTCACTCATCCTCCTCAAATCATCCTCATTTACACATCTGGATCACTCTGATATTTATCAGCAGTTAATCATGTACAAGCAGCTGAGTTATCATCCATGAATAATTGCAGCACTTCACAAGCTTCATGACTTTGATTCCTATCTCCTGCAAACTTTCCAAGGTATCTGTGTTTTTTCCTACTTACTCTTTCATACTTGGGAAGGTCTCTTGGATTTGGAAACATCTAATAAAAATGTTTCAGGGAAAAATAGAGCTTTATTTTCTGTAAGGGACTTCTTAGATAAAAAACATCTTTCCACCTTAAAAAAATCTAGCACTTTGTGTACAGATCCTCCACATTCATTACTCTATTCTGCTTTAGTCTTTTTGGGCTATATTGTACTAGTGGTCCTCCTTGCAGAGATTTGCAAAAGCACACCATGATCCTACATTTGACCACCTCATTTCACTATTTCACTCTTAAGGACTCCTTGTGTCTGCTAATATTTATTCTTTTTATGTAGCTGTAGATTTAACATAGATTTTTAAACTCCTCCTGCAAATGTTCGTATTTCTTTACCCACTTACAAAAACTTGTAGAAGTTTTTAAAAAATATTGCCAATTAAAAGTTTATGCTATCAGCATGATTTTCAACACATTTTATCTAGCACTGTCTTATTACCTGAAATAGCCATTTTATCTTCCAAAAATGTCTTGATGTCACTGTAAAATAAATCATAGTTTCAAATCATATTCTTTACTCCTTTTATAAGCAGCTAGAATTCAAATAGATAGAAATTTATGCATTCACTTTTCTAAAACCTTCCAAACAACCCAATTTATCTTTAAAGTGTTTAAAAGTGCAGACTGGAATATGTCTAAGAGTATATATATTGTCATTCAGAAATGGAAAATCCACTTTTTTCTCATACTCACAGGAAAATAATCATGGTAAGTGAAGAAAAATGATTTAATGATAGTCCTAGCCACCTTTGCATTAAGTAATGCCCAATTTTGAGCTGAGCACCCTAAATAATTATGTGGAAATGGCCTTTACTATTAGCCTTGGTTGATTTGCCTTTGCAGGGCTGGTTACACTTGTATCATACAAAAACAACATTTCCATTTTTATCTTTAATGTTCTCTCTGCCTTCAAATGTTTTCTACGGGTTTTTGTTTTCTTGTGAATTGGATATTTTCGTTCTACTTAAGCACTTAAAATATCTTCACAGACTATGTATTTATTTATCTGAAGGTGAATTTTCTCCTAAGCCTGCTTTGCTTTTCTGAACACATAATTTTCTCTGTTTTTCCATAAACTAGAACTGTATTAATCCAGACAAGAGAATCAATTCCTTTACTACCATAGAAGTGTTGCTATTACAAAAGGGGCAATAAAGTTTGGTGTGGTTTCTAAGTGCATTTCACATTTCATTTAATAGACATGAGCTATGGACATACAATTTAAGAGAGTGCTACCGTGGTCTGAAGTGATCCTGAAAGCCAGCCTCAAAGTGTTCAGCAAGATAAACCCCAGAACAATTTCAGGTTTAACTGACTGTCTTTATTGAAACCATCTTCCCTGCATAAAGTATATCATATGAAGATATCTATGTGGTTACTTATTGTCAATATACACCATGGTAATTTCCCAGGTCAAACCATTTTAAAAAGCCCTTTAAAAATCATTCAGTTTACACGCTAATTGGCCTAACAGAACCAAAATGGTCTAATAATATGGCAGAAGGCTCAGCATGGATCTTTTTGCAGGATCCAGATTACACAAAATAACACACACCCTCACAAAAGGCTCATGTGCCCTCAAACAATCTGGCTCTCTCACAGAAAGACTTGGAAGAGCTATACACAGGACAAAAATAGATAGACATTGATGTTATAACTATCACTTCCTTCTAAAGTTCTCTGAAATTATCTTCCCACACACACCAATCCTAAAAACAGTGTGATTAATGGATTCCATCTGCATATCAATTATTATCTGTCTGTAAAAACACCCTTTTGCCTCAGCAGCAAGCTAGGATCACCTCAGTAAAACCCAAGTTCAGTCCCACAGGTGGTGCTTAGTGTACATCATGGACAATGGTGGTATTGTATCATCATAAATCATTTTAACCACATTACTACAGGAAAAAGTGAATAGAAAATATTTTGTAAAGCCTCATGCTTATTTCCTGTTGTATTTGTTGCTGCTTGATTTGAACAATTTGGTAATTCATAATTAGTCTTCCAGCCTTAGAGAGATTTTACCCTCCAAAAGGGTGAGCAATGAGCAATGCAAATGGCACAAAATAAATACCACAGCAGAAGGACATAAAAATAGTGCTTGTGATATGACTGCTGGAAGGGGTTATTTTACTAGATTGGGCTTTTCTTACTTGGTATTTTTCATGAGTTACTTTCCAGTCTGTTCTCAGAATTTGTTTACTGTTGTCAATCTGTTATCATAGATGTGATCATCTCCACTTGCCTCCTAGAACAAGCCTTCAACTTTCAAGAGTTTAGGTTTATGATCACATGCAGAACAGAAAATTCCAATGTAAGTAGATGTTGTAGCTGCAAACCATTAAAGTTTTACAGATCTGTCAGCACCAAATATTTAACAGGAGTGCCTGTCAGACATTATCATTTTATGAAAGCAATTAGTATTTGTACAATGGTATTACATACAAACACGAAAATATTTCCCAGAAACTCTGTGAATGATTATGAATTAGCAAATATAACACTCCTCAAATACAGGAAGCAAGTTCAATTGCAAACCATTCCTGCAGCGTAACTTTACAAGGTAAAAATTTAAAATAGAAAAAAAGTCCAGACATCTTTTAAAGGTTTATGATTCAATCTCCTTCAACAAAAAGTCTGAAAAGAGAACTGTCCCACTTTCTTAAGTCAGCTAAGAAAACTGGGGTTTCCATGTAGACAAGCCCTGATTTCAAATATGATGACACGTGTTACTTGCAATGGCAGCACTGCACTTCTGGCAACATCCAGGTGTCCCTTTGGAGTCCCTGTTGCCAGGAAGGACCTAGATATCACTAACACAGAAAGCCCAGAAAGAACTCCCCTTCCCAAAAAGAGGCCATGCTGGTTTTCAAACAAAGAAGTGTCCATATCACACTTCATTTCACTAACTCTTCAGCATTCGCAGTGTATACACTTGCTTCTCACATCTTCATTGTCAAAAAGAAAAACTCTTTCTGTAATTAGTTTTTTTCAATAGTCAAGTCAAACTAATTTTTTTATACACCAGTATATTATTAATAAAATGCTCATGATAGAAACGGTTAGACTTGCTGATTTGCTAGGTTTTTTTGGAATTCAGAGTATCATCAGGTTTTCACTCAATACATATGAGAGAAGACCTGTGTGAATGAGGACTGAATATCACCTCCCCATGGGACCCTCCCCAGCAATAAATACTCTACATAAATAAATGTTCTACAGCAAATGCTGCTCGGGTCTGGCCCGAGATCTGCTATGTGCAAATACCCAGGTGATGGTTTTATGTAAGGGGGGTCCAGCACACACAGCTCTTTGCAAGGTGAGAGCTTTTGTTAACATGAGAATTCCTGCAAGTGCTTGTCTTGACTGCCACATCCAGGGATGATTTATTACTAAAGTTAAAAATCCACAGATGTAGTCCTGGTAATCTCTACTTTAAGACAATTTGAGCTCAATTACTGGAAACACTTCTCCAGTCCAAATACTCCATCTATTTTCCCTTCACCCTTTGATTTTTCTCCTCAGCTGTTTTTTGCAGATTTCCAGAAGAGCAGCAAGAAGCTGCACCAGTTCAGACATATTTCCTTACAACAGTCTGATGTAGCTGTTTGATGTGGCAATGTACTCTGAGTTGAATTTCTTCTGCTGGTTACCTTATTTAAATGTATCAACAGAACTGTTTCTCATCGATATTTATAGAACAACAGAAAATAATGGCATAGCTCTACCGTAAGTGAATAAACTCAATAAAAGCAAGGATAAAAATATAGATGGCAGATGAATTAGAGACAGTGTGAGCCCCTTCTTTCTAAGTGAATATTCACCTGATGAGTCACACCACTTCCTTCCAAGGAAAACCCCACAATGGGAGAACAATAGACAAGGAGATCATGCAAACACAGATATTGCTCTTGGCAGACATTTCTCTTCACTCTCCTCTCTCTGGGATGGGAATGAAACAGCTGTGAATTTTAGATGGTTTAGAAATTTGCAGTTTGAAAATCTTTTCCAACAACTAATGTAAATCGTCTTTGCTTAAGTGAGTAAGAAGTAATTCCTTTTATATTTTTTTTCTGTAGCCATTTAAATATTTACAGTTCTGGTGTGCCCCTCTTGTTCCTTCTTTGTCTGTTCTCCTATTTCTCTCTTAAACCCTTTTTTTCTCTCCTTTGGCATAAGAAAATATGGAATAATATGAGCAATTCAATCATATTTTCTTAACAGAATATTATGGCTTAATATTAAAATACTCCTTCAAATAATTTTCAGATTTTACAGAATAGCAAGAGATGAGCTGAAGACTTAAAATCACAAGGTTCATACTGAGCTCTGCTGTACAGTTTTGTTGAAGCTACAGGGTTTGGCAGATTTAACCACAGGCTTCAAGGGAAGCAGCATTTGCTTGAATATTTATGGAAGGCTTTGGTTCAGACGTATTGGATGCCCTATTTAAAACACTTATCTCCTGGTCTGTGCTCTGCCAGCATCTGCATTAAAATAGAAAATGACAAACAGCTCCCCACACACAGGAATGTGCTGGGACATCATCAGTTCTGAATTATTCCCAGTTAAACTAGGTGCATGTCATGACAACTCCCTATATTCTAGAATAAATTTTGGCAGGTGTGTTGTTTGACATCACCCTGAGTAACAGAGCTAAACTACAGGAGGAAAAAAAATGTGGACATTTATTATATGAGAATATCCTGCTGATTTAAAATACAGTTTTATCACATCCTACACAGAAGGAAGCCTACCAGTGAATCCTGGTAGCTTCTGTCAATACCTCTGATTATGCAGGATTCTCATTTTACCTGTTATTCTACCCCTCACCATGTTCTTGAGAAATGCTGTCACAACGCTGCCTGTTGCTGTGAGAACCAGCTATGGTATACAGCACACTAATCCCTTCTGTCTCTCATTTATTATCTCTAAATTTAAATTCTGAGTGGAGTCATTGTTTCAGAAAGGCACTTTTCTTACATGTAACAGCTGCAGAACTTCAGGAAAGCTCCAACTTAGCCTGGAGTCCCTGAGGGGCAGCCTGAAGTACCTCATTGTCCCTCTCCACGGCCAGGCTGCCACTGCAGGGCCTGAGCAGAAGCTGTGATGCTCCTTGGCTGAGCTGCCATCACTTAGGGACACTGCTTTGGCCATTTGGTCTCACCAGGTGCCAAAGACCCAGCAGGAAGGCAGTGGCTGAACATCGTGTCCTGGACTCTGTCCCATGGGACATTTTGTAATGGCTCACACCTCTGCTATGGGGGGTTTCCTTCTTACGTCTTACAAGTATAGAAAATTCCTTACATTTATCATTAATAATAAATCAGCAATAATAAAAAGAGGAAAAAAAAAGAAAACTGTTTTCGAAAAGCTCATGGTCAGAATTGTATTTTCTTTCCCAAATATAAAATGCCACAATCTGGGAATTAAAATTAAACCATCAGGCTCAACTGAATGGCACAACTGCATTTAAAGTGCACAGAGCTATAACTTTATTCATGCTCCTTTGACCATTTATATGCACAGTGCAAGTGAACAAATGATAGGAATTCTTTAGGGAACTAATCAATGCTGCTGCATAATCTTTGTTTCAGTTGAGATAAATCATCCTTCCATTTCCTTGCCTTCTATTGCAGAAACCTATTCACAGTTTGTTTGTGGGGTTTTTTTCTCAAACCTTTCGAACAAAAGCCTCGCATCAAATGGGCTTTCTCAAGTTCTGAGCAGTTCTACCTATTACTGAAAATCCAGAATTTAAAATTGTTTATCCAAGTGTTAACCAAATTCCCTGATCAACCTTCTCTCTCAGAATCATTCCTTTTCTTTTTATCTTATTTTTTCTATCAGAATTCCATTATTGTATCAAAGGGATGTGAAAACAGAGCTCTTGCAATCGCATGCCTTTACAGTAGAACTGCAGATGGCTCCAATTCAGCCCCTGATAAAATGATAAAAGGTAAATTGCAATACCCACATAACTCCACATGAGCAGAAAACAGCAGTTTTGTTTGCTTCATCTGCAAACCTGCTGGTATAATTTCATATGCACACAGATAATTAGGTAATCCTTTTGGTTTACATCTTTCATAGCTCTTCATTGTTCCATCATTTCCATTGAAAACAGCTGGTAATCTCCATCAATGAAAACTGTGTTTGTTTTCTTATTACTATTTTCTGTCCAAGAGGCTTATTAAGAGATGATGTAAATCATTTAAAAGACCTGTATAAGCCAAATATATTGACATTAAAACAAAAGCAAAACCTTTTGCTTGCAGATAGTAAGGTAAGGTATTAAAGTTGATTTACTGAAAGGCTTAACATATATGACAGCCCAAATCAGCTAAGAGAATGAAAATAAATTGTATTATATCGTTTGTGAGGAGAGCTGACAGAGTTAAAAACATTTTTACATGATGGCTGTTTAAAAAAAATAGATTAAAAAAGATTTGGTTGATTAATCTCCGTAGCCTTTTGGGTCTTGCTCCAGCAGAGACACAAGTGTAAGGGCAAACAGGGAAGGCCAGAATAAGGGAATCCACTTAGAGGATACTGGACTCCACTGGCCAGGGGAAGAAGTAAGCCCTTGCTGTGATTAAACTCTCTTAGACTGCTGTTCCCCCTGCTGTAATGGACCAACAGTGAAAATCCACATTAAAAATACACTATTTTACTTACTAAATGACATGCACTTCTACATGCAACTCATAAGGCAAATTCTACACTTCTATGCAGAGTTGCTATTTAAATTCAGCATGCTAGACTTTTATTTGATTATTTTATCATTCCCATGTCCTTAACTATCTATTGGCAGAGAGCTCAAAAGGATGTTATAAAAGGTAATCCAAACTGAACATACGTATATATACGTGTGTAGTGATGCACACAATCCAAATGCAAAATTCTGCCTCCAAACTGATAACAATGACACTCTTTAAAGGTTTTAATCCCAGGACGATGTGAGAAGTCTGCTGGGAGCTGGCATTCAAAGAAGGGTGGGTATGCACATGCCAACGGGGCCACCTGCAGCTAAAGCATGTGGAGAGGAGGGAGAAGGATTCTAAGGGACAGGTGCGCTCCTGGCATCACTGCCTATCTCAGTCACTGCCTAATGGGGTAGGGAATCGTTTGCATAACACTACAGAGAATTTCTTTTCAAGAGTCTCACTGAGCACTCCAGGGAGCTGACTGATCCACCTGCATCACCCCTCTCCTGGGAATGCTGAGAGAGGCAGCTGCACTGAAATCACTAAGGAGGCACTGCAGAGGATGGCCTTTAACAAACAGGTATGATGACCCTTCAGTCTCACTGTGGCTATTACACTAGGACTCTTAATTAGGATAGATAATTTGCATTAAATAATAAACTCACTGTATTTGCTCCTCCTCACAGCCCACGCTTCATAAGCTTTACTCACACGTTAACTGAAGACAGACTCTGGGAGTAGGAGTAGGATGTGATGGTAAGGGAGCTCCTCACTGGGAGCTGCTCTCAGCAGGTACGAGTAGGAGCTCCAGATGCAGGCAGCAGAATGGCACCCATGTGCTTTGTGTACCTATTCCTGGCCTGTCCTACTGAGAACACTAATGTAAATTTCTCTTTTTGAAAAGTGAGAATACCAGTTCTTTTGGAGCTTTCTTTTGTCTTATCACATTATTACTCCAGGCCAGTGTCTTCTCATATGGATGCTTAAAAAAACCCTTTGAATTACAGTTCCACAGAAGAATATAAACCTGCTCATGAAATTAAATACACCTAAGGATTCTGTATGCTTGCATTCTTCCCTGCTTAATAGATGATTCTTTTTGTTGCTCTCCCCAATGACATTTCAATACAGCATATTTGAAAGTATTATTTTTGCTCTCCTCATACCACCTTAAAAAATAAATGCATCTGTCTCTATGATTTTTGTTTGGTCTCCTCCTACCATTAAGATGTGTTGTAAAAAATATTATTTTTTGCTAGTGTTTCCAGCATCTCACTCTCTAGATACGTAAGGGAATATGGCTGAAGTGCAAAGAACTTGGTGTACAGAACTGCCATGTTCCTGCTAGATATGTCCTCAGAGTAAAACTCCTCTGGCACACGGCTCGTACAGCAGCCCTACTTTATCCCTTCCAGATCTCTGGGCAAGAACAGCAAGTTCCATGGGTAGATTATCTATTTTCCAACTTTCCCAGCCTCTAGCTCAAAATGCAATTTGTGAGCAAACTCCTCTATTTCAAGGCTCTATAGAACCACGGGGGTGGAAAATGCCAGTTCACATTTTTTCTCCATGGTCTGCCACCATGGAAACCCTAGAATTACTAAGTTATCAGCTACGTGTTGGGTAAACTTCCAACAGGTAGGTGTTTGGTTTTTTTTCCAGCTCAGCTTCTTTCACTGTTCAGCTGAACACTGTTTGCTTTCTCTCTTTTCTGCTTTGGCAAAACACATAAAACCTTCCAGGGAGTTCATGGTTAATAAAACCCACCAGTGGTCCCACACCAGATATAAGCACATCTCCTACTTTTCTTGTGCACCTAAACTCAGTACCAATTTTAGATTCATCAGGTCTAACCAGCTGTTACCAAGGGACCTGGGCAGCTCTCCCTCATCAGCATCTGCCTGGGCACCTTCACAGGCTGTCAGTGCTGGGCTGCACAGGAACCAAAGCTCTGCTCTGACCAGGGAAGAGGGCTCAAATATTGGCCCACAGCACAGAGAGCAGCAGGAGGCAGAGAAGGTCACCCACAAGCAGTGGTGTTTACACGATTAACTCGAAATTTCCCTGGCTTATCATCTTTCAGACTTCAGACTGCATCCACCATATGCCATGAGAGGCTTTAATTACTTTGTATAAGACAGGATTTTGTTGCTTTTTGGGGTAAAGAACGGGAGGGAGAGTTTTCTTTCCAGCAATACTGCTTATCTCACAAATATATTGAACTACTAACTGAGAAATTGCTTGTAAAAATGCATCTTGTTGTGTCACTTAGGAATCATCCTTCTGGTGTGAAGGAAAAGAGAAAAGGTGGGAAGGGTGTTGGAGACTCCATCTCTAGAAAACATTTCACTACAAAATGTATTTTCTTTACCAGAGGAGAGGACTATAAGAATTTTGATCTACAAAAATCTGCCTGAAGCAGAATTTCTGTGCTACAGGAAGGTCACAAATGTAGACACTGGTAGTCAGTAAAAGACAGGTTTTGCAGGAAGAGAGGAAGATGCCATTTCCAGAACAGCACTGTTGCTTAGTTTGACAAGTGAAATCCAACCTTCCTGCACTGTCCTTTGGAAGAGGCTGGCTCTGTTTCAAGTTCCCCCTCTTCAGAGTATCTAATCCCTAAATCACACCTACTCCAAGCTGCCCTGATCCTTTGCAAGGATTGTTAAGGGTCTCCATGCTCAGAAAGTTAAGGGAAAGGAAGAGAGGGGACATGGTGCTGGACACAAGGAAGGAGCAGAGAGAGAAGAAGGTAGAATATTTGGTCCCTGGTTTTCAAATGGCCATAAACCCGTCTGGGCCTTCTTGGGGGAAAAAAAATTGCTTGCAGAGGGATGAATTTTAAGTGGATTACTTTGCCTCCAAAATTGATCCAGATTTCAGCAGGTTTTCAGATTTCCTAGAAGTACTTTGGCCTTCCATTAGATGCAAAAAAGCTAAGCAATAGTGTTATCCCTCTAGCAGGATGGGGACATCATCTGTTTCAGCTTTTCACACATAAATACCCACTCATGGTAATTTTTGAATTCTGAAAAATTTTATAACAGCAATGGTATAGTATAAATTTATATGCACACACAAACACACATTGTGTGTGGGTAGAGAGACCATGTAAGCATCTGATGTTCATCTCACAGCTGAAAACTAGAATACCATAAAACTAATATTATTAAGATGCCAGATACTTTCTTCTATTGCACCATATCATGAGAAAGGAAAAAAGCTCTGGTGGAAGGAGCCAGACACTAAAGGAGCCAGGAGAAGAGAAGAACAACTGTGCTACTTCCTGTTCTGACAGCCCAATGACACGGTGCCAGGCTCTGGTGGCGCGTGGCCCAGGACCGTTTGAGAACAGATGGAATATGGCATGTTCCTTTCTGAAATTAGGGAAAGTAAGGGAAAAGGAAAGCAAAAGGAAATGAAGCTCAAATCAGTACTTCCTGACCTGCACTTTCTCCAAAGTGCTTGATCTTTGAAGTCTACAGACAGAGCTCTACTGATTTCAAAAGGATTTGATTCAGAGCCTAAGGAGAAGGGAAAAAAATGTGTGGCATGGTGGAGAGCTCCCTGGCATCACAGCTCTGTGGGAATGCACAGAGCTTTGCCTGGAGCTACATGTGCTTATCAAATGTTCTCCTTCCTTGGATTGCCCTTGAGACATGTTCTATCCAGCAGGACCCGTGAAAAGATTTAAAATATGGTTTAATTTACACATATTTGACAGAGAACATAAATGTTCTTCCAGAAGATTTGCGAGTCAAGTAGTGCTTTTTCTCCCCTTATCTGGAATAAAAGAGTATTTCCTTTTTTTCCTGGCAAAATGTTCCTGCAATAACATTTTATTAACTCTGCATATTACTTGAAAATTTTCTGTTGTCTTTTTCTTTTTACAAACACAGTTATTACAATCAAGATTTCTTTCCTCTTTTAAGACTGGTCTTGCTGTGCAACAACCATTCCCAGTATCTCCACAACTCATGCTCATTTCACTGTTTTATATCTGGAAAGCATTTAATTTTTCCTTCTGATAGCAATTTACTTTGATATTAAAACGTCCATCAAAATCTCTACAACTACAGTAATTATGAAGTTCCCAATATTTCCCAATATTTTCCCAAAAAAAATCTCATTCAAAGGACCTCTTGGTCCAGTTTATGTTTATCATACGGTTAAAATAGCTCTCTGGAGCTTCATACATCATTCTGTCTGGAAAATAACCCAGCAATACTCCCTTTCCTCCCTCCCCCAGAATAGCTGCACAACCTTCGTGAAATACACTGAAATAATAAATTATGCTCAGAATCCATTATGTATTCAAATACCCCAAGCTCTTCCACGAGCAAGGCTGTAAGGATGACATACTGTGTGCATCCAGCTTGTGATGCTTCCAGAGGACTCCATGCTGCCTGCCCTGTCTCACAAACTAGGGTCAAGGCCAAGAAACAGCGAGGAAAATTTATAGATTCAGGATGCATGTAAGCACTTGCAATGAAAGCTGTAGTAAGGTCCTAAAATTTATAACCTTCATTTTGACAAAACCATTAGAGGAGGTTTTTACAGTTGTCAGAAACTCCTCCACTAATCTGAACACCATGTGAGAAACAAACCAAGCAGCAGAATTATGTATGGCAACACGTTCAGTGGAACAAGAGCAGAGCAGACAGCACAGCTCACTCGGCATTCCTGCACGGACTAACATCTGAAATGACAGATGGACAGGCAGCAAGGGCTTTGGAAGGGTCCAGCAGGCTGAAGAAGAAATTTAAATGCTGTATTTTAACAACGTGACAAACAAAAATGCTTGATCAAACCTGCTGGTATGGCCTGCTTACAGATGAAGTTGAAGTTTGGGCTAAGGGAAATCAAGTGCCTCCAAGGCTACCAGTGAAGCAAAAAATTACATTAGCTTTACAGCCTGAAGCATATTTGTTAGTATTTAACAAATTATGTGCTTCATTTAAATACCGTTGCTAGTAGCCAAATAAATTAAAATCACCTCATTAGGCTTTACATCAGTTAAAAAATTAAAAGAGGCTTTTCTTACCTTCTGTCTAGGTGTCTTCCTGCTTGTACAGTCAGTGCCAGTAGGGACCTGTGTCACGGAGGCCTTTTTCTGTATCATTTGTCTCCAGGCATCCTGAACCTAAGTGGATGTAATGAAAGACAAGGCACACATGTGATTTCAGAACATTGCCACGGTTTCACATTCAAAATTATGATCACTGTAATGTCTGGAATGGAACTGATTGAAGCACTTGAGGCTCAGCAGGCCCACGTGCTGCACTCTGGTAAAGACAAAGAAATAGGCACAAGCAAACCCCGAGAACTGATCGTGCTTCACCAGCAAACTGCAACAAATACAGGTAAGCCCTGCATGGGGGAAACAGGGAGGGGAATGGACAACACTTCTGCTCTTCACTGCTCCACCTCTCTTATGGCATGTCTTTGGGCAAGCTGTGTCATTATGTGTGTTGTAACTAATTTGTTTGTAACATGGAGATAAAGACACTCTACGTCCAGATTCGGATCGTCTAATTTTCCCCTAAATTCCACTGTAAAGTATTTTTCCTGATACACATTTCCAAAAATCTGTGGCCATTCACAGATGCACAAAAACTGAAGTAGAAAACAGGCTATTTGAATTTAAGCCTTTAGTATCTTAGGCCAAGTCTTAAGTTTATGGAAGAGAAAAACAGAGTACAAGTCACATGTTACTGTAATTACATGTGACCAGAGTTATGGTGTCAACCTCATATGCCCCTAGCTAAAGGACAGCCCTTTTCCATCAGGATGGATAGGAAGCAAAGACACTGAGTAAGTATTTGCAACAGTTGACCAGGTCTATTGATGAAATAATGGAAAATCGAGGAACAACAAATTCTTTTTTCTTATAAATAGTTCATTCTCCGTGTAAGGCTATTTGGAGAAACCAAGACCTTTGGAACTTGCATCGTGCAATAGGCATGTCAGAAAAAAATATTTGACATTTTCTAAGTGAAGCACTTTAATTTCTAATTTAAAGCATTAGTTTAGGACCAGGTTTAGCTCCTTCAATTAAAAAAAAAATACCTAGTGATGAATAAAAAGTTTTATTTAATCAAAAAATTCTTCTTTGCTAACTTCTTAGGATTTATGTTTTAGCATGGAAACAAAGATTTTCAGTTCAGGTCACCCAGTAGCAGCTTCTGTAGAATGATTTGCAAAGCCCTGCTTAGGAGATATTTGAAAACTTGCAGAAAAATAACTGCACTGCAGAAAAAAAAAGAAGGCTGCATAACTCATCATATATAACTAGTACCAATATGTCTCAACATTTAGAAAATATTTAAGATTTTCTATTCCTAAGTGCCGATTGCTGTTGAAGCTAACAGGACCATTTGCATACTTCTGATTAAATGTCTTCCTAAAGGCTTTGCCAAGTCAAGGTACATGAAGTAAATGATAATCAGAGAAAGCTGTTTAATAACTTGACAGTTACCACAAAATTCTCTGAATAAATTACATGAACACTTTTACCTGTTAATGCCCTTTTGGCATGAAAGACTTTATTAAAAATTGTTTCTCCTCTTTAAGGAATTTGACTTGTGATGATGATTGATATCCCCTGTCCTTGTATTTTAGCCTTCCTCTAAAGTGTTGATAACCACTTACAAAGTCCTGATCAGTCTGACACCAAGCCAGTGGTGAGGAATAAGGAATACAGACTTCCACCCATCAGCAGCAAACGCAGTCAGGTAAAACTACACATAAAAGACGTTTTGCAGTAACAAAAATCAGTAGGAATAAATTAAGTAGCTATATCCTCAGTGGTTCCAAGTAAGGTAAGGCACCAGTGTTAACTCCTTGCTGGTTTACTGGTGCAGGAGCATGCAGTTATTTCTCAGTAGTGGAAGAGCCAGCTGCTGGTTCAAGTGTTGGTGCTCCGATTGTTCCACTGTTGTAAACAGAAGGCTGCCAAAGGTATCGAAATTTTCATACCACTGTGATGTAGAATTAAGTTCATTATGACCTGGATTAGGCAATTTATGAAATGTGATCTGGGGTTACCAATAACATTTTATACATCACTCTCTTTTACACTTTACTTCAGACATCTGAAGTGTAATAGTGATGCTGAAACAGTCACATGTCTATTAAATATAACACCTCCCAGAGTATATTTAATTTTTAGTTGCAGTTCTCTACCTTACCTGCTATTTGGTAAGTCTAAACTGTCCCTATCTATATACTTTAGAATTTCCTTGGTATGTTATAAAAATATTATACAAACATTGATTTTGGAAACATTATTGATGTTAGTCAGTTCTTCAGAAATGCATTCACAACTGACCGCATATGAAAAACTAAGCACACATTGTGTGCTGTGAAATTGCACTCAAACTAAAGCAAAAGCTGGTGCTAAGTCAGTGATGAAATCTGTTCTCTCTTCACTGCCTGTAAGGCAAAATGGAAAAAGCCATGGAAGAAGCACTACAGATGCACAGTTTGGTAGGAAGTAACTCATCCCCATGTTCTCCAAGGAATGACAGCCAAGCCCCAGAGATTACCCTTCCATGAAGCTGTTTTAAGCTGCAGTTCAGAGCACACACATGCCCTCTTCTTACCCACCACTCCCACCCTGACACAGTGGCCTGCAGAACTTTGAAACCGCATGTCCGACAGCCACAAGTCCTCACCTTTCCCTTTGCCAAGGCAATGTTGGAAAAACATCACAGATTGTGGTGCATTCAGGCAGCATATGTGGGATGGGATAAATCAGAGTAGTTCCCTCTACATTCACATTGGCAGCACTCCCTTCCCATCTGGCAGGGAAATGGCCATTACCCCACCTGCCACCCTGGTTTGGGGCGAGACTGGGATTGCAGGAGCACTGACAACCTTAAGAAATCCTATAGACCAGCCTCTTCTGTCACCACAAATAAATGCAATGAAGGGGCATCATAGTTTTCTCACAGCAGTACTAGTCCTTCCTAAATTCATTCTCTCACTTTCCTGCAGTCACCGTTTCTTTGGTGAGAGCTTCTCACTCTGTACACAGCAACAAAACAAGGTGACAAAGAGGAAAAGGTGACTCCCTAGTGTATATGACAACAGAAAAAAGAATTTAATTTGAATCACACCCTCTCTGCTTAGCTTTACACACAGAGACAGAAATGAAACCAAAAATTCTGGATGGTTTTAACCAGAGAATTTATGAATGTTACTATAAACAGGTTTGGGGTAGGGGAAATTGGATCTGCATTGCTCCAGCCTGCCCTCAGGATCACAATCATTATCTCTACCAAGAAAAATCATTGTCCCCACCAAGACCTGAGAGCAGGGCTCTGAGCCAAGGTCTGTAGGGTGCCTTTAACCAGGCTGCCCAGCTCCAGCCCTGCCCAGGGCCTGGCTCAGCACCAGAGCCGTGGCAGCTGCCCCAGCCTCCTGTTCTCCATCCATCGGCCACCGGCTGCGCTCCCACACTCGTGCCTGGATGCAGAAGAACCTTCCAGTGTCTCCACAACAAACCACCCCATCCCCACCTGGCCAAAGACTGTGCACCACCTACAGAAACCACAATGATGAGAAAAAAGGAAAGGGGTAAAAAAAGGAAAAAGGTGGGAAGGAGAAAAGGAAAAAAGAGAAAAATAAGAAATAAAAATGGAAATAGGCAAAGAGATAAAATAAAAAAAGGCGAAACAGTAAAAAGGAAAAACAAACCAAGGAAAAAAGAAAAGAGAAATGGATAGGAAAACAGAGGAAGGAAAAAAGAAAGGAAGCAAGGGAAATAGCAATAAAGAAAGGCAAACATCCTTTTAAACACAGGGAATTAGAGGTTAACTCTAGAGATCAAATGGGAGGACTAGACTGAAAAACAAAAATTAAAAATGAAAATGCTGTTTATTTCTAGTGTCATATGCAAAACAAACACCATTTTTCATGCTCCTAAAAAGACAGATAAACCCATTCCCCGTGGCTGCTGGAGTGAAAGAAGGGCAGCTGGACCACAGGGTTACAACAGCCATTAGCATTTTTGCCAGTTGATGAGAAAGCATTTCATACCCAAACGTGTGTGGTCAGCAGAACACAAGCATTAACTTATTGCCTGTCTGATTTTCATCTTTCATTTCAATGTGCTGAATTATTAATGTCATCCTAGTCACTAGCTAAACTTTTTTTTTTTTTAAGTCTCTATATAATGTTAAGTCGTTACATAAGCTAAAAGCGTTCAGGGCTCTGATGGAGCAGCCCTCCTAAGCAGGCCTATGAAAAGAGGCTGCTTCAAGTGCAAAATGAACTTTTACCACAGGCAGTTCCCATTCAGCACCAGCAGCACCGCAGATCCATTCCTGCAGGAGGACAAGCAGCGTGGGCTCTGTGGTGCCTCGAGGCAGGAACAGTGCTCTGGGAAGTGCGCGAAGAGGGAAGTGCGACACACCAAGGGCAGAGGGTGGGTTCAGTCTCCGCAGCCAAGGCTGAGATGCAGGTGGAGGCAGCTGTGTGTCCGGAGGAACCTTCCTTCAAAGGCAGGGCTTTGTGCCCCAGAGCCAGGCCGAGGCGGCTCCGCAGCCCCAGCACGGCCCCCCAGACACCGCAGCTGCCCCTGCCCCTTCCCCTTCCCCGTCCAGCCTCTGCTGCGAGCGCGGCCGCGCTTCCCTCTCACTCTGGAAGTCAGCCCTGCGGACTTTGCAAATGCCTTTCACGGAACCACTCCTGTAAATGTGGCCAAAGGGGCTGGGGAAGCCTGTGCAGGGTCAGAAGCTGATCAGGCAGTTGCAATCCATGATCTTTATCCATTACAGAGACAATAAGGTCTTTGGTTTAGGGAGCAGAGACGCGTGGCTGGGAAGAGTGGAAGCTTAAGCTGTATTCAGAGGGTTACTGTTGCCATGCCAACACTTGAAAAAACAAATTTTTTACCCCCGGCACTGCTTAAAAGGTTTGAAAGTATTCAGTGCTGAATGGGATTACCTCTTTATTTATTTATTTATTTATCTGTTTTACAGATTAGCACAAGACAAACCAAATATATAAATCTCATTCCAGAAGAAAAAAATATTACATGCCTAGAGGGAAAGAATCAAATGAATGTGTTTACCTTAACTCTGCAATTTGAAAAAGCAAACTTGAGAAGAATGATTAAAAGCACATGAAATGGGAAGTGTGCCCTTTAAATACCAACTTCTAATTGCAGTGATGTGAATATGTAAATCTAATTATGCACATTTAAGGATTAGGTATTTTATTAAAACTGCCTTGATTTAAATTGCACAATCAGCCCTTTTATTAAGACTGATCATCAATTTTCATTCTGGTATTTGTTAATAAGAACTGACAAAATACCAGAGACTTACCATGTCTAAAGCCATTGCTGCAATGCTTCCATAGTACAGCTGGATGAATACCCTAGTGCTCAGCTCAGCATACATTAACACAGTCCATGACAGGGCTAAAGGAAAACTTCATTTTAGCTGCACAGCATAATATTTCTTAGAGTCTTAAGTGCGAGATGTAATCCCACTAGATAAGATTTCCAATAATTTTGCCTTTCTTTCTAAACCGGTGGGCACATCCCACCATCACCCCACAGTCCCCGCCCGAGCACTCACAGCTCCCCGCACCCGCTGCTGCCCAGCCCACAGCACAGCCCCGTGCCTCCTGCACAGCTCACCACTCGTGCTTCAGCTTCTGCAAGGGCACCTGGGCTTCAGCCAGCAGGGCAGCCATTCCTCCAGCCCACTGCTGGTTGGTCCCAGGCCCACCTCCTAGTCCAGCTCCACCGCTGTGGACAGACTGGAACATGCTTGTCTCATTTATTCTCTGAATTTGAACACCCAGTCACTGATCCTTACAGCACCTTCCTCGTCAGATCAAACCACCCTTTAATGTTTACTAGTCCCTTCTCTGAAGACATCAATGCACAGGACATTTCAGGTGACACCATATCATTTTAGGCAACCAATGCCTATTATTTTCCCTCACAAAAAAGAAGCCCGAAGTATCTGGATTAGAATGTGCCTATTACTTCTCTTTCCCAACTACTGAAGTGTGAGAGATCTGTGCCAAGAAATGTTTAAACAAGTTGTTTCTTCCTCAACACTGTGTCTCTCCATATTTAAAAGTATTTGAAAACAAATACTTTCTCTCCATTCTTTCTGTGACTTCTTCCTTTCATTTTCCAGAACAAGACAAACTGCAGTTCTCCAATGAGAGCACAATTTTCACATGCATGCAGACCCAGCCAGACAGTACATTTTTGTAGACTACTGGCAGCATTGTAAGCTTTTGCAACTTAAAAAGAATACTGAGTATACCAAAGTCCATGGTAAAGCCCCAGTACAAAAGTTAGGAGATTGGATGAGAATTTGAGCTTTTACTAGAAATTACATGTGGAGAACCTGTACATGCCAGAAGAAACATACTCTAAAGTAACAAGGGAAATGGCAGGGAACACAAATGTGCTATTTATTGTACTTAAAATTTCAATTTGTAGGGCCTATTACCATCAGTCAGGACTGGCTTTTGAATTCTCAACATCTTCTGTTTGGCAATACTGAAAAAAGGTAAATTATTCAAACTGAATACCTCACATGAGACCAAGACTAACACACATACTATAATGAGAGGGGAAAAATATAACAGCAAGGTAAAAGCTAGATTGTGTTTATTTCATGTTTGGAGGGAAAAATCAGGTGCATCTTAACTCAATCTAAACCATTTTGCCTCTCTCAGAAGTAACGGCTTAAGGGCAACCTTTCTGAAAGTTAAAAGAAAAAAGATTTCACAGACTGTTAAACTTCATCTTCTGAACATCTTTTCCAGAACACTACACCAGTAGTACTGAAATCCTCAACTTTCTCTTTCACTGAATTAATTACTAGTCATATTTCAGGCATCCACGCACAGTACTTTGAATCAAAGGTGCTCAATACAATTCCACAATCATTTACATGAACAATTCATCTTTTGCAGTCACATTCAATTTTATACAGAGGTACTCATTCTTACTCTGTTATTTAACTACTAGAGCTCACATGGAAAAAGTAGAGGAAACCTGAAACAAATCTTATTGTTGACTATTTTTGACAGTTAATGCACAGATGCAGTTACCATGTACATTTCCAAACTGGGGGGAAATGGGAGTAAGATCACTCACTGAAACTCTTGGTGTGGGGTTTTCTCTTCATACCACAAGAACAAAGGATGACTAAGAGAAATGGAGAAGAGACCAGAATCAAGACTGGAAACATGAAATTCACAGGGTCCTAATTTGAAAAGGTGTGGACAGTTTGGACTGGGACAAAACGAGGAATTCAGGTCTGCAGTAAGATCTGAAATGTTAACTGTACTTAGTGGTTCACGAGCAATCTTGATTGTAAAAAAACACTGGTTGGGTGGAGAAAAGCCTAGCACAGTTTTGCTCCAAGTAGAACTGTAAGAGGGGCTTCAGTGGAAGGTGTTTTAGGTGCCTCATGTAGCCCTTGCCCACAATGGCACCAGAAGAAGCGAAGGTGTGTCCGTACCTGAGGGTTGGGATTAGGGTTAGGGTCAGCACTGTCACACAGCTCCCATTTCCTGCAGCTCCTCTTGCCTTTCTCCCTCACCTTCAGACTGGTGCACAGCCACCATGTTGACACAGCTCTAATTCAAATTCTTACCCAAACTGATCATGATAGTCTCAATTCACTGCCCTTGAATGCAGCTGAATTAAGACGCCAGGGTAATAAATGGGCTACCATATTAACAGTGATGTATCTCCCTGCTCCACAGAGCCAACATCAGACTAATTTTCATGTGGAAGTCATACTGTCACTAGACTTCACTGCCATTAAGAACCAGTTAAATGTTAATTAATAGGCATTTAAACTTACTAGGACATGTTTAGTGAAAAATTCTCCATTGGCAGAGTAGTAATTGGCTTTCTAAATTTCACAGATCCCTTAAAAATGATTTTTTTCTATCTGCATGCCCCATTGCTCCACCATTTTAATGTACAGTTCATTTGGTATTCATGTACAGACAGACAGACAACTAATCTATTTCTTCTGACGCTTTGTTTTAAAGTTCCATTTAATGTGATCACTTCCTAAGAGAATCAAGAATTTAGCAGGAGAAAAAAAATGTAAATTAAAGCATTTATCAGGCTTAAAAGAAACACAAGAAAGGATTGCTAATATTCAGAAACTCACTGACATTCCAATAGTAGTAGTCATTTTCAAGCACTCTCTCCAGGAGTGAAAACATAATGGAAAATTTAAGTCCGCTGTTCCCTGCTTCATGCTAGTGTATCTCCTTATTTTAAAAAATCAATACAGGCTATTAATCATTTCACCCCATGTCCAAAGATTGTAAATGCCTTAAAAGGTGAGCTGTAAAAGTCTGGGCAAAAAAAAAAACAGAGAGGGAGAGAAAGAAAAAATCAAACCCACTATAATTAGGAGACAGACATTTCAAACTGATATTTAAATTATACACTGTCTCCCACCTTCTTTTTACAGATCTCAGCCTCCTCACTCAGTTGAAACACACAGCCACACACAATCATGACTATTTCTGTACCCTTACTGACCAGCCCAGGAGCAAAGGAAAGAAAACCAGGATTTTATTCAACAATCCAGAGCCCTTCCTTGTCCTTTTTATCTTAGCTTTTTTCCCCTTAGCTTTTATATAAAGGTATAAAAAAAACCCAGAATCATAAAACACTGAATAAAGTCAGCTTCTTTTTGCCTTCTTGCAGACTCCTTTTTCCAGGATCACTCAATCAAGACACAAATATTGGCATGTCTGTACCTCTGAGTTTAGTGCAGAGGTGCATGAGCAGCTCCAAAAGCCAGGAGGAGAAATGCCACTCTGCACCATGCCCAAGTGACTGATCTCAGTCACTGCTGAGTCCCCTGTGCATCTCACACAGGCTGGGACACCAGGCTGGTGCCCACAGCAGATCAAAGCACTTCCTCAGTAAAGGCAGACTGTACCAACTCTGCTGAGCACAGTGTAGTCACACCATTCTAGACCACATTGATATTTTCATTACAAACATCAATAACTAAAGACTTTTTTAATCCTGCTGGCCATCTGTCACTCTGTAAGTGCAGCTATAGAAACACTAACCTGGACCTTGTGGGATTAGATAATGTTATTTCACCCCAGAAGTTTTCACCACCAATTGGGACAAGACTTGGTGACCAATACCACTGCTTAGGGGACCATCAGAGACCTCCCAACAAATGTTTTACAAGTGCTTTTATGAAAGAGCAATGCGTGCTCTTAAAATGTTCTATTCTCTGAAACTGCACCAGGTTCAACAAGAAACCTTAAAATAACTGCATTTCTAGGTGCCAGCCTTTACTAATTTTCAAAACAAAACCTGCTTAATACCAACGGGAAAGAAAAGGCCGTACCATTAAAAAGGTGACTTGCATATTCACAGAGACACCATGACCTCATCAGAATAGCATCTTTAATTTAATGCTGCCTTTACTTCACATGTAACACCAGCAAATTGAAGCCTTCACATTTTAAACAAGTATTGATTTGTCTGATTTATGAATACAAAGAAAGCTAAGTAGTCAAAATGCTATTTGGGCTGACTGAATTTGGGCTTTAGCTGGAAATGCTTCTACCCAATACAGGCAAAGCCTGCCCTCTAGAGCACTCTGTCCCTTGTTGTGAGAAACCTGTCTGCATCAACTGACTTGTACTCAGTAGCTAGCAGAGAAAAGTGAACTTGTGTGATTGCTTTACTTCTTTCTCAGGTGAATTGAAAGATTTTGCAGTTAGAAGTATTTGATTCTTTCAGCTAGAAAAAAGTTTCCAGGTTCAAGGTTAAACCATAACAAATTCCCAACTGCATGAGAAGGAACATGGGCAAAATCCAGTGCAGGAACCTAAACAATGCTGCTTTAGTACCACTGGAGCAACCTCTGCAAAAGAACAAAAGGAACTTCCTCTCTGAGACTCAGCAAAGCTGCCATCTGCTCTCCAGCAGCCAGATGTGTGCAAAGAAGGCATGGGACTCCCACAGACACAACCCTGTCCACATTCCCAGCTGCACACCGCTGGCACAGTCTCAGTGACTGCACTTGCTGCAGTGCACACCTGATTGATGGCTCTGGTTGTTACACTGACAGCATAGAACAACACACTTGGTCCTTCCTGGAGCTGCTGGCTGCACTGAAGAGGCATTTCCCTGGATCTTTGACAGAATGGCCTTGCACCCAAGCAAATCTGACAGAGCAGAGAAGGGAGGGACAGACAAGGCAATAAAGGGGTCCTTGCTATGTCCTTATCCCACTGCACCCTCGTTCATCAGAGTAGCAAAGGAACTTGTGTCCACATGTTAGGAGCAACATGTGGGGAACAACAGCATGAAGAGAATCTTCCACCTCTTTCATCATATACTTAGTGATATACAATGTACCTGGTTGGCTACAGGGCCAGCCTGACCCAAGAATGTATCACAGGAGACAGGAATACACAGACAAAACTCATTGTCTGAGTTCCTGTTGTCTTCGGGGTGGTTTCAGATACACTTTGAGGATTCAAAGTGGAATACTTTACAAAAAAAATACAGGGCATGAAGTACTTCACAAAAGATGACAGGCCAAATTCTCAGGTCACTTCAGAAAACTGGATTAGATTTGCCAACAGGAACCTCTGGCCATGGTTCAAACCCCCTGGATACTGATACTTTCTGCACTGGTCCACTTCTACACTTTTTTACACCTCTCAAGCAATGGCACTGAAAAATACATCAGGAATGCGGTGAAAGAAGGGTTTTCTTCAAGTGATTCATATTAACCAGTCTTAGAATTCCCACACCTCACCATAAAAGCTATGGAAAAATCTTGGGTACGGAAAAAGAGTGAAATCTTAAGCTTTCTTCTGGGATAGCCCGTGTGGTAGAAGCAGGAACCAGAGTGTTGCCCAAGGTGACCTGCCTTCTTTCTCTGCTTGGAGTCAGTTCTCCACCCTCACTGGCAGAGCAGGGAACTCAGCTACAGACTGGTGTGGGAGGGAGCAATGGTTTGGGGTTTCCTTACAGAGAGAGCCTGCAGTTCGTAGTGATGTGCCAGAATGTGGAAAGAGCAAGTATTTGGCAGAAGGTGGGGGAGAGGTATTTGTGGTAAATGACAGTGAGGGTTCAGGGCTGGGCAGACAGATGGAGGTTTGCATCAGTGAGAATAGGCAGAAAATGAGAGCATCTTAGTGGCATATTTAATTTCTCTATGCTTGTTCTTTTAGGCAACAACCTGAGCAACTGCATTCATTTCATGCACAGACATCTCTAAGGATCCTCTCATATATGGAAATCACTGAAATCACAAATGAAATACATCTGTCTCCCTGAAGCATTGCAAGAGCTTTTTCACTAGGGCACAGCTACTCAGTGCAGCAGATTTAGAGAAAAAATAAGCAACAACGCACAGAAAAAATGCTCAATTGTGTTCCTCTGAGGCTCTAGGAAACCATAACTAATTACTGTTATTTAGAGAGGAAATGTAATTAAACCACTTGCGGTGGACAGAGCTGTGATCTGATGGGAAGAGGGCTGTGCAGCCACAGCAGAGTGCAGTACTTGACAATACATGTTTGCAGACCAGCTGTTAGATAGTCCCTCTACCAGCTTCTCACTTGTCGGGTGAACATATTCCTGAAACTTGCCCCAAATGTCATCATCACTTTCTGTTAATCCTCTCAAAGAGGATCTTCTAATGACCAAAAGCATTAAAAATCCCACTCCTGTTTTGTGTTCAGTGGACAGCACGACTGAAGGATCCCCCTTCCTGCCACCAGGAACCAGGGGAGGCAGCACATCCCAGAGAGGCAGCACCTCCTGCTCCGAGGTGCCTGCACAGCCCAGCTGACAAAAACCAGCCAGCACACAGTGCCAGACAATACAGATGCAGCCCACTTGCCTTTTTACTGTACTTGCACAGATAGCAATATTAGCTTTTCTAGTTTTAGTCCTTGTAACAATTTTTTTTCTGCTGTTTTGGGAGCTGGAAGATTTCAACTGCATTAATATGCTTCAGTTCTCAGTCCCATCAGAAAATGTTTGTTCCTTGGACAGAATATGAATCATTGTAATGGACTAACTTAGTTTCCACTTCTACATACTAATGTGAGATGCATAAAGTACCAACAATCTGAAATGAACACTTAACTTACTTTTGGACGAAAAGGACATGACATATACAAAGTATTTGCCTTCCTTTAAGTGCTTCTGCACTTCTGTGAGCTTTGTTGATTGTTGTTTCATGACATTTCCCTTGCTGCTGAAAAGGCCACCTTGAAAGTAACAATGATGCTGGACTTTGAAGATCTGAACCATAAGACAGTGTCAGGAAAAAGACATATTGTGTTTATCTAATCCTTGCACTTCCCATCCCACTTGGATTTGGAAATCAGGCATTTAACAGCAAAGGAGGGCAGTTCTGCAGAAGCAAATGTGCATTCAGTTTTATTGTTTACTCAGTAAGGACTAATCTTCCTTAATGTTTGGATTGGTTTTTTTTCCTTTTTTTGCCTTCTTGACTAACTTGAATGTCTAAGAACATTTCCACACTAATAATAATTGCATAGTATTTTCAAAAATGCTTATAAGGTGAACTGGTAAAATAACTGAGTGATGAAACCTGAAAACATTCTTACTGGATAATTTCAGATGAACTATCACTTCTATTTTAGTTGCTGAATATTTTATATACCATTGCACTACTTAAAGGGTTAAATAATTACTAGCTCTAGATGAAACTGATAAAATGTGATGGCTGTTTTTTTCTGAACATTTTCAGTGACCTGTCATTGGCATTAGCAAGAAATTTCAGGAATCAGCTTCCAAAAACATACTTCTAACTAACAATTTTTTCTGTTAAAAACTTTCTATTGAAGTATGAGTTGCTTTTTGAAACTGTCTTTCTAGAGCAGCTGTTAATATTTCTCACACATACTAACTAATTAAGAGAGTGTGTCCAGCAGGTCAGGGACTTTGGCAGACTTGGAAGGCAGAAAACTCTCTGTGCTCTTCAACACTACCTCTGTGTTACTATTTATCCTCTACTGTGAAAAACAGCTATTTTACTCAAGAATCTGGAGTGGTGAGGCAGGCACAATCACCTTCCATGCACCCTACTTGCATCTGCTGCCACCAAATCATTAATAATACTAACAAAATAGTGATAAGTAAACATAGAGCCACATCCTCATGGAAAATTAATTTAAATGGTCCTTCTTTACTCATCTGCGCCCATATCACACTCAAGGGAACACAGTGAGAGAGATATATGCCAATCAAGAAGTTAACAAAGTTCAACTGCTTAGCTATATTAACAAACATGTTAAATTTAAATTTTGAAACATTACTTTCAATGAAGTAGTCTTTCCTGAATTTAAAGTGTGAAACTTAAAAATCTTAGCAGGAATATTTCTCAAGTTAGTTCTTCTGTATGAAATAACAATAGAAAATATATGCCATGAAGCCCAATTTAATGAAATTAGGACTAAGTCTTAAAATAGACATACATTCTTCAGACACTGATTCTTATATGCAAATCTACAGAAAAGAATCTCAGTAACTTTCCCAGCTAACACAGAGCTCAAACTCAGTCATCATATTCACTTTATTAAACTGATATTTCACTCTAATTATGCATGGACAAGATGACTTTCAGTGGAGGAACCATGAGCTCTGTTTCAGCACTACAGAAGCAGAGTTTTGTAGACAACCAGCACCAGTGGAGGTTGACTGGAAGGGGATCTGCCAAAATGAATGTCATTCTGCATTTATAGCTGGCCATAACATTACTTCCACTGTTGCTGAAGTTGCAGATGTCTTCTTATCAAAAATCCATATTTTATGTACTATTTGTAATTAAAACAAAAATTTTCTCTGAGACACAGAATATTGACTTGCTAGCTATGTTCTGCCGCTATTTCACACCTCTGCAGTATAAACACAGGTTTAACTCATAAAAAGAAATTGGCTTGGTTAGTAGCTGAGAAATATTTAACATTAAGAAAACACATTTGGCCATTTCTTGTGGTAACATGAGCCTGAGAGTACCGAAAATTAAGACATTTGAGACACTTTGTAATGAACCTTTTGCTCAAAAGCCAAATCTCAGAACATAACAAAGCCAAAAGCTACCGCCTGCTCACTGGCATTTTAAGAAGCTTTAAATTTTGAATGCACTGACATCCACTAGCTTTTTCTCTCACCGAGCCAGGGAAGGCAGAAGAAAAGCTGGCAATCAGGTCAACAACCCCTCCAACTCAGAGCTCATCCCCAAGGGACTCTCTCCAACCACCAGCTTTCTGAAAATGCAAGGAGGAAAGAAGATAGCACAAAGGAAGTGCCAAAGCCTCCAGTGGTATACAAATCCTCTTGGCTTTTCATCTGATGCAGCTGGAGTAAACAGAAGGAAAGGCTAATGAATATCAGCCCACACAGCAACACTGCCACTACCCACACTTACCCTGTACTTCCATATCTCTCCATGTCTTCCAATTCCAGTGAAGGAAGACCAAATCTGGGATGTAGCCCCTGGGTAGGATAAACTACTACAAGTGGAGGCACTTGTTGCTTTTGTAGTATTTGCCAATTTATCTGTCTCATAAGATGTAACAAGAAGAGCACATAATTAGTCATCAATTTACTAGCAGGGGAAGTGAGCTGCCTCCAGAAAAACCAGGAGAAAGGAGGAAAAGTCAGGTCCTATTTACCAACCTTTGGTCTCACATTCCCTGTGAGACCTAAAAATTCAGGGAATACATAACAGTCCAATTATCAACCCTAAAGCTGATAAAGCTGTACCTTTTTGCAAGAAAGCAATTCAGGGCCATTGACTTAAAAAGACACTCAGTCACCGAAACAAGGAGATTGCTTCCAGAAAGCTCTGCTGCCTTTGAACAAACTGGTTTTTTCCACAGAAACTTATCCAGGAAGCATGGGGAAGGTAGAGCTGCATAGGTGTATTCAGTCATGTAACCTTGAGGGGAGCAGCTTCAGAACCTCAGCCAACCTAGGACAGTTTTTCCAAACCAAAGTCAGCCACTCCATCCTTGTTAAGGGGAGGACTTAACAGAAGGAAGAGGAGGTGGGGGAGGTCTTGACTTCAAGGCCATTGCACAAGAGGTCTAAGAAGAGAGATTCAGATGAAAGACTGTGCAGTTTCCCACAAACCTAAAACTTTCCTGGACTCTGTGAGGGAAAAAGTGAGTGTGAAGACAAAAAAGAAACCAAAAAATCTTCACTATGTTTCCATTTCAGTGTTTGACATCACAGGTTGTATGAAACAAAAACAGAGCTTATGCAAGCTGGTGGTGAACAGATCTAAGATGCTGTTCCTAGAGCCAAAGAATCCATAGTCACAGAATCACAGAATATGCTGAGTTGGATGGCACCCACAGGCATCACTGAAGTCCAGCTCCTGGCCCAGCTTTCACAGCTGAAAGGGAGCCAGATGCAGGATCTGACCTGGGGACTGGCCACATGAGCAGTCCCTACCCAGGTAAGTGGTACTTAGCAGAGCAAGACACCAGTGACAGAACCTTCTCACAACAGATTCATATTTTGACAATAAAATACAGCTTATCTATTCTGTGATTGCAGTGGATAATGCAGGTGGCAATTCACCTTCACTGCTGTGGTAACAGCAACATAATAGAAATTCATTCTGAACAGAATCCCTTCTGCAGGAATACAGAGATATGTTAATTACACAGTGGTACTGCATTTGGATTCTAGCTATCCTAAATGATATTTTTAGGTCTAATTCATGTCCTGTTCATGTAAAATGAGAAGACAGTCTTTTGAAGGCAATGTAATTACATCTGGTCAAACTGCTACAATAAGAAAATCAAGCCATTATGAGTACAGGCTGGAGCCTGGGTAGACACTCAGCAAGCACAGACCAGAGCAGATTCACTACCCTGCTGTATTTACAAAACAACAGAGATTATATTGTTAAATTCAAATGAAGCTGATTCAGAATAATTTAGTTAGAAGGTCATATGCTACGCTGGTGCCATTGTCTAGGGGATAAAACTACAATTGTAAAATTTGTTTTTCTCATTTCAAATCTTTAAGGGAAGATTGGAAGCACAGAATAAACATCAATTTATCATTATGCATACTACGTATGACATTCCAGAACTACTGTTATGCTAACAAACTTATGGTATATGTATTCCAGAAAAAAACATTACATGAATTGTACTATGGCATAATGAAAAACCAAGAGGGTCGGGGATCTTACTGAAAAGTATTGAAGCTTCCTTCCAAGTATGAATCTGTGAACCTACAGATCTTTCATGTTTTATAGACTCTAGATTTGATTCTTCTCTTCCTGAAAATGACTTTACGTGACAAGAATTAGGTAACAGTTACTCCTGTCTCACATGAAAGAGGAGTCAGAGTTTGGACACTTGAATGAATGCTACGAGATCCTCTGATCCTCTCAAAGAGCTCACCTGAAGTGCTAGGAGAACAAATCATCCCCATTTCGAGCTCTGTGAGTGCAAAGGTTCATTCTTATTGCGTGAGTCCCTGTGTATCCCAGCCCAAAAAGGACACTTCACAGGCTTCCATCTTAGTGAACTGCTTTTAAACTGCTTTTGTTACTCTCGTAACAAAACCTTTACTGATTTTAATGGTTCGCTTGGGTGGGATTTTTAAACAGGAAAAAAAGAGTGCTTTTTCTATGTTTCCATAAAGAAAGAAAATATCCTTTCTTTCTTGTTCCCTTCAGCTACTGAGAATGAGCATGGTCAGGCCACGGGGATTAAAAATACACAATATCTAGAGAGATGCTCTTTAGGCAAAGACAAATAATGAACAAGCGAAAAATAAACTGTCACATTCGAGGCTGAGGTTTATTTCAAAATGCAGACTTCTCTTTAACAGTTCAGTTTCTAAAGCCAAAAGGCACATATTTCATCATTACAAATAGTATTTAATAAAGGAGAGGGAAAAGGAGGGCTGTCTGAGCCTCTAAAGGATCCCTCCTGCCCAAATTCCTATTTGTTTGGGACACCACCAGTACCTTGTCTGCTCCAGCAAGCCAGGGAAAGTGGCAGGAGACCAACTTCAAATGAATAGATTCTGTAGGCCAAGCTTTCTGCATTGAAGAGAGCTCTCCATGGATACTCTGATAAAGGAAGCCTTCAGATCTAAAAATACCCATAGAAGGCACAAACAAACTCAAAAGAGGACAAAACTGATTAGCAGTTTTTGCATTCGATTTTAAACCATCCTTTAAACTGGAAGTGACATTTTGTCAGAAAGCCAGCTTTGCAATTCCTTTTATTTCATTTTTGTGACAAAACCCAGCAGCACGTCTTTTGCAGTTCTCCCTTATTTATTAATTCCATGAATAAAAGATTATTCTGGTGACTAACTCACCCTGACTTTTTGGCCACCAATCCTGCCCTTTTTATTCCTTTAGGGAATGGATTTCCTTCCAAATTTAAATGGCAGGCCTGAAGAACACTTTAATGATGGCCTTCTACACAAGTGGTACCATTCTTTCTTGAGGAGCAGATTTACCTGCCTCAAGAAAAAAATCCAGTGCTTCAATTAAGGAGTTTAAATTATTCATAAAGAGAAAAAAATCCCACATCTTTGTCAAATGTTGTCTGTCCCTTTCCTTAGATGATGCACATAGGCCCAATAAAATAATACCATTTTTTAAACCAGTTAGCACTGAAGATGAGAAGAATCACTAGCCACAGCAAAAACCCGGAGCAAGCCCAATGAGAGTATTTACAGAACTTGGACAAAAAGGCACTTGCTTAGCTTGAAACAACAGAAATCCACTTTGTATCACCCTGAGACAGGAAGAGACATCTTTCTATAGATCTCAGCACTCCAAGTTACTTTAAACTTTAAATTACATCAAACTTTGTTTCTCATTTTAACAATGTAACCATGCCAAATACCCCATGGCAAAATGAAGAAATCATGTCCCCAGTGAAGTCAATGACAAGCCAAATATTCATTTCAAGAGATCCAAGATCTCAGCCCCGGTTTATTATTCTAAATTGGATAATCAACTTTTCACATACTATTACTCCATAACAATGCAGAATTCAATTCAAACACCTGTAGCCAAGAACAGCCAGTGTTCTTCAGATCAATGCACAACCCTACAATAGACAATTTGGGAACAACCTGACAATGTGAAAGTTCTTTAAAACCCAGCACTTTCATCAGCATTAAATAAGCTCCAGAATGAGTTATTATCTATTCTCAAAAGTCACAAGAACTGGTGCCAGAAAACTCAAGCATAAAACATTTTTCTGTGCAATAAAATTGAAGTAAGTAAAGCATTTATCACCTTCATTCTCAACTGAAAGTCAACGGACTCTCCTAGTCTTGTTTAAAAACACATTCCCTCCATGCTGGGTGAGAGAAAGACCACAGAGCTCCTGCCTGAGCAAAAGAAGAGAACAATCAAACTTGAATCCCAGAGCTGCTGGCAGTCCCTATTGAACTCACCGTCAGGAGGGATTTCTGACAGTGAACCTGCATGCAGCTGGCTCCTAATTGCTCTGAGCAGCATCTCAGCTCAGCCTTCTCCTACTCTTCTTTCCAAAGAGTGGAGTTAACTCTGGACCAGATCCACATTGATGAAGCAGGGAAAGAGACCAGAGGACAAGGACTGCGAGTTCTGGCACCAAGTTTTCATCAAAGTATTATGCATCTTTTGTACACTGATGTTTTAAACTTGTGCACCACACAAAATCAAACAATGAAAACAAAGTAAAAATGCAGAGTCCGTAAAGTAACCCTTGTCCTGAAGTAAATGGTACAGCCACTAAAGAAAGAAGTCAAACTCTAAAAAGAGGAAAACACACTGTAACAATGGCCATTGGACCGAAACAAAAACATGTAACTTTGTCACATCCATCCCTGAGACACGCAAGCAAGCTCAGCTTCCAGCTGTGTCTGTATGGTCAGAAAATGACAGGTTTGTACTTTATTTCTTTCGTATTACCAGTTCAGAGAGAGCACTGAAGCAATTTTAAACCTGATTCTGTGCAGCAACAGTATTAGAGAGATGCTGTGTGTGCATACTGCAGAAACCAAAGCCAAAAAAAGACCTTTTAGACTTCAGCCTTGACATGTTCCATTTACACTTGGCATCACAAAATAATGAATGTGTGTGTTAACAGCAACAGAAATGAGAGATGTCATTCCCTGTAACCTCTGCTGGTGCATGGTGGAAGGCTTTGTTGAGATCCTGGTGAATGCAGCACTTGTTTTAGACAACAGTGGAACCACTCCAGCTTCTCGTCAAAAGTACTCAAAAATCCTCAGAATGCCACACAATACATTTGCCATTATGCACAATGTAGCCAATATGCCACAATACATATTGCCATTCAATACAGTTCCTTCATGAATGTATCTCTGTCACACTCAAGAGCCTCCCAAAACAGCACATGAGAAAAGCACATATGACTCCAAGAACATGGGACACCGAGAAATGTGGCCAAGAAAAGAACAAGTTACCGTATTTCAGGCTTTTTTACATAAAATCATAGAATCATTTATGTTGGAAAAGACCCTTAAGATCATCAAGTCCTACTGTAATCTACCACTAGAGCACATCCCTAAGCACCACACCTACATGTCTGTTAAATTCCTCCAGGGATGATGACTCCACTGCTTTCCTGGTTAGCCTGTTCCAGTGCTTGACAACCTTTGTGGTGAAGAAGTTTTTCCTAACATCCAATCTAAATCTCCACTAGTGCTGTTTCTGTGACTTCATCTTTCTTTATATCTTAACACCAGAATCACATGGTCCCATACATACAGAAAGCAGGAGCAAGAGATTGATTCTCACAAGTAGCGAAGTTCGGGATTTGATGATTAACATTAATTCAAGGCTCAGCTTTCACTAATCTAGTGACATCTGTGCCTCTTGACAGGAGGTTGCTACAGCCTTTTTGCAGGAAGATCTGGTCACTTTTGACTTCAGGTGTAGTTTTGCACTGCTACAGAATGCAGCAGTCTAAGGCTGTCAGCTGTGGAGTGGGTATTTTAACTCCAGGTAGCTAAGTGCAAGATACAGCACCCCATTTGTCATCCTGTTTTACACATGCTACTACAGGAACCTTTGAAACTAGGATGAAGGCCAAAATCAAGTGAATGTGAGCTAAATATTCATTGAGAGCACAGCTAATAGGGTTTCACAGGGATTAAGTCAGGAAATTGGAAAACAGAGCATGAGAGAATATATTATTAAATTATGCATTTCTCTCAGCTTATGAATAATATGAACTGAAATTGATAAACAAAACTCTAGGTACCACCAGCATTATGCAAAAAAATAAACTAATTGTAAACACTACACAATCATTTCATTTATGATGGTAAAGACATCTTCACCACAATGCTTCAATTTTAATTTACCTACTGCGTAATCTATAGGTGGAAAAAATATGATTAAATTACACCCCACAAACACTCCCAGAAGATGATGTATCAGCATAATTTAAAGGATCAGAACTGAAAATTAACATTTAGTTTTTTATTATCAGAACTTTGATGGCTTTAGATGGATACATGTCAGATACTGCAAGAGCATACACTAGTTACCATGGATATTCTTACTGGGCCCAATCATCAAGTTGCTCCCTGTAACAAGGGTTAGCCTCTGGCTCCATTGAAGGCAATGGCACAAGGGTTTTTCCTCTAAAGGCGAAGTCCAAAAGTGGGTGAAAGTACGAAACACTGTATCAATTAATCTTACATCAGGAGTAATTTTTCCTCCAGAGATTAACTGATGCAGTAAAAAAACATTGAAAAATTAAGTCCTCCAATGTAATGTGAATTCAAAAAAAGCTTCTAATAATTGCTCTATCACCTGTAATTAAAAATGATTGAACATTTGCAGTCCTTATTCACCTGCTCTCATCCTAACCCTGCATATACATGGTCAGATGACTTTCAATGGGCCCACAGGGCACATTTTGAACAGTTAAGTGTGAAATAAATGACTAAGTGCTAATGGGATTTTCAGAACCATTTTCAAACAGGAGTTACATCCAACAAGATTCTGAAAAAATTCACTTAGCACCTATCTGGAGTGTTAACTTCTTGAATTTATAAAAAGACCCACATGAACTAATTTTATATGATGCTTGTGATGTACTTAGCACATGTATAAATTCCAGTGGAATGTAAAAGAATCAGTCTATTACTGATGAATTAGAGAAGTCAATGAACTGTGAGCCCAGGGCCAAGCTGGAAAGGTATCACATGAAAAAGGCTTGTGTATTTCTTTGCTCAGCCATGGCATTTCAGGCACAACTAACAGAAGACAGGGGACAGCAGTGATTAAAGGACTTCCATCCTGCTATGACAAATTGACTTTAGGGGGTTAATTTTCTTTTTTTTGGCATTAAAACATAAGCTTTTGAGGATTTATCAATGATTCCATAACTGAGCTCCGAGTAGTTGTTTCATAAGCACAGATTGTGACTCAAAGCAATGACAAAGCCATCAGCTGCGTCATTTCTGGCATTCACCACCTCCTCAGTTTGAAAGGTCTTCTAGGAGGCGTAGGCCTCTTCCTAAGCATTTGTTTTGCTGCTTCTGACAAAGGAAGTATACAAGAATGTTTTAGGGGAAGATTATCAGTTAATAGTTTTAACTGTTTGCCTTCAAAACAAACACTTAAGACTGAAAACCCTGCTGGATTATTTGCAAATTTCTGACTAACAAATAAATGTAGCCTCTCAGCGAGCCCAAGAGAGCATCAGCTGAAGGTGAGAGCTCAGAGTTCAACAGAAACTACTGCTGCCTCTCAGCCCCTCTCTCATGTTTTTTATTAGCAACATCATAAAGCTTTACCTTCAGCCTGGATGCCCACTGTCTGTTACTCTTACCTTATTTAGCAACTGAAGCCTGCACTTCAGAAACACTGCACTTGTCTGGATAGGCTCTGAAGTGATGTAAGGAATAAGGGTCAAGATGGCATTATGTAAGAAAAGTATATAGTAAAGTAATTCCTAAGTCTTTTCATATCTCTTTTATGCTGCTCTGGCACCCTCAAGCAGCTCCTGCCCTCTTTAAAGTTACTCTATGCTATCAGGCTGTTGAAAAGGCTCTGGGGAGAAAAGGAACCTGTACCAGCCATCATTAATTGAGATCTACCATTTTCCTAGCTCCTCAAAATAAGCATGATGGTAACTGTATTCTTCATTACAGCACTTCATCAGGAAATAAAGTAATAATTTCAGCAAACCTAAATTACACCTAAGTGTAACTCCCACTTCCAAAAAAAAAGGGCAAACATATTGATTTATCTACAAGGGAAAAGGAGCTTCAGTTCTGCAAACATTTTCAAAAACCACCTACCTGTCATGTGACACAGCGTGACCAGTGGCAGTACAAGCCAGCCTGGAGAACTGGACAATAGCAGAAAGTCAAAGCATTTAGAAATCACAAGTGGCTTTATAAATCTTTGCGATATAAACATTCCCAATATCCACATAGGGAAGGAAAGAAAATTAAAATGCAAAAAATAGCCAAGAGAGAAGTTCTGGGGCCAAGACAACACCAGAAGGCTCAGGAAAGCTCTAAGATGCACCAGAGGCAGTAAGAGTTCACTTCTCAGCACTCAACCTGTGCACTACAGGGTTTAAACAGCACAAACCTCCTTATGGGATCTCTGCACTCACTTGAGCCATCTCCTCCATGCCATGGGTTGACAGTGTCCTGTAAAACATACTGTACCACCATGGCAGCAGCACCAGGGTGACCTCTACCACACTCATTTCGGAAGCAGCAGTAAGACACTCATACACGTTTTGTTCAGAAGAGCACCTGCAATATGCTTTGGCAGCATTCCAGAGCAACAAAAATAACAAAGCTCTCCTTTTTCACTCCTAAGAAAGCAGAGATAAGCACCATAAAAGGGTCTTGCCAGTTTTCTTGGGTACTTGGATGAATAAAGAAATGGTACCTTGCCTCTTGTTGCACAAACACCAGTCAGTTTTTGAGTGTCAGTGCAGCTTCCAGCTCTCTAAGCAAGAAGAGGCTTTATCATCTGAAGCATGAGAAGGATGTCAGGATTCTGCTCATGACTAATGACTTCATGCTGTAATGCTTCAGGACTATACCTTCAGTTAAATAACTTCAGAAAATTAACTGAAGAGTTACCCAAGCAAGAAGAGAATGAAAAGCTTCAGGACTGCATCCTGCACTTCTAGATGGACATCAATATCTGCCTCAATGTCTCCCTTCAGCTTGCAGCCTACGGTGTTGTGAGGTGTGGACATGGGGGAGGGAGGGGAAGAAAAAATTAAGGGGAAAAAAAGGAAAAAGAACCACCTGAAAAGAGAGATAAGTAACTCGGGAAATTACAAAACTGGCTTGTGCAGAAAAAGCTCAGTGTATAGAATCGATTGAAGCTTTCAATACAAAGGAACAAGGGTCTCATTTCAGCAGCTTATAGGTTTAGATTCACAGCCACAATAAAAAAGGCTATGTTCCACGGCTTCACCTCCTGATTATTAAGAACAGTTTCTACTCATGAGTCTTTGTTTCCTTAAGATAGATTGAATACACTTAGTGATTTCTCACCTGATGAGCACTATTCAGACAAAATTCACAATCAGAGCTCATAATAGCTTTCACGTATTAGTAGACTTTCATGTCAACAATCCCCAAGGCTCACAAAATCTAATCCATCAAGGAAAACTTTTCAAAAGCATATGGCCTCGAAAACAAGTCAAACAGAAGAAAACTCCCAACTCAAAAGAGAAAAGGAAAGTTTAAGGAAAGATCCATAGTTACAGGCACAAGTTTACAAGACTAAAAGGAACACAAGCAAGTAGAAAGAACAGCAAGTGCTGCTATTGCCAGAACTGCAGCTTATCTGTAACTATCCTAACTCACCAAAAAGCCAAGAGTTGTCCATCTCTGATCCCTGGATACCATCAACAGCTGACACTGAAGCACAGCATTACCAAAGACTGCCTGTGTCAGGATAGCTGTCTCCCATTTATCTTCTCTGCCATCGTGAACTTGTTTGTGCAGATCCCAAAAGAAAATCTGGCAGAGAAACTGAAGCAGAATTGAAACAGCCAGAGGAATAAATTTCCCCCCTTTCTTTTGGACAAAAACAGGCAGTGAATAACTGCTGAATTTAGCTAATAAAGGGAACAGTTATGTGTGCAGCTCCTTCATTCAAAAAACCAAGGATAATTTCAGTTGCTCTTAAGCAAGAACACAAAATGTGCAAATGCAAAATTTGTGTAGTAAGAATCTATGCTGAAAAGTGTCAAAATGGGCAGTATAGTATTTTCCTCAAACTCCATATGGCCAGCCTATTGTATCAGATCCTCATCTGATTTAAACTGCAGCATTGGTGACATGGAGATTGGGAGCAGCAGCAATACACATCTTCCCACATGCTCCTTTCCCAACACATATGGCTCACTCATTTAAATGGAGGAAGCAGAAAAAAGGCTGCAGGCATGTGGTTTTGCCAACAGTTAATTACTGAAAGGAGAATTTCTGCTCCCTGGGGTGCAGAAATCACAGTTGCTCTTGATGCTGGAACCAACACAGACTTTCTCCCCTACAGCCATGCAGGAAGCAAAGGCAAGTCCTCCTGTACATGACTTCCTCGTGGCAGTAAATGAACACCATCACTGTGATGCTGCCAGTCACCAAAGCTCAAAAGCTGGCCACCAGGCCTGACAAGATCTTTAACAGCTCTGTGATCACTCTGTGCATGCCTCAGTTGCTTCCTTTTTCTTTGCACTGTTTATAAGGGACAATGATGGACTAAATGCTTTGCTTGAGCTCAGAGCTTAGAGCATGTGCTGTGTGGGACAGACCACTGGAATGTATGGTGGCCCTTCATGCCTAGGAAAGATCTTAGGGTCTGCCATGATCACTCAGCCCACACTCCTTCCCCTTCTCTCCTGGAAAAAGGAGAAAAGGACACACACAGAGCGTATGCTGCTTTTGAAGAGGAAAACGAGAGGATGGATTTCAGCAGCAAAAATGCTACATTGTGGTCTCTTCTCTCAGGGCATTTGCAAAGAGTCCTGAACACTCTGACCAAAGACACACACCCCTTTTATCATCAGACAGACAGTATGTGCTGGCCTATTCATAGAGAAAAATTACTCATCTAGCTGTAGGTTCCTTGCTGTGAACCTTGATTCTGCTTAAGGGTAAGAGAAACTCATTCAGAGTTGATTAAGTTCTTTCTGGTGGAGCCCTGAGAGCAGATTATGGTGATACTCCAGAACACCCAGCAGGACTATCAAAAGAACTGGGCCTGACAGCAGAAGAGGGTAATTTACCTTCCAGTACAAGCCACACCAGGCCAGATCTGAGGGTCTTATCTAAAGAGACTTTAAGGGCAGAGCTCTGATCAAGAACTTGCAGAAAAAACTTAACATCCCTCCTCATCTTTGCATTCAGACTACATCTAAACTACATTTCAAGTTCTTCCTGCATAACACCTCTTAAAATATCAACTTAAAGATCATGTAGTCCCAATCTTCAAACAAGCTCTCACTCAACATTCAGCAGCATACTGGAGACATGCTCTTCCTTGTCTGATACATGCAACAACTTGTCCTCACCTGTCATTGACTCCCATCACACTGTTTTTCTACTTGTTCCCACTTCTCTAGCACAGACTTATGCTACTTGTTTTCACTGTCTAGGCCTTGGCAAAGCTATCCTTTCCCCTGCCATCAGCTTTTACACAAACATCCCAGGTTACAACCAGCTCTTCAAACCAGTTAGCAGCCTGGGGGCACAGCAGGGCCAGGAGTGGTAATGCTCAGACAGGCCAAAGCTGGGAGGCTTCCACAACCACAGCACTGACGATATCAGCTGCTTCTAATGCCCCACAAGGTCATTGAGTGACGATCTGCAAATGGAGTGAGAAAGTACCAGGTCTGTCTTTGCCCTGGCAACTCTCCAGTTGTATTCCACTGCAGCCATTCCTGCCCAAGGCAGGGTTCTTGCCCTGCAGCACCACTTGTAGAATCTCTTTTGCCCTGTCCGTAGCATTCTCTCACGTTTTCATCCAATGCAGTCATAAATCTGTCTGATATTCCTCCCTGGCTAAGTTGTTAATTGCCATGGCAATCTTCCATAATTGACCTTGTTTCTTTGAGTTGCAGCAATGGGCCATAGAGCAAATTCAGCTCTCATTTCACTGTAGCACACAGACCATTTACAAATATGCCTCTGTTAATTAACAACTCAGGTGAGGCAAATGCATTCAGCAATTCTGTATTTTACTTCTGGAGCAAAAAGGATGAGAGAGATGGCAAGGCACCTCCCAGTCAGAAAAAATAATATTTAAAATAACATTCAAAAGTCAGGTGTAAAATTCTGGGAAAAGTCACAGGTAACAGCAAGGCTAAAGTGTTATTTGAGGGAGCAAAGCAGAGAGTTAGACTCCATAATGATCTGCAATGATCAGATGATGCAAATCCCAGCACTGGGCATCACCCTCTGCCTCCCCAGACTACATCCCCATCTGCTGCGAGCTGGCCACGAGCAGCAGCCTCTCCCAGGCACAGACCCATGTGAAACAAATGCTCACATATTACAAATTTTTTTTCCAGCATCTACTTTTCCTTTTGTACATTTTTCAGGTGCCAGGCAGAGAAGCTGGAGACAAATGTTGACAAGTGAGCTTGGGGCAGATTACCAACTCTAAAATACTCAAAGATGTGTAAGTTATGTGCAATTCCCCATGAAAGTATACAGGAAAACTGCTGACTTCTAACACAATCACTTGTAAGGATAAAATGAATTTTTTAAAAAATCATGTAAAACTGCCAAGTCACTGTCTTTATTAACTTTTTCCATAACAACACAGATAAGTAACTGATATAAATGGCTTTTTTTGTTAAGTTTGGGAGTCTAACATTCCTAGACAGGAAGCTGATCTTGACCTGAGGCAAAAGAGTTTTTGTGCAATCATTGACTTGGGAGCAACAATCACATCTTGCAAAAGGCAAAATAAATTAAAAAAAAAAATTGTGTTCATTTTCTCACTTGCATCATGGCCTGAGATGGTACCCCAATTTTCAAATTCATCAAAAAATATCTATAACATTCATCTACACAACCACCAAACTTTCATGTTAAACTCAATGAAGCTTTTGAAAAGACATTTGCCATTCCTCGTTCAAAAAAGTAATATAATTTCAATTATATTCTTCCCTTAATCCTGAGGAGAAAGTTTGAGAGGCTTACTATCATTAAAAAAATAAATGCTATGTAGTTATTTTACCTCAAATAATCCATGCAGTCTGATCCCACTGCTGTATTTGCCAACATCTCTATAGTAGTTTAGTATGAGCAGTGATCACATCCAAGGCCTGAAAGTTGGTTTTCTGGCAAATTTCCGTTTCGATGCAGAAAATGTAGAGTTCTCAAATGAAGAACAACTGCTACACTTGGTGTGGATATGCTGTTCATATTCTAATGTTTCGATTTTATAGTTTTAATAGGTGTTTCTATAGCTTTAGTAGGTGATAAAATAACTGCATAGCTTTGTAGCAGCCTAGACCACACACCAGTCATAATACTGTCATCTAATATTCATTTCACTTACTGTAACAAGAGAAGGATTAGACTCTTTTTTTTTTTTAAATTAGGAAAACCAAAACTGCTTAACAACTTACATTAAGTTCCTGGTGTGGAAACTGCTGCAGTAAAACTTAACGGTGGGAAAAGAATTCTATGAGACTCAACAAGAGAGAATGATTCTGTTTGAAGTAGCTGGATAAATTCATCTTTATATTTCATAGCAAGATAATGAATGAAGAACAAAGCACATTTGTCTGCATGGCAAATGTCTCGGTGAGCAGTTGTATTACTGACAGCACTAGAAAACTACAAATTTAAAAATGAAATGTGTCTTACTATCACATAACAGAGTGGATACCACAGCAGTGAAGACATTATCTCAGCTGTACTAAAATCACAGATTTTATTGATATCCTATTCATTCTCAGCCATGAGCTGAACGCACAACAAAGTTTCTGACAACCAAATAGCAATTCCATCTCGTCTCACTGTTCAAGGATTGCAAACTAGGAGTTTAGGGGCACTTGTATTGCTTTTCCACTGAGCTGAGAAGAGTCTAAAAGGGAACATGCCATGGTGTTTCACAAGAAGAGCAGGAATCTCTGATCTGACTCCCAAGAGAGAGCTGTCAGCTGTGGTGGTGAAGGGCAATGAAGATAAGCATTTCTGTGGCACAAGGCTCTCTGAGCTGTTAGTGCAGAAAGCTCCAGTGACAGAAAAATGCAAAGTTCCTTTGCACCCAGCAGTTATGCCTGAGTGGTACAACAGCCTAATTAACTGTATTTAAAATATAGCCAGTCTAGGGGCTATATTTGATAAGTCAAGTCCAATCTCACAGGACCCAGAATGAAGGACTGTGCCAGCATTCACTGAATAACCTTCATATTGTCCAGCAGGTTAACAGGCAGTGCTGCTCACGCCTCTCCCACAGCTTGTGTTTCCAGGGCAAGAGCAGATTTTATCCCCCCTTTACAAGGCAGTCACTTGCAGTCTCTGCAGTGCTCCCTGTGAACACGTTTCTGCTCCATCCCAGCAGCAGAAAGGGCACTCGTTTGTCTGGGGACAGAGGGGAGCAGCTGTGGGTATTAGTGCCCTTAGAGGGCTGATAGCAGCACTGCTCTGGCTCCACATCACATGAGATGCTGTACATAGACATCTGCAGTTTCTGTCCGTGTGCTACATGCAAAAGCAGTTGCATTAACCTTCCCTTTTTATCACTTGATTGAATTCAGCGACTCACAGATAGAACAGAGGAATTTACACGCTCCCTTTTGTTCAGAGGCTGTCTTCTCTGAGCCACAGTGCACACAGGGTGAAGAGTGAGTGTAAAACAGCTGTCTTTTTGTGAAGCTGTGTAACAACTTTGCATCCTCACCACAGCCAACACACCTGGCACAGCAGTTAAAGTAGTACAGAAGTTCAGATGAAGGAAAAAATTTAAGTAGAGAAGTGGCAGATTCTCTTGTTGGAGTACTCTGAATTTAGCCCTATTCAGACTCTCCCAGTGTTATTTTGGGCTAGAGAAAAGGAAGATTGATGTGCTCAAACCTTTCTGTTTGGTAGCACTATGCTCAGGCCAGTGCTTGCACATTTCTGAGGTACTGTCACGTCCCAGAACAATGCAGGAAAATACAGGACATTTGCAGTGCAGATGTATCCGGCTGTCACACGACCCCGTTTGTTCTCAACACTGCAAGAAAACTTGTGCCGCACTGGAGTTCCACACCAACAAAAATCTGAGGTTTGCTTCACTACAGACAATTCGTTTCACCACATGTTCCTTCTGTGGACTTGTACAATATGAGCAATGTCTACAGCAAATAAAGCAGCAAGGCCATGCATCACTGCACTGGGAGACAGACTCAGGACCCACGCAGTTTTCCTGTAACTTTTCCCTACTGCATTACCAGCACCACAAAGCAGATAATGGTGTGGGGCAGTCTTTCATCCCTGCTAAAAAGCACAGGATGACAATGTTTAGGCATTTACAAATGGATTACGAACCGAAAGTAAAATGCTGCTGCTTACTTCTGTGACTCCAGACAGTTCCAGCAGACACCTGTTAAGCTCTCAGCAATTGCTCTATGCTGCAATAAACAGCCACAAGGAACAATAATCTTACAGGGACATCATCACATTGGACTGCCACAAACAAGTATGTGCAAAAATCAAAATATTAGAAAGACAACAAACCAAAACCACATGGCACATCATCTTGAATGATTACTAGTGAGACTTGATATCAACACTGTGATCAAAGAGAAGACTTTTTTGAAGGCTTCTAGCATTTTCACATACAAGTATTCATCAGTTTCTGTAGGATTCCACAGTATACTATGCGATCTGCTGCACAAAACATAATTTTTGTACTATCTTGCTTTTAGTATTGCCAAAACCTCTGTTCCGTTCCACTACTACACTTGAAGATTAAAACAAAGGTAACATTTACAGAAATAACAGAGGGATTGGTTTGTTGGCTGGTTTTCAGTAAGTTACAGATCATTTCTCTTGTCTCAATCTTCTATCAAAATATAAAGAAACATATTTGAATGAAGAATTAACTAGGGATGAAAGTAAAATAACAAACCAACCCTTCACATCCTCTAATCCACCCATCCAGCTTTGCAACATGCTCGGTTGTGTTATGCAGGAAACCATTCCAAATGAGTTTATTGATTTATTCTGAACTTCAAAGAAAATTATAGTTCTAAAGAAGTACACGGATAAACAGGCTTCTCTTTAATTTCTCAAATAAAAGCCAATCTGCCCAAGCACAAGAAAAATAAGCTGGACATAGAAGAGTTCAACATTTTTAGGTGAAAATCAGGCATTTTAGTATTAGAGATACTTGTATCTTTCACACTACAGCTGTCTGCAGACATTGCTCTTTTCTGGTTATTTGTTATTAAAGCTGCCACTTGCAATCAGTGCAAAGGAATGTCTAAAATAGGAGGTTAGTGCAAATACTATGAAACACTGGTGTCCAGTTACTATTATCTAGACAAACTAAGGAGCAAAGGGTGTTTGTCTACCTCCCACAGCTAAAACATAAGTACAACATTTTGGAAGCAATTTTAAATCTCAATCATTATCCCCACTTCAAAAGCTTGAGTAAAAAGGATTTTTCTCATAGCACATCTAATTGAAACAGGAGTATTCCCATCGTGAAGTGTGGCAGGAGTGTAGCATGAATGGGCAATAGCTTAGATTTGAGTCAGTTCTTGGAGATGTCATTTCATTGATTTCAACTAAATTACTTCTGATTTGTGCTATTGTGAGAAAGAAAAAAAGAGAGAAAGGAAGAGCTTTCATCTTGATTTTGCACTAAAGAACTCAATAGCATTTACACAGCTGACTGCAGTGAGTGCCAGATTCAACTCAGCACCTGAAGAACATCATTTGTAGAAAGTGTAGTAAATGCTATTGCACCTCCCTGGGAGTAAAGATCCAGATGGCCAGTTTCTGCTATATTTTTTTGCTGTCCACTACTTGGTCTGAAAACATTAATAATGAAGGGTGAGTATTAAAAAAGAAAAAAGTTATTTTGAAAATGTCTCTCCCACTAAGTACAAGTAGAGTGGAAGTGCTGATGTGGTTCCTTTACCAGGCACTAAGGCCTGTGTGGGACTTGATCCTGAAAACACCACATGGTGGTTTTGCTTTTATCACCTACTAGGAGAGTAATTTCATAAGCGAGAGTGACTTGACTAAGTACCAGTGATGAATCCTAGAATCCATGTGGTGAAAAGAGTGAAAAGTAGAGACTTCAGGTAATAGTGCCAGAAACAGCTACTAAGCTTGTTCCCAGACGTGACCGTGGCTGGAACAAGAGCCTATTCTTCATTTGGCTGCTTACTATGAAACTGTTAAATCTTGGACTATTTAGCATATATGAATATCCATTTTTTTCCTCAATAAATAGAGGAAAAAGCAGCATTTAAGTAATCATAAAACAAATTGAATGACTCAGCCCAGTGTGTTTTCTGGAGTCTTAACAATTTTCTACGGCTAATGGTCCTTGCTTTCACCTCACACCATTAATTTTGGAAGTCATCATTAATCTCCAAGAAAAGCATTGAGCTTTGATTATTACTGCTTAATTACATGGAAAAATAGACATACTGTCAATATTAATTTGCTTTACAACAGGCCAACTAAGTTATCTTCAATTCTCAGTGCATTCTACAGCTGTCATTTTATGCCAGGTAATGATCAATAAAATTATTAATTTAAACAAAGCTTTTTACTAGGGAGATAGAAAATCCTTATTTGAGCTCATGAACACTCATATTTTACTACCCAACTCCTATTGTATTTTGTTTACCATATGTGAGCCTCTAAGGTAAAGCCATTGTAAGCTTTACCTTGACATTTCTATGTAAATCGCTTGAAGTTATGCATGGAAATCTCATAAGACAGGTTCTGTCTTTCAGGGAAATGGGAGAATGTTTTAAAGACTCAAAGGACAAATTTAAGATCAAGGTCATGAGAGTAAAGGTGGACTTAAATATTTAAATCAGAGAAGTCTAATTTCTCAGACAAGCAGCAAACTCTTTACATCTTTACGCACTTGTTTGTTAGTCTCAGCCACCCCCTTAGACCTTAGCCTTCCCCAAGCCTTCAGGGTAAAGCTTGGTGAAAGCATCCTGGTTTTTTTATCAGAAAAAAAAAAAATTCATTACTTTCCACAGCTAGTCACTGAACCACTAAGGGGCAAAAAAATTCTGAATGATGAAAATAAAAGGCAGTTTTTGCGAGTTTTTGACTTGTCAACCAAAGCATTGTAAATTTGGGTTGTGTGCCATGCCTGCAATAAGGTCGTCTTTTGCTCCTTCATAACTTTGAATAGCGAACACATGAGGCTTGAAATACTTAAAATCTCTCTATTTAAAGAACTCTCCTGCCTAAGTATATGAAGTGCAGAAGGAAGAGGGAAACAGAACACACTCAACTGCATTGAGTTGGATTTCTGCAGTGTCAGCAGCAAGGCTCCCATTAAAGATAGGCATGGGCACTCATACAATGGAGGGAGAGCAGGAGGGCATTAAATCCCAGTCCTCACAAGCATCACAACGGCTTTTTATACAATTTCTATTTTTCCAGCATTTGTGTTTTACATATAATCTGAACGATAATCTGAAAATGACTTCTGGAGACTCCATCATATATTCAGTATCAAATAAGTTGACATCACCAGATGCTCATCTGCCATGCTCCTAAAACCCCTAAAGGCTCATACAACTTCCCCAGATAACCTTATACCCTTTTAAATCCACCACTGAAATGAGGGCATTTTGCTACTTCCTTACTGAAACAAACTGAGCAGCACCACAAGTCCAATGTCTTGCTCCTCAGCCTAGCAGTAACACAGCAATTACTATTCTGTCTCCAACAACCACTTAAGTATCCATAAGCTGTCCCCTCAATCCCCTTCATCCCCTTCTCTTTAGCAGAAACCAACCCCACTTCTTTATCCTTCATAGGTCATGTTATCTAAAATTCTTATTATTTCCCAGCTGTCGTTGCATTTGAACCACCTCTCAATATGTCAAGATCTATTTGTCAGCCTTAGTGAAGTCTGTGAGACTGTCCTGGTGAGACACTGTGAACATGCTGACCAACAGATTGCTGCTTTGGCCATCAATCTTCCAAGAGAAGCAATTGAACACACTCTCCTCAAGGCCAGGCAGTGTTCATACCTGAGTGGCTGACACAACAACTCACTTTAACATATAATAATGTTATTAATTTTTTTGTATGTTAATTTTTGCTTAGAAAATAAGATAGGATGAGGAATGCTACTGATGAAAGCTCTGCAGTGGAAGATGACAGACTAAGATTACAGATGATTCCCTTTTTAATGAAAACATTCCTCTTATTTCTTTGAGGTCTCTTTCTTCAAATGGGGAGAAATTGCTCTTTCCTGCGATTGGTTTTTGTTCTCATGTGAAGTATGCTTTCCTCCCTCTCATTATTGAAAAGCACATTCACTTGTATTTCCACTTTAACTTCTTTCAGAGGATAAAAGACAACAACAGCAACTAGAGAACAAATACTACATCAAACCAGAAGCCAGCCGATTTAATTCAGCTCAGGAACATAGGAGATTTGAAGTGAACAATTTTTGTGACACAGGGAGTAATGAAAAGTCGACAACATGAAATGGAATTCTTTTACCATTACAAGCAAGTGACAAGTTTTTGGGTCACATCCTATGATTTAGATTGACTTTTGGAGGCAGAACCCCAAATCTTTGTCACTGAGAAAGAAAGGGTATACTTCACCTTCAACCAAGTTCCCTAGCAGAAAAAAAACAACATGATAGTTCAGAATTCTTTGGTAAGATCTCTAAACCCAATTCCACCCACTGTTTTTCACTGTGTAACTTCTAAATTGCTAATTTATTAAAGTAAAATTCAAGATCCAAGTGTTTTCACAGCATCACATTTTACTATATATTACACATGGCAAGTGAGCTATTTCTTAAGTTATAGTATATAAAGCAAAGAGCCCCAAGGGAAAGCCAAAAGCACACTGAGATCATACTGATGTATCAGTATTTTCTGAGGAAAAGTGAGAAAAGAGAGAGATTTCCCTCTCTTCTTTAAGCTTACTCATTTATCATACCAAAATAGCAAGCACCAAATTCACTTTTATTCTAAGGACAAAGAATTAGGTTACATTCACACACTAGACTGTCAGAGGACGAGTATGTTGTAATTATCCCCTGTATCTCCAGTGCTGGATGCTCCTTTCTTTTCTTTCTCCATCTTGCACCTCCCAATTCTCCAAGCCTTACCACGCTTCTAAAGAAGCAATTTACCAGTTCTCAGAGCCACAGAATTCTGCCTTTGTCTCTCAAATGATTCTAAAATAAGCAGTTCTTTCTCCTGATTAAAATCCTTGACCTCTAATAACTATGCTTTGGCCAGTCAAACAGTGGCAAGAGCTAGAGATTGTGAATACAATTTAAAAGACAAAGAAGAGAGTCAGCAGAGGGAGGTGACCCAGTTCTGAACTCACCTCTGTGACAAGAACCTTGACAATGCTTGTAAGCACTGCCAGGGGCACACGTCCCTTTGCTGAATCACTGCTACCCAGTGCTCCATTCCTGTTTGCTCCACCAGCCTGCCACCCTCTGTTAGCCCCCAGCCCCAAAACAGCAGAGGGGAACCCTGCTCTCAGTCCAGGGCTCAGCAGAGCTGCCAGGCTGCAGAACCAGAGCTGGCAAGCTGGGGAGGGGGAAGCACATCACCATTTCAACCCCTGACAAAGTATATTCCTGCATTTACAATCAACTACTTTCAAGTCTTCTGTGCACATCTTAAAAGCCACAGCAGATTTGCACACTGCTGTCAGCCCATTTGTTTCTGTTCCAATACTATTTCACTGCAGCATTTTTTTCATGCTGCCACCAAGAACATGCTTCAGCTATCCTGCTGTTAGTCAGGCTCAAGCACGAGGGCAGAGCTAGCTCTCTCCATTGGGTCAACAAGGCATGAGCTGCCCAGCTTTCCCAAGGCTCTGTCCCTTCACAGATCTCTAATTATGCACAAATCTCAGTGTAATTCTCCTTTACTCTATGCTCCACCAATAGTAATAAATGATTCTCCTTCTTAACCAGCAGCTGCCTGGAACGGACTAAATAAGCTCTTCACATTTTTTTTTTTTTAACTGAAATAAATCAGCTAAGTGGTAAAAATAACAAGCACTGCCCATGGCTAAAAGGAAGCTGAAAGACCTCAAGTGGAGAAGTAACACATATATTTGCAGAGGCAGGGGGGACACCCAACCAAAAACAACTCCTTGTTTCACTGGCCAATCCTCCTCAGCAACTGCCTCACTTCTAAAGACCACTGGAAAAAAAACTGAAAGAAAAAGAGAACAGAGCCTGATTTTTCATAAAATTTTTTCTGTCATTTACTTCCTGAGATTGGTCACTTTTCCCTGCTCCTTTCAGGGTTGCTATGTGAAGTACTTTCATTTATTCAAGTGACACAAAACAAAGAGCCATGACATGGTAGACCTCCTGCAGACTCCAATCCCAGGAAGCAGTAAAACCAGAGAGGTAAAAACCAAACTTTTTTTTTTCTACTAGAGTGGTTCATTTTACTACCCTGCACATCTTCAGGGAAGATCTTTCTATCTGGATCCTTTCCAGACTGCAGGCAGTACAGCAGAAAGTGAGAGCCCGAAGTGAAAGCATTTGTGATAGTAGTTTGCAGAAAAAAATATAGCTTTTTTGACACTATGCTCTAAGCTGGCCTGAAGAGCAGTAGGACCTCAAGCTATGTGTGGCCCCAGAGAGGTCAGCCTGACCTTGCTCACAGAGCTCACGATGCTCTCTCTGCACCACCCAGACCACCAAAGCTGTTAAGTCAGCCCACCCTGGCACAGTTCAGGGCACCAACACCTTCACCTGCCTGGGGCTTCCTTTATTCTCCCTGTTTGGTACATCACAACTGCTTTAGGCAGAGCTAAATGTCACCCACCACAAACAGGCTGTAAGTTATAGAATTCTTTAGCTCTCCCTTTCAGTGAAAAATCTGTGATGAAAATGAAAGAAGTAAGAAAATACAGCACTTACAACATTGGGTTTTGACATTTTGGGTGAATTCTTTTCATGGTGCTCCTTACAAAATAGATCAGAAGTATATGCTCAATTTTGATCCTAACAACATAAACCCCATAACACTAAATCATTTCCCCATGAAAGATTTCAATATATATGAAACTGTCAAAAAATCTCCATTATACACATAAAAGGTACTATGTTATTTACAAAAAATAAAGTAAAAAATAGCAATATAAAACCTACAGAGAAGTGGGAAAGACAAATGAACGTCTACTACAAAGCTGGGAAATTCCTAAATGGCAAAGGGTCAGGAAAAAATCTTCAGGTTATGTTGTGAGCATTTCTATTATCTTTGTGACTGAGTAGAGCAGGGGCACTGCTATCAATAAATGTCTATGTATGTTTTATTGTTTGGCTCACTACCAGCCTATTTCAATTTTCACTGACTTGTTGAAGAACAAAGCCAAAAAAAAAAAAACCAACCCAAAAAAACAACCTGCCCAAAAAAAGCAGGCATATCAACTACATAGGATGAGTCTACTAAACACACTGCTCTATACCTTACCTTCATAAAACACAGAATTTAAACCTTCTGAATTGTACATGCACAGAAGTACCACTACTTTCTTTCATGAGCTAATAAAGAAACCTCAATGAAACATAAACCATATGCTAAATTAAGCACATGCTGGGACATGAGTCGTGACTTTGTGTTTCTTCTTAGAATTGCTTTAAAATATTCATGTCATATAATCATAAAACATCTTGAATTTTAAAGAAGTTGAAAGAAAAAAACAATTGATCCTAAAGAGTAAGGTTCCCATTTCCAAGTACAAGCCTGGATCCATGGGGCTCTGTATTCTTTTGAGAGGTCCAGAGGTCTTAGGCTGATTTGCAATAGCTACACTGAACAAGCACCAGCAGAACATAACTCACAGTATGTCCTGATCTCTTTGCTCCTTTTTCTCCACCTTAATTAATCTCACCTAAAATAATGTATTTATCACAGGGATCAAAACAAGCCTTTGAACTTTTGACTCAAAACATTTTCCAAATTTCAGCCTATAACATTTCACAAGCCTTCCAGAGCCCCTTACACAAAGCAATACAAGGATCACCTACACTTATGGGTCTCTTTTACACTGATAATAATCAGCATTACAAAACACTGTCATAATCTCTGTAATCTCTGATACAGCTAGAACATACACAGGCAAACAGTCTGAAGCCCATTCCACAAATCCCAAAGTAATTCCTCGGTTTATACCTTGAAATCTTTTATTGCTTCACTTCCTGAGGACATTTCTCAAACTCCATGGGCCCACATAGGTATTTGTCTTATGTTACCAACTTTTCTTCTTGTCCATTTGTTACTAAACAGGACTGAAAGCAGGAGGATCAAACCACCTCCACAGCCATCAGTGAACTCTAAACCCATGAAAATAGTGAATTTCCTTCCATACCTATTCTGAGTCTCCTTCATCCAAGATGTTTTCCACATAGTTTTCAATAGCACCTGTTTAGGACCATATATTCTCAACTCTGCCCAGCCTCTGATTTTTGGTTGCCCACTAATACCTATAAAGCAGTCAATAAAAAAAATCTTTATGGAAAAAGCTATAGGGATTAAAAGAAGTGCTGTATTTTGCACATTTTTGCATTCTTTTACTAATTGCACCATAGAAATTTTGAATTTTATTATTATTTTGCAGTAAACATTTGCCTTCTCTGCCATTCTTTAGACAAAGAGCCATTTCTATACCACTTATCCTTGTCAAGTGCAACTCTTCAATAGTGTGACCCAGCAAAGCTCCACAAAGCAGCAGTTAATTGCAGGGTCTCATTAGAGCCAAGGAAGATGCAGACCTGGGCATGAAAGTGGTCTCAGTTAGAGACCAGCTGTGTGACAGAAGAGGCACAAAGCCTCCAACACAACAGCAAAGATGGCAACTTGTGACCCAGCTTTAATAATAACAGGCATTATTTGTACCCTTGGCTAATTTTTCCACACTTCATTCTGCGTGATGGGAAGAGCAGCTCTTCCCTCTCCCAGTTTGCAACACGCCCCTTTGCACTGCACCACTGCAGGGTGAAAAAGAAATCACTACAGAAAGACACACCTCCTCCTTGAGGTAATGATACACAGCTTCTGGCCAGCTTACACTGCTCAGGCCTCCCTTTTATCTCGGGGGATGTGCGTGCAGCAGTGTTGAGTCAACAAAGCTCGGAGGGAACTTGCCTGGCCAGCAGAAGCCATGTCAGGTAATCGCTGGGGCATACCTGTACCTGCAGTGTTGTCAAAAAACGCACAGCTGGATTATACTAAAAGGCATAAAAAATTTCAGTGGATGCAAGCAGGTTTTAGAGTTAACATGCACACTAACAATCCCCCTGGTGCTCTTCTCTGCCTGGAAAGTCACCGTAACAATACCCAGGGGAAAAACATTACTTTTCTTTAGAAAAGAAAACCATCATCTTTTTTGTTTTTAATCCAATGAAACACATACATAAAAATAGAATCCCATGAGACAGAGCAAAGTCTACATTATAATAGCTAAATTCAGAAGTAATTTAAGAAAAATACACAAAAAAAGGACAGCTTGATAGTGCAAAATTACAAGCATTCCATCCTTGCACTAACAAAGCATTTCTGTCATTTCTTGGTCTTTAAATTCATGAATATTCCTCACAAATCCCTGCAGAACTAGGTAAATGCTTAGAAGTGTGTATGTGCTTAAGTGCTGTGCTGGGTAGGAATTATAACAGTATGAGCTCTGCAAAATCAAGGATTATGCTTAAATCTTCTGCGTCTGATTTTATGCCAAAGTGCTAGTGTTGAAAGCAAAATGCAATTCTTCTCTTATTCATTTCTGATAAATCCAAAATGCATATAGTTACATTTAAGTCTAAATATTTGCTTTTAGGTATCACAATTAGAGACTTCATAATAAGGGAGAAAGAAGCTTCTATAAGGCTTGAAAGTGCACATATCTTGACCTGATTTCTCGTATTAAAACCTGAAAACTTTTTGCCACTGATAAAATTAGGGCACAGTCCCACTATGATTTTAATTTTCTAGCAGAAGACTTTTATAAAGAAGGAGTAAAAATTATTCCACTTCTAAACATGAGATAGGATCAACTCACATGCTAATTTCTTTTCCCACTTTCACTTTGTTTCATGCTATACTGATGCTAAAGCTGTAGTGTGCCCGTGAAACACCTAATTTCCATAGAAGTCATCCATGTAAAAAGAAATGGAAATAGATGTTTTCCTCTGCACAGAGAGGATGGATCAGATGGCTGTTTGATAGCTACACAGCTGAAGCACACTTTCATCTCAGAACAAAGTATTCCATAGGCAACCAAACTACTGAGGGCAGTGCTCTGGCTACTTACCAGTGCACAGAGACAAACAAGCCAAATGCAAGCAAGGAAAAAGCCACAACTGATAAACAAATCACTGTCAATAAATCACATGAACAAAAACAGGCATTGGGAGCAACAAAGCCATTACTACTCTGACATTGCCCTTGTATTGTCTGAACATGCTCACTTCTCATACATGGTTTTCTTCTGAAGCCTTAAGTCTCCACTAATTGCTGAGGTAGTGAGAATTCATGTTATTTTACCTTAACATCAAATAAAGATGCAGGCAAGAGAAAAGCAAGCTTATGACCATGCTATCAGCCTCCAACACAAATTCCTTTGTGTTGCACAATGCAGGAAGGGGGGCTTTTTGGGTTGTTTGGGGGATTTTTATACATGTGCACTTATAATAAACAACTAGTTAACTTGTTTCATAGAAGAGGGTTTCAATTTTTTCAATACCTGTAAGGATATACCCACAAGACTAAAAAAACCCCATGAAAGCAAAATGCAAATTCAGGTCAGTTTGAGCCTTCAGGTGCTTAATGCATAAAAAAAATATTTACATAGAAAAACAAATTCACTCTACATTCTAATTTTTCAGCACCATGAAGAATGAACCAGCAGTGCAGTCAAATGGTGTCCATTTTGTTAAAAATGTAAACTTGTCCCATTTTTGCCTGGGGGTGGGAGAAATTAATTGACTGAAAATAGGTCAAGCTGGTGCCAAAATCCACTCAAGCACAAGGTTTGAATAAAAATTCGAGCAAAAGGCCTAGATGTGTGAAGTTGGCCAAAACATCATGCAAATTTCCATGAACTACATGCACACTTAGAAAGGATGCCAACATTAACCTGCATAGATATCTGTAAACACTAAAGGACTGAAAATGTTTAAAGCCTCTTTTACTTACAGTATTCCACAATGTTTTAATTCTCAAGCAAAACAGCTGCTCAAAATGTCTCTCTAGCCTATTTTCCATGAGCAGTTCCTGCAGAGCCAAAGATGCTTCGTTCTTTGATGGGATTACAAGGTTGGCTGATGAAGACAAGAGCAGAAATGCTCAGACTTTTGTAAGGTTTTTAAGGCCCTAAAGTATGGATTTAATTGAATGGATTAAAAACTGACTAAATTACCTTAGTGTTGAAAATAAGAAGCAAAGAAATACTAAAAGCATTTGTTTGAGGTCATCATGACACAACAGGAGTCAGTCCCCTTGATGATACAGTACTTACAGCTTGGAGGGAAATATTACATCCCCACAAATACAACTAAAAGCAAACATAACAAAAACCATAAACAACAAAGAGGAAAGTGTATTCAGTCAGAATGGACCCAATGCTTGTTAAACTGAGCCTACACAAAAAACCCCAAAAGTTATAATGTACCCTGATCCAAAGTTATAAAGCTAAGAATAAAGATTGTCATCCTAACACCTACAGAGTGGGGCTCCTGCCTTGCACAGCAGCAGCTTTAAAATCAGTGCTGAGTTCCACTGTGATCCTTGGGTGCACAACTGAGAAGCAACAAGAGATCAGGAAGTGGTTCTGCTCACCTCTGAAGCACTGCTGAGACCCATAAATACTGCACATAGGACTTGTGATGTTTTAAGGACACTGAAAATTGAGAAGGATGCACGGAATAGGTTTGTGAATCAAATCAAGAGACAGAGAATAGAAAATAAAAAAGCTGCCTTGATAACACTTTTTTTTAAGGAGAAAATACCTGTAATCATGGCTCTTAAATCCTGCAGAGTAAGTCTAACAAGATCCAATGACAAAGAAAAAGCTCCAAAGTGAGGCAAATTGAAATTAGATCAAGCTTTTAATAGTAAGAATGATAAACTGCTGAAATAAGAAAAAACCAGCATGTTTCCTGTTCCTAATATCTTCAAATGATCGGATGCCTTTCTACTATTGATGAAGGATCACTAGGTGAAACCACACCCTGTATTCTTAGGAGGCTGGAAAATTGATCTATGGTCCCTGACACGAGAGGCAATTTCAGCAGTATACAGCCAGCAACATGAACTTCCTTGTTTATGTCATCTCTACAATTGATCCTGTGGGCAGTTAGAAAAACTGCCACCCGAAATTGGGGTTTGAAGTAAGTAAAAACCTTCTCTCTCTCTCCTTAACTCCACTGTTACAGTTTCTCAATGCTCTCCAAACCACCAATCCACAGAGAGATCAGAATACCCATCTGCTATTCTGAGACTGTAAGTTCACATTAAGCTTCTTCAAGCTGAGCACCACAGATGAAGTCTAAAAGCAAAAATTCAAATTTAAAATTCAAAACGTGCATAACAGGTGAAGTCTATAAGAAAAATAATAATTATTTATTACAATATACTCAGACTTATATTGCAAAGGGATCTCCCTAGACTCCGTTTTCTTTAATCATAAACAGATGTCCAGTTTTGCATTTTCCTACTCTGAATATTCCCTTTCATGATAGCCAAGACCAAAGCTGTCTCAATCCAGTCAATCATCACAGAATTCTTATTGTTCTGCCTTGGTTTTTCCCCACAAATGCACATCAATAAGCCAGAACTAATACTGGTAAGAACGTGGGTAACAGAACTTGACTTGAGAGCTTATTGTAGGTAAAAAAATGCCTCTTCAACACAGCATTTGCAACAACTACTGTATAAAAAAAAGTTCAATTGTGTGATTGTGGTTATCGTGATTTAAAAGGATTTCCTCTCCCTCCTGGAAGTATCCACCAGATTAGGTAAATCCAGAGAGAAAAACTACTTTGACACAGAGAATCAGTATCTGACTAGGGTGTTTTTCTGAAAATCTCACCCAGCTTCAGATGAAAGTCCCTGGTATTAGACAAGACCATGTGTCTCAGAGTAAACGTGAGTTTATTTTCTGCCTGGTTTTCAGCTCACATTATTTATTGAGATTCTGCATGCAATGACTGCATTTCAGACTTCTCCAGGGGAGATGCAAGAAGCAGGTGCCACCCAGAGCAAGTGACTGTGCCTTGCCAGCAGAGAACATTAAAGTATTCCCCAGGGAGCAGCAGGGCACCATCTTCCCCCATCCCACTGGCAGTCTTGCCATTTCTTCCTCTTGGAAAATGGTAGGGAGGCAGCACTTGCACTGCAAGAGCTCTCAGATTTCACAGCTGTTTACAAACTAAACTTTATTCCAGGAAAGAAAAAGAATGTTACATTGTCCAAACAGATGGGTTATTGTTTCATGTTGCTCAGAGGAGTAACTGCAGCTTTAGCACACAGCCTGTAAAAGCAGTACTTTCAATACCTGTGAGGCAGAATCAGCAAGACACCAGGCACCATTATGTTTTGCACCTGTTTGGGAAAAGCCTTCAAGAGCAGTTCCATATACAAGCAAATCCAGACTAGGCCAGTCACAAGGGGACAAATCCTACAAGAAATCAATTATAAATATGGTGCCAAGCAAAAGAAGTGAAGGCACTGTGGTTGACATGGCACTCAGCTTTTTGGGAGTATTCAAGAGACCCACGTTCACCTCCCACACACCACAAGAGAGTTCAACTCTCCCATGACAATGATACACCCAGCACCACTCCTCACCTGCCATTTTCTTCACTCATTTCTTTTCTGATCATTGTGTCCCTTCTCAGGCTGTTATCCATTCCCATCTTCTTCCTGACTTTCAATAGGCTTCTGGACTTGTGCCTTTCCTCTTCCTCTCTCTGCAGTCTTACTTACTGAAACATCATACTTATATTCTCTCTGCTCTTCTCAGTGATTTCTTCCTCCTTGCACATTCAAAGGGTTTTCACACTGCTGGATCAGAGCTCTTGAAAAATATGGATGCCCAGTTTTTTTGTTTACAACTTTGTGTGTGTGTGATTAAAATTTATATTAAAACATGGAGAAATGATACAGCATGTCCATTCACTGAAGTGCCTCTTTACCTTCTTAGATCAAGAATCACAAGATCTATTTGTAAAAAGCAGTGTTTGCAAACCATAGTTCAGTGTTTTTTCTAAAGTTGTGTTTAATTTGGTATATTTTATTCTCAATGGCTTTACTTTCCATTCTTTTGTAAATGATGTCATTATTTTATTATTATGAGGTGATCCTCTGTGGATCCTCTGGGAATCCTCTTGATTATAACTTGTGAAATTAAGCCTCAGCCTGTTAGAAAAACTGAACAAGGCTTTAGAGTATATATCTCCCTTACAGCATTCAGTAGCTTGGGTGACTACTATGTGTGGTGGAACTGCAACAACATGATGTTGAGCTTTTGGCAGAGATAGATCTCAAGGTACAAGAAGCAGAGCCACCAACACAGCCCTCCCTATGAAGCTTCATGGTTTCCCAAGATCAGTCACTCCAGGTCAGTGCTTCCCTATGGCCTTTCCTCAAGGGCTGCCTTCTGCTTGTGTATATGATGGGTCAGAGAGCAGCACAGAGCTGCCCCTCTGTCGTCCCCCCCGCTGTCGCCTCTTGGCTGTCCACCAATTCCTGCTCTCAGGTGTCAGCAGCATTGTTTCCCTGTCACTATGTCCTGGTCACAGCTTGCAGGCCACACTGCTCCCTCAGGGATGAAACCAGCACCTCAGCTATCTCCAGAAAATGGCTGCTGCACATGAGGCACCTCAGGCAAACAGCCACCTCATGGCCACCACACATGAGGAGCCTTGGGCAAACGGCTGCTTGGGGCAAATGGCCACCATGTGTGGGGAGCCCCAGCAAACCTCTGCCCCCACCACCTCCCATGGGGCTCTGCAAGCAAATGGCTGCCTCGGGCAAACAGCCGCCACGTGAGGGGCACCGCCGGCAAATGGCTGCCTCAGCCAAATGGCGGCTGTGTGCACGCCTATCTTTGCCTGTGGGCCTTGCAGTGCATAGGGCCGCAGGGGACACTGAGAGCAGCCAGCCAAAAAGAGACAAATTTTCCTTTGGAAAACTTGGAGTCCTGCCCTGGGGCAGCTGGGCCCAGAGAGCTGCCGTCTCTCTCCCGCTGCAGGGCCACAATGGCGCCCGGGCCAGCTCTGGGCTCTCTGCCCTCTGTGGCCTCTCCACAGCTGCTTTGTGCACTGGGGTTTATTTATTCAGGGCAAAAGGGCGATAGGGTTCCTCAGGGACTGGCTCTCCATCCCGTTCCCAGCTAGGGGCACAGCACATTCCCTCACTTCCTCACAACCACCCTGAGGCATCCATCAGCAGCGAGCTTGTGGCAAACCACCCCTGTCCGGGAACCGCGCCCGGGAAGTTTGCAGTGTGAAATTGGAAATGGAGAAATAAATTGTGGAGGTACACGCTGCTCCCAGAGGCTAAGCCCATTGCCAAGCAATCATGGAGAAGCACAACCCACATCTGAAAGGAGAAGGGGAGCTGTGCTGCAGATTCTCACAGCGCTCAGTAGAACTCGCCATGGGCAGCACATCCGCTGGGCTGGAGGATTGGGGGAGGAAGGGGAAATGACATTCCATTCTCAGGCCATTTTAGTTAATACCTGCTGTGACCATATGTTTGCTCATAAAAACAATCTCTGCATCAAATATTAAAGCACTGCCAGGGAAATATCTAAGTTCTGTACTTAAAGGCACTCTTTTTTTTTTGTTCATTCCATCAGTCCTTATTAAATAATTAATAAGGGAGACAAAAATTATCTTTCATGTGAATACAATTCCTACTACTATTAAAAGAGCAGCTCTATCTGATGCCTGCCACCTAGGCCCAAGCAAAGCACAGTGCTGATTTACCATTTAAGTTTTGAGCTAAAAGGCAATTCTTTTTCCCTGAGTACAACTCAAACTTTCCACCTGAGCATGCTTTTAAGGGACTCTCCACCCCAGGGATCAGCTCCCAGAAAGCCACAGGCATCACAGCTGCCCTCAGTCGTCTATGAGGCACAGCTGGGTCCTGAGGCTTCACCACCTGCACTTTCACACCTTTGGCAGCTCTGCATATCCACCCCTGCCTCAAGCCCCTCTCCCAGCCTTCTGCACACCCTCAGTATGGTCAGCAGTCCAAGGCCACGTGCTTCTCCAAGACCCTGCTTCCAACCCTTGGGACAGCTTTCACCAGCTCCACCTCTCCCAGGCCATTCTGTCATTCCACCTCCCTCTACCGTGGCAGCTCTCCAGAGCCTGTTGCCAAGGAAATCCCCTATTACAAACCCTCCTCATCCCCAGGAAGAACTTCCCCCTCCAGCTTCTTTCTCCAGCTAGCAAAAACCCCTGCTGGGAGGTGTCCCCAGACAGCCCTGGTTCCTGGGATGGGACACCTCACTGGCCCCCTGCAAACTGGTCCCTGTACTACAGCATGAGCACCTCAGCCATCGCTGTACACCACAGCAAACAGCTCATAAATTATGCTTACAAAATAGCCAAAATGTAGTCAGGAGTGTTGGATACATCACTGAAAAAAAAAAATCAGAATTGCTTTGGATCCCCAGTTTGCCAGCACTCAGCTATTAACGTTCAGAGTGCTCTACTTAATATAATAACACTGAATTAACTTAAAATGGGTCATTCTCCCCCAATTAAGCAGAAGGGATTTCTAAAAGGAAAAGGAAATGCTAATTGAGGTATGCCATCAAAAATGTTCCCCTTAAATCTTCATGTGCATTTGATGTTGCTGGTGGTGAATTTTGTAAAAAGTATTTGTACTTAAATTAGGTTACAAAAGTTAATATGAAGGAATAAACCTATATTTTTCAGCATAAGTATAAATAATATTTTTTTCATTTCTCAATTAAAATGTCATAGAATTGAAGAAAACGTTATTCTCAAGAAAATAATGCTAATGTTGTGCTCTAGGCAGAATGATACATAATGCAATAGGGAAGATGGTGAGAAGCATTTCATGTATCCACCACAATTCACTGATGGGTGCTTTTTTTTAACCAATATAGTATGTAATGGGCACAATAACTGGAATGTGAACAAAAAGCCATTTTCACATCCAATACATTTTACAGTAATGCTTTTGAAATTTAAGTCTCATTCTTAATCCATTTTCACAGGCCTTTACCTTAATGCAACAAAATTAAAGTGACCTCAGGGACATTTTCTCCTCTCCATCAGAAAATACAGGCAAGCTACATGAACTCCAAAATATGTAGATTGTTGCTCTTAAAAGGGACTGTCTCAGTGAGAGCACAGAGGCACTTTACAGCTACTGAGGCATAACTATATATTTACTTTCCCAGCGGTTTAATTTGCTACACTGTGATTGGTGCTGCAACCACGGTTTACAAAATCATACTACAATTATTCAATGTAGTTCAATTTTCAAAACCCTGTCTGCCAATTGGGTGATAGTGATAGACTCAATCCAAACAAAGCACTCTCAATAATCATCTCATTATAATTTTTTTCAATTACTTCACAGTTAAGTACAAATTTCTTACCTCTGAGCAGCTCGCTTGAACTTACTAAAAAGTGATCACCCTTGCCAGTTACAAAAATAACATTGGGTTTTCATTCTCTTACAGTGAAACAGCAATTTCCAGTGTGACATAATAATAAAAAAATCTAATAGGCATCTAAATGGGAGACACTGTCAAGAGGAAATAGTTTTTAAAATTTTCATCTAACAACTGTCATTGAAAAGCAATGTTATAGTCTATCATGCAGAAAAAAACAACAAACCTGTTTGCTTTCCTCCAATTAAAACGACACATTTCAGTCATACAAAAGAACACATGAGTTTGTCAAGTTATTTCACTCACAGAAAAAAAAACTAGAGGAAAAAGAGAATGTAGAAACAAAGATCAAAAGGATTATCAATAATTCCGGATACATACTTCAATTTTTGCTTTATATAAACATGTGGTTATGTTTACAAAACTACTGCAGAACTGAATTAAAGAACATTTTATCCAAAAAATCATGTATTTTCTCCTATCTTATTTAGTAGAAAAATCAAAAGCAGCTATTTCAGATTGAACTGTTTTCAAGATGTTTGTTATATGCTAAAAAAAACTTACTCAAAAGCTGTGCTTAAAAGACACGTAGTTTTAATCTTTAAAGAAAACCTTAGTACTTTTTTTTTCCCCTTTTCATATGAGTGCCCTTTGAAAGGACTGAAGTTGAGCTACGGAGTTTCATACTCCTACCTACTATCTAGAAATAATTAAGTAATTATTGTGATCCAGTAGTTTCCTGGGAAACAGGAACTGGTTTGTGAGCTCTGATTAGGGAAGCATGTGCTGTTTACATCCCTCTCTTTTCCAGAACTGTTATAAATGTTTTACTTAAACAAATTATCCTTGACCACCAAACTTGCATTGCTGATCTCAGCTTCTCTGAAAAACTGAATTGCAAAGCCCTACACAGGTGCTGTGGTGGAGCAGAAAGGAGAGAAGGGTGCCAAAATCATGGCGTGTATCAGGAGAATTTTCAAATGTGCAGCCTCACCCCGTGTTTGCTTTTGGGAGAAGACCAACCCCCAAGTACTCAATGAAACATTTTCCCTCTGGCCTCAGAGGAAGTGGGATTGTGTCCTGCTTCTCACACTCGGGTATAAAGAATGTATTCAACCCTGTTGTCAATCACAGCAGAGGTGCTAATGGATGAATTAACATGCACAAAGACTACACTCCTCTGTTCAGCTTTTTAAAATCAACGTGCTCCCTGTGAGCAATGCCATCTCTACACCTTTGTCTACGTGCTTGTCTGCCATTTGTTACACTGAAGTCGTTAGCAAGCTGAGATGAGCCACGGCAGAAAAGTGGGCCTTAAAATATGCTTTAGTTTGGTGTTTGGTTAATGGCCTGACAAAGGTTATCAAAAAGGTCGGGTGATTTTCATGGACAAAGTGTTTTCATTGTGATAAGCAGTGTGGTGGAAACAGTGACACGGAAAAAAAATCATTTTCTTGTCACCCTGGATAATGTTGGAGACATCCTTGTGCGGTTTTACTGTCATGGGATAAGTGATAAATTATGTATATGGCACAACATCATGCTGATTTTGGGGAGGGCACTGTGAAGGTGAAATGAATACCTTCTGCTCATGAATGTCAATCTAACTGAAGTCTTGGAAGCAGATACTGCTGTCAGACTGCTACAAAACAAAAAGGACAGGAGACAGGTTGTCTGGGTGCTTGCCATGGATAACAACTGAACAGAAACTTCGTTGTTGGAAAAAGCAACCATCAGAGATCAAAAAAACCCTCTTTTTGGGATAAGAGAGTTGATTTTAAAATGCTTTGTTTCAAGGCTGTGGGATATTAAATTCTCCAACCATTGGAAAGAAGAAAGAAACCATCACTAGCTAGACTCTGGTATCAAGTATTGATGTCAAAATCAGCAAGAGCAAATACACATTTTGGATCTGGTTTCTCAAATCTGGATATTGTGTCTTTTCCAGATTTTTCCAGCCCAAAGGCTCGACACAGCTCCTCAAACCAGCACAGTGCTGTCTCCTTCTTGCTTGGTGGAGATCAGTTGTATTTCACACACACTGAGACATGACAAACGTTCTGCAGTTGTGTAAAATGTAATTAATTAGCAAATTCCATGACACAAAATAGAAAACAAACACAAGCAACTCTATAAAGAGGCTTATCTTGCCATATGGGTGTGGATTTACATGCACACATCTTTCCCCAAATATCAATAAACAGTAAGTCCCGACTGTATTTTATAAGAATGTTTGTTCTTTGATTTGATTCTAGTTTCAAGATCATTTCTCACATACCAATAGTTGTCGTTATATGACTTAGCAGTAAATCAGTCTGGCCCTTCTACTATTTTTAAGCAACTTCAGAGGTTCTGTGCAGAATAGTAAAACATTTAATCACAGAGAAGCTGCTGACAGATGACACGAATGCAGGTGCTGATACCTGCTTTTGGCATAGACGAGAACATGAATGTAAATAATCCCAGTACCTGCTGCCTCAGGTACTGTCTGTGATGGACAGTTGTAACAGAAACCCAAAAGTCAGCTCTGAACGTGACTCTTGGTCAGCCTGAGATTTTACTGGCAGCACAGGAGCCATATACAGAACTTTACAGTTTAATAGTACAGTGACTGTACAACTTGAAAATACACGTTCAAAGAATGAAGCTGGAAGAAAAATTTATGTTAGAGAGAAGAGGAACCAAAGACAGGATATCACAGAATGACAGCTTTAGAAAGTATGTAAAATATGCTTGAGAGCTGGGCTTGATTTTAGCTTTTAACGTTAACAGGAGCTGCTGGCATCGTTTAATACTATATTCTGTGCAATCAAACATGTAATTGTTGTGTGTATGATGCCAGATATCCCTTAAGAGCTTCATCTGACATGTGTCACTCATATGATAGAATTTCATAAAGGCATTTCATATTGAGATGTGCAAACAGACCCATGAATGCATTATCATTGGCAAAAGGTCATTTTTCCTTTGTTTTATTCCCTATGCCTATCTGAAAGAGCAGAACAATTGCTTTACCAGTGTCATAACTTGTTCTACATCTAGGTCTTACTATCATAAAAACCATATTTGATTCCTTTTACCCCTTGCTACCAACGAAAATATTTTACCCCTTGCTCAAGAGATGCTCAGATTACCTGTGACACAGAGTCCTGTGAACACAACAGCAGTTCTGAAATTACCTTCTCAAAGCACCTACCAACCCTCATTTTGTCACATGAAGTATAAAAACAAGAGACATCCAGAATTAGAAAATGTATCAACATCTGACTGCTCACTGAACAACAGCATTATAGTTCATGGCAGAAGAAAAGGTGTTGGTTCATGTTACAAGCTGATCCGCCCACAAGACAGTGGGGTTCTAAAAGACTGAGCAGTAGAACTGAAGTTCTAATGAAACACACCAAAAATATAACTGTGGTATCAAATGAGAGAAATCTTTCTGCTTCTTCCATTATGAGAACATTTTTCTTTCCATTAGGATAAAAAGAAAAAAAAAACCCCAAAACAAAACAAAAATTCTCTGAGAGCCAATGGCTTCCAATGGACCTCCAAGATTTAAAGAAGTTTGTATTGTCTCAGCTTTGTGCTCCTCTATTGCAGTCCTCTACAGGACTGAAAGATTTTCAGTTTTCTAGTTCTTGGTTAGTTGGGAGCAGAGGTGAAACAGAAGTAGGATTCAGATCTTCAGTCAAAAATTTGCATCTCTCCTCTGCCTTACTTGTGTAAGAGCACAGAAAATGGAGTGAGAAAAGGACTCTGGGTTGCTTAACTGTTTGGAGCATGCTGTTTGAGAAAGAGGTGCTATCTGTCATCTCCATGAGGGAGGTATGAAGATATCTAACTTTCATTTCCCTGAACCCTACTTCGTTTAAACTGAGGTTTTCTAACAAACATTAATTTTTTTCTCAATTTACCAAAATTCAGGATCCTGACAGTTTTAATGAGGAGAAGGATATCATGATGGATCCAAGTAATCTTCAGTAGAAGACATGTTTATTTAACAGGATGCATGAAGTTCTATTTCCACAATCACAGAATCCAACACTATAGCTTGTCATTACTCACAGCCTTGCCCAGCCCACAAACAGACTGCACAAAATTTTTCATCAGTGGCACAAACCCAATAACTTGTCCCTCTAGTTTTTGCTCCTTATCATACCCCAGATCCATTATGTACCTTGCTATTCTCACACATTATTTCAGTCCAAACCCTCCCTTCCCCTCAAACTTGCTAACATGAAAACAACAGCTCTTTTCAATGCATGACTAAAGCCTTGCACATCCTTTCACTTTGGGTGAAGTCTGATGGGGCTGTCACTTGCTCTACAGAGCATCTCCCATGCCTATATTTTACACAAATTGGTTTGGCCTAGCTTGTAAGTTTAAAATTTTAACAGGTATTTTATATGAGATCAAACAGTTCAAATTGTCTCCTGGAGTACATTTTCAGTGTTCCAGCAGGAACAGCCATCCCACAGATAAAAGACCTCAAGTGAGCAAGATTTCAGACAGAATATAGAAAACACTATCAGAGCATCACAGGAATAACCATTCTGGAAAGGAAGACACGAATGCAGGTGCTGATACCTGCTTTTGACAGAGGCAAGAATGTGAATGTAACACAGAGTTATATTCAGATAGGAATTTCAGTTTTACCTTTTCACCCTTACCCTTCCTTTACCTTTTATTCAAAAGATGAAAAAAAAAATACTAATTTACTTGAGGGTAAGAACAGTCATAGAAAAGTGGGGTCAAGTTGGTACTGAAGACACCTTGCTCTTCAGTCCTGTGTACTAACAGAGGGGTTGGGTACATCTCAATTCTCATTCCTAACAAGTATCTGGCCAGTCTTCTCCTCAACACCTCCAGATGTGCCCAGAACTCTTCCATTTTATATCATCACTAAACTCCAATCTGAGTTTCCTTCTTCCACATGGAACCAAAGTGTTACTGTTTTGTCTCAGGTATGAAAGCAGAACAATTAGCTGCCACCCTCTGTACAAAACTGCTTGCAAACCATGATACTGTTATCCTGCCTCTTTTCTTTGTATTAAAACATAACCACTTCTTTCAGCTTTCATTCTATGCTTTCTGAACTCTCCCTTGAGCTACCTCCAATTTATCCACATCCTTATTAAACAATGAAATAATGTATTTTTGCAAGAACACCACTTGTTGACCTATATTCTGCTGTTGTCCACTCCAGTATCTTTCACACTCCTGGGCAGTTACTAATTTCCATTTTCCACCCCAGTTTGCCCCTTATCTTCCTTAATATGGGACTTTGAAAAGCTGAACCTGGTCCTGTTGATTTAGCCTTTTTTTTTGTCAAATTAACAAGGTCCTTTTGCATTCTAGTTTTGTCTTCTGTCATCCTTTCAGCTTAACAGTGTGACATCCTCTGTGAATTTGACCAATTTAACCCCCATTCCATTACCCGAGTCCTTAATGAAAATACTGAACAGAAACCAGCTGGTTCAGCCCCACTTTAAACGCCCTCTTACTCTGGCAGTGAAATACAAGTTTTGAGTGGTTTCCACTCCACTGAGTGCAGTGCTTTCAGGCTGGACATAATTCCCTTTGTAGTATACAAAGATACCATGAGAAAAAAATCAAAAGCTTAATAGAAGTCAAATTACATATCCCCCCATGTACTGCATCTATTATCCTGCCCAAGAAAGAAATTGGATTTGTTCGAAATTACTTGTTTTTCACAAATCTATAGGGATTTTTTAACCACTTCATCATCTTCAGCATTTGATAAATTGACAATTTAATAATATGTCCCAGAACCTTTCCTGGGGCTAAAGCTGGGCTAACTGCTCCCGGAATTTCTCCAGATTTCTCTATTTTCCCTCCTTTTTTCCACCTGAAATCTTTAGGTAATAACTTTGTGAAACTCCCCTGATTAATAAGCCCTATTCTACAACAAAGATAAACACAACAAATGTTTCAGAAAGCAATCTGCATATAAATAAAAATACTATTAATCCGAGTGACCCCAAGAGTTTCACAAAGGACCATGGCTCATCCAGTAAAATTGCCAGAAAACAGGAACAACTGGGACTGCTTATTTTAGTAAGAATATGAATTGGAGGGCACATGGTGGAAAGGATACATGTGAGTGCACAGCATACAGAAGTTAAGCCAAGTGCTCCAGTTAATCTTCCTGTGATGTAAAGCAAGCAAGCAACAAAACTGAAATACACACTTTTAAATTATAAAACCCTCATGTTCTTCTCATTTTAAAAGGACAGTGTATGGATTCATGTAAGCGTTGCCAACAGTCAATAGTGAGTGAAAATGCCTAGCAGAGAGGATTAGACAGTTCTGTAGATAAGAGCCAGAAGCAAATGCTGTCCCCTCCACAGAGGATCAGCAAAGCACCAGTTTGCCTTCCTGAGTCTGCACCATGAGCACGGAGACAGGAAATTGCTGCAGGAATCGATTCCATGGTCTCAGCACTGCTCTTGATGCCCAAGTGCTGATTGTGCCCACCAGCAGCTCACTCTCCCAGCATGTTCCCACACTTTCGCTTCTGCTGGCTACATTCTTCTTCCCCTCTCCCCCTGTTTTCCAACAGTTTCTTGACTATTTTGCAGCCATATAGCATCTGATCAAGCTTGATCATTCTGTATCTTGTCTGGTATTTACATTTCCATGTGTTCATTTCCACAGCTCTCTTGGCCTTTTCACCCCCTTCAAATTTATCCTCCTAAATTAAATGAAACCTTCCTTTAGGTGAAGGACTCATCTGGCCTGGGACCACCTATCAACTACCATACTGCTCACCTCCCTCTTACTCCACAATAGCCCATGTTTGTTTTGTTTGATTAAACCCAAACAACTTGACAGCCTTGTGTTTTAACATCTGTGCAAAGTCCACCTCAGCCCAGATTTTGTTTGTATTCCCACTTACAGTATATCCCTTGCTCACTGAGATATTTACTGCATACTGTTCAAAGTTTCCTCTGACAACAGAATTATTAATTTCCTTAGGGCTTTTTATAGTATCTGACAGGATAATATTAGGACTTCATAAACATTACAGGTGTTATGAAATAAATGCCATTTGTCTGAGGTGAGGGGATTTCCGCCCCTACACAGACACTTCTAGGCAAGATTACAGGCAAAGAGAAAATAATACCAATGTTACAAAGGCATTTTCTGTGCCCAAATGAGACGCCTCATGCCTGACTTTTTGAACCAGCTAATGCAACATTGTGGTTATCGGTTCAAAGCACATCTACTTGATGTGCAGCTGCAAGTCAGCACTTCTGCAAATTAGACCCCACGGTCCGTAACAATGAATCACAGAAAAGCTGCACGCTGACAAGGTAAGAATACACGGAACAAAGGCACTGAGCAAACCCAGCTTTCTGGTGCACCAGCCGGGTGAGCCTTCACTGGGGAGGCATCGATCTGTGCCCTGCGATCTCCAGCCATACACAACCCAGATCACGGGTCCACTCAGCCTGCTGCTACCTCCTTTTGACAGCATCTTCATTCTTCAACATTAATGTTGTCATTATCTGTCCCAAGTAACAGCTTGCAACTCACACCCATTATTCATTCTTCCCACTCTGATGCTTCTCTCCCGTTTGCAGTTGTGTAGTTGAAGGCCACTTCCTAAGCACAGGCAGAGAGCACTGCATCAAAGTTTGCACAAGTTCTCAGCACTTGTCTTTACAAATTTAATGTCTTTTCTAAGTCTGTGGTCACACATGCCTGTAATACAGCAGAATGAATAAATAATCATGCTTTACACTTTTTATTTATTGCCTTATAAGAACCACAGGAAGAACAACGCACATCCTGTGTCCTCCCTCCCACTGTTTTCTTTGCATGTGTGCACCCCCAGATTACAGGGATTTCAACCTAAGAAAGAGAAGACAGAGCACAAGACTGCTATGGAGTGGCACAGCCTCTGCAGGTAGGACTGAAATTCAGATCCTTGCTCTCCACACTTCTCTTCCCATGCTGAGCTGCGACAATTCCTTTTTTCTCCCTTTCTCTCCAGACCAGAGCAAGCTATAGCATTTTACCCCAAAGCTTCCTCCTCTGCTAAATTTACCACACTATCCATTTCCTCCAGCTCACTGCTGCAGATTCCCAAACCAGCTAGTGAGTGGAGAGACCAGAACCCATCCAGGTCACATAGAAAAGAAAGTGGCACTTGTATAGCGCCACTATGTTCAGTGATACCTGTATGGAAACTATTTACCTATATGGAAAATAGTCTTCACAACCACTACAACAAAATCTTTTCTACTACTGCAAAATCCTAAACCAGCAGGGAGAAAGAATAAAGGGAATTTTTTAAAAAGGCGGGGGGAATAAGGAGCAAAAGGCTTGGGGAAAGCAAAGAATTAAAGTTAAGCAGCTCGCATTTTACACCAAAGCTGTTAGTGCAAAAAAAACTCAAACAAACTGCACTGTGTCAAGGGCAAAGACTCATTGCTAAAACTGTACATTGCTGGGAGCTTCGTGGGAGAAATGCAATAGGCAGTTTGGGCTTTGGCTGGAGTTAAACATGCCCATCAGTGATACAGATCATTTTGTCCAATAAGCATCCCTGGATTTCTGCTGAAGAGAGAGACTGCAGTTTGTGTTTGTTGTGCTGTTTTCAGTACACTGACTTAACATCAATGTATTTCAGACAGTATATTTAGAGATTTGCAGAATGATGAGATTTAATCTTTTCAGTGCCCCAATTCTATCTAGAAAGGCATATGTGGGAGCAAATGGCTTTTCCAAAAAATACCATGGATTGTGTTATTAAGGTTTAAGTGAAGATTTTAGTTATTCCAAGTAGACTTACTTTGCTAGAGAAATGGCAATTTCTCTGCTTGGTTACCGGAGTGTGTGCCCTTGAAAGATTAATGTTTGAGTTTGCCTGTTCCTCAGCTGAAGGCTTTGCTGTCATGCCACGGCTGCCGAAGTTCTCTTGCTGCACCCAGATCGGGGCTGTGGCACACAGCAGTGCAGCGGGGCCCACACTCCCAGCAGCTGCAGGGCATCCCAGCCTCCAGCAAGGCCACGCTCACCCCACCCTTGCTGAGCCGTGCAATCTGTACAGGACTGGCACTGTGCACTACAGCCCTGCAATACTCCTCTCTGGGATCAAGTCTTCCTGGTGAAGTTCAAGCTGGTGTCAGAAAATCCCTGTTGTCAGCAGAGCTCACACTGATAAACCCAGTGAGGATTTTTCTCCAAGAAACTGACCTGCTAATGTCTACAGTGGTAAATGGTAATACCTGATTAACGCTGTCCTTAAAATGCTAATTAAAAGGGCTGTTTATTTTGGGGAAGTAAAATTATATATATACACATATACTACTGCAAAACTACTAGTACTGGATGATGAGCACCTGTCTTCTATTTAGGCTTTGTAAAAAAATTGGACAAACTTTTTTAGCAAGCAAGAGAGATCGCCCTATCAAGATTGCAATAATTGGCAAGTTACTATAAGTATTCCAATGCAAGTAATAATCTCTCATCCAGTGATCTGAAGGATCTTATTAGCTGCCTGCTTTAGATGAGAAACCAAGGAGCCTGAGCTAGGCAGTCTATCTGAAGTCACACAATGACTGCAGCCTACTGCTGAACACCCAGGAGGCAGATTTACTTTGAAGTTTATTGTGCCTTCTCTATGGTTTGCTCTTGAACATAGCATTTAGTTAGCAAAAAGGTATTTACTGCTCAGTGGAAGGATACGTGATTACTCAGCAACTTGCATCACTGCATGTTTTTACTGTTTATCTCAGTTGTGCAATTCACGGAAGCCATTGCTTTTGGCAAGTCAATAAAAAAGCTCTCATCCTTACAGGTAGAGCCCTGGCATTTGTCAAATCTATTAGAAGATAGATTCTGTCATTTACAACACTTTTCATCTTGTGTAGCTCTAAACACCAGTAGCTGGATTGAGATTGCCTTTTCAGAGTTCACAAGGGACTTTTACTGCTGTCAGATCTAAGCAAGACTTAAAAACTATTTCTCAAAGCAAGATATATTGGAGGGCTAGCATCTGGTGACAAATGGTGAAGGAATAACAAAATCCTTTGTATTGTGGTATTTCTTGACCTGCCTGTTTATTAATGTTCATCTTTCCTCATAACTCAAAAGCACAGCTTTGTGCTTCTGATGCACCCTTATAGAAACAAATAAAATGCTGCCGCTGCTTCTCCACATCAGAAAAATCAGCTTGTTAAATGTCAGTGTGGAATTGTCAACGACTTTGACTCAGTGTATTGCACTGCTTTCCCTGCTCTCCCTATTCAAACCTAACTAGCAAATCTCTTCCAGCTCCACAAAAGAACTGACGTGGTCTTGCAGGAATTAAAAGATGACATGTTTCTAATTTTTTTTTTTCAATTTTCTATTTAAAAGCTCTGACTTCTGTCGTGGACATTATGCCACAGTTGGTAACCACTGCCATTTTAGTGCAACTTCAAAATCTGAGTGAGGGACCCTGGTCTGCCATACATGCTGGGGATTTACTATTGCAAGCAATTCCAGGTTTTCCCTGAATCTTTTCCAGTTCCAGTGTGCTGGAAGAAAAACTGCAAGTGACACTTTCTGACTACCCTAATTCAGGCAGAAGTCCCAACGCATTTAGGAGGGGTTTTTGCAAGATCGTGTATTTGGAGTCCACAAAGTAATTAAATCTGCTCCCTTGCTTGTGTTTACCCTACACACATTTAGACATTTGCATGTGGTTTCCAATGTACAAGGACTGAGCTAATGGGACAAAGGCACTGAGGAATCAGAGGACTGCAGGGATAGTCCTTTGGGGAGCCTGTCCTCTTCCCAACAGAAGGCTCGCTGCCTGGACACAGCCTGAGCAGACATTTCCACCCTCCTAGACTCCAATGACTGCACTTAGGAAGCAAAGCTAAATCAGATCTTCTCAAACCAGCTAATAGGATTGTTGTGCTTCACCAATCTTGAAGTCCCTCTTGTTCTGTGAATGTCTTGCTGGGAATAATTCATCAAAATAATACCCTAGATCAAATCACAATTAATCCCTTTGTATAACACAGACACGTAGCGAAAGCTTCCATTATCTCCGTGTTCTTACATCAGTATTAGCCAGAATTGTATCACTGCAGCACTTCAGTTCTGACTAGTGCACTGCTAACTGAGGCTCTTAATGGGCTTCAATATTGCTGCTTTCAAGGTTTCCAATTTCCATGGGAATCAAATTTGTATTTCTATCAGTATGTTAGAAATAATATTCCTCTATCAACTTCTTCAGTGATATAGTCACAGATTCCAGTCTGTTACAGATGTATCACTACATTTTAAAAAACCCAACCAGACAAACCCCCAAAGATTATTCAAACCTCTTCAGAATTCCCACCTGTTCTACGCTGATGGCTATCAGTCATACTCCCATGTTTCTGTGAGCATCTCCCAAAGTAATCTACAGGCTGGAACCTTCTTAGAAGCAGCTAATTCTAAAGTAAGTCACATAAAATACTTAGGGAAATAAAACTTACATTGCAACCAGAACCTGTTTCAAGAAAATAATATTACTCCCCCTCAGGAACTGAGAAAAGCAGTCATGTATCAGGAGAAACCAACATAACCTGAATTTTGAAACCTTGTTACATGTAATTTCAGGCAACCTGCTTCACAAATACTTGCAGATCTACCTAATTTATGCCCCCAAATTAATCCTATTGTTTTGAAAAGACAATCCTGTGGCACCACAGCTCTCTTTTGGGCCAGTATTCCACGTTGAGTTTGCAGGGGGATTCACTATAAAGCTAAGCCCCAGCTCAAGTTTTTGCAAACCCAATTCCTCTCACTGTGGAATCAGGTGTGTGGTTTGGGGCAGCAGCATCACACACGGGGGTCTCTGGATGCCCTGAAGAAAACACAGTGTAAGGAGCCCCCAGCCCTGACCTGTGTGGGACAGAAGCACATCCCAATTCAGAGGTAACACTGGATACTATGCTGGGCCAGGAGCTGGGAGTGGGTGATCCCTGGGGGTTTCTTCCAACTCAGCTTATTCTGTGATTCAACTCCTTAATTGTGTAGCAATATAAGCAAGTCTTTTTCAACATGCTTATAGAACCCTAATAATAAAGGAGTTGAATTCTTTTTAGTAATTATTGAGCAATTCATTATGAGCTAGCAAATAAGCTTAAAAAACCAACCTCATTGGCCACTGTCAGGAAATTTGTCAACACAAAGAAATAAATGCATCAAAAATTATCCCATACGAATTATCTGTGGAGCCTGGGTAAATATATAACCTCTTTCCAATTTTAAGAACTGCTGCCCAGCTCTCACATAAAATGCCAGTGATTGCATGTGCAATAAATATTAATGGTTCATAAATTAAATAGCATTATTCTTCTTGACATAACACCATTTTGCAAGGCCCCATGGAAAAGGTACAGGCAGTTTGTTGAGCAAGCTCTGATAGAAGAAAAATATGTCTTTGTTTTCACTTTTGAAAGCATTTGTTGGGATTTATAGGGTATATCCAGAAGGCAATTAAGGCGACATTTTACAGAAAGCTACCATATGCCCCCAAATAACAAAAAGCAATAAAAGGAAGGTGTGATCTGTGAAAACAATTTGATTTATAGAATTACCTGTATAAAATGTAGATACTTCCAGCCTAAACAATTTGTATAGGAGGAGCTTATGTGTCACAGATAACCCAGAATCTTCCCAAGTAAGGTGCACTGTCCATATTATGCCAATACATCACTACCAAGGCTTCCTTTTTGGGTGATAAAAGCCAAGCAAGCTCCATCCCCTCAAATGCCACTTCCTAGAAGACATCAGCACAGACACAAGCCAGGCCAAGGTGACACTCTGGGTGCCACCTGGCACACAGGCATTACTACTGGGGGGAATTTCAAGGCTAGCCTAGGAGGCACCCAGTGGAGCCTCCCTGCTGGGGTCACAAGGAACTTTGCCCACCACTGGGCAAGAAATGTAAGAAAAAGTGAAGTAAGAGGGTGGGAAAGACTGGCACCAGCTTCATAGTTTCATGGGGCAGGCCTGGAAGGGTCTTAAAAATGCAGAATGACGGTGGATAGAGGGGAAAAAAACGTCAGTGAAGACATGCAAAAAGAGTGATGAAGTGCTAAAATTAACAAGGCAAGAAATTAATATCAGTAGCAGCATTTTAAACAAATAGGAGGGGAGTGTGAGTGTCCCCCTATGTAATTCCAAACAAGAGGCAATGAAACCTGAGACAGAACTTTAATTGTGCAGACACAAAAATGCTGCTACACAGAATCTAACAGCAAAGTATGGCTGTCCTGGAATTAGGAAGTGAGAATGAGAGAGACACTGAAACAACACTCACATTTGTAGGCTGGGCCATGGCAAAGACACTGGGTGGTCTTGTCTTCAGTGCCCAGAAAAGAAAAAAAATGGGAGAGAAAGTGACCTTTAGCAAGGAAATGGCAAAAGACTGAATTTTGTTGACTGAATTTCCACAGTTGTCCAAAATGCTACAATCTTAGCTTGCTTCTACTAAGTGTGCAAAGTACCCCAAATCTAGGTTCATATATGAGATTTCCAGAGATGGCACATCACAGGGAAAAATGTAAATGCAGTTAGATCTCCAGCAAAGGTCTGTCACTGCTGAAGGTATTTCAGTTCATAAATAAGGATGAACTGGAAAGAATCTACATTAAGACAGCAGAAAGCAGTTCATTAAGCTTTAGGATGAAAGACGACAGGATGGAGTGAGGGAAACGGACTGAAGGCTGGTTTATTTTAAGGTATAGGAGATGATAGTGAGATCGTATTTTCTGTGACGAAGCCTGCAAAATTATACTTGTTAAGAAAATGGGTAGGGGAGGAATTGCTAATGGAGGAGCCTGAGGGGCTGGGGAGCATATAAAACATGTTAAAGTGGGTTTTTTAGTCACTGAAAAAATGAGCTTAAAGTTTCTAAAGAGGATGGACGCTTCTGACGGTGCAGGTAGACTGAAACTTAGAAACTCAGTCAAGGAAAATGCTGTTTCTGCTGTTTCGTTTCCAGGAAGGACCAAACCAGGTCCCCAGGGAAGGACCAAGTGACCAACAAATAAATTTGATGCAGACAGTTTATAAGCTGTTCATTCCTTATTTGAGATGGGACTTGAACTGGTCAAGAAGGCTGTGGTTTCATTTAATATTGAGTAATACAGATAGGGAGATACTGCTCTTTTCTCTCTCTCTCTAGTGTACACCTAGTAGAGGATGGCATGTGTTTTTTCTCTCACAAATATTGATTCAATACAGATGAGCTGAGCTGGGCATCAGCACACTTGGGAATGTGTAAGGAAAGACATTTTCTCACCGTGGGGAAACTGAGGGGGTATTAGGTGCAGAAAACAGAGACAGAGAACAGAGGTAGAGAGATGGACACCTCATATCCGAGCTGAACTCACAAGCACATACTCAACACTAACAGATACTTCTGGAGAACAATATTTTTTCCCCATGATTTAAAAGACTTTGGGTTGTTCTGGGCACTGGAGTTCAAGGCCTCATCCTTTCCTGGGGGTTAATGAGAGAGTCTTGGCTGAGAAGGTACCTGTGGAGGTGCTAAGGAGCAGAAAGGTCCTGTGCAGTCAGTAATGCAAAACAGATATTCACACCTTCAGTTTTTACAAAGCTACTTCTCCTGCTCACCTAATTCTTTTACAGCATTTCAGAAATATGGAAGACTGAAAAAGATAGTGTCAGATCTGATAAAGAAAAGTATTAAGTAAACCTAAATGTTAATTACATGGATTTTTAGCTTCAGGTTCTTAACAGTAAGTGTCAGAGCTCTCTTGGGGACTCTGCTTCTGCAGTTTTACCATGACCCCAAACTGGGGCTCCCGTACTGCTACTTTGGCATTTATTCCTTTATAAATAGAATATTTCCTTTTGAATTCTCTACCTGGATCAAAACAGTCACGTATTCAGCATCCAAAGAACCCATCATTTTTTACAATCAGCAGAAAATACAGTATCTAAGATGAAAATAAAGAATACAGAAGTGCAGAACACCTGCTTGCTACAACCTCAGCAACAGTCTGGCTCTGAATTGATGAAAGTGGCAATATTCAGTAATTTATAGAGCAACAAAGACAAAACAGTAGGAGGTTGCACTTTCATGACCAACACGCCAATAAAACAAAAGTAGGGGGTACATGATTTGAGGTAGTCAGACCAAGTGACACAGATATTTCTGCTTCCTGCAGTAAATAAAACATGCTGTGTCAGCTAGAAAAAAAAAACCACTCCAGCAATGCTGTCCATCTTAAAAGAAAGCCAGCAGTGAGGGAAGGTCATCTGCCACAGCTCCAGCATGTTTGATGTGGAGTTTATTCCTCAAAAGGAAAGGAGCTGGTACGGAGACAACAACAGCCTTGTAGGCAGGTAGGGCAGAGCTTGAGGCTAGAATAGAGAGAAACAAAACTCCAACCACTAATTTGTAAAACTACAAGAGTTATTTCCTTGTATCACAGCACCATATTTCCAAGCACCGAAAGAGAAAACAATTAAGTTTTTCTAACGTATCCATGTTACCCCAGTAATTTCACTGTCTTTTCCTCTACACATGCTCTGCAAATGGAAGGAAATTTTTTCCCTACTAAGCATTGTTGTTTTTACAAGTAGAAATGCTTCCACCCCAAAGCCTGGGGAGAAGGCTATTGAATTCAGGGCGTTTGACCAATACAGAGAAGCTGGAAGAGTCACAAAGGAAAGATTTCAACAGCAGTCCATGACATTTTTGCATAAAGAAAAAACAGATTAATACAGCAAATTCCTTACATTTTCTTCCAGGCAACTGAAGAGAACTTGAGCCTCACGGCCTGTTCCTCCACATCAGCCAGAAAGGTGCTTATTTCTCACAGCCAAGGAAATTATCAGAGAACAACAAGCTGGCATCTTAAGCTGCCCAGCCTTTCCTACAGCCAGGACCTCACCACTCTGCATATGAAATGTATTGACCAAACAATGGGTTTGAACCAATGGGTTCACCAGCTAATCTTTATCTAGCCAGTGATTTGCAGGCAGTGGGAAACAAACAAGCAAACAAATAATGAGATCATAAATTTCCTGAAGCTATGAGAAAAGCAGGTATTGTTTGCATAGCAATTACCCCGGTTCAATTACAGTATGAATAGTCTTCAAAGAAAAGTTGGACTCCTTCCTCTGAGGCAAAAAATGAGTAAGAAACTATGATTACTTTCCCTACTTATTTCCATGAGAATTGAAGCATTTCCTGTAGAGGATGAAAAAGACAGTAATTATCATGAAAACAAGACATTTATTTTCAAGAGATATGGGAAATTCTACACACTACACTTCTAAAACCTTGTGTTCATTGCCCCTTATGTTCAATAATTTTTATCCAAAAGCCATGCTTCTTCTTAGATAGACTATCAACTGCTCTCCAGTCACATCTTATACATCAGGCGTGCTAATATAAACCTGCAGTCATTCTGCTGAGGTCCATGTTCTAAAAGTGGTCCTGATTAGTTTTCCATACTATTTTAGAGTAGTTTCATAGATGACACTGAGAGTCCCCATTTACACAGTGAGAATAAATCCCTAAGATCATAACACTATGCATTTTGAAACCTGCAGATGACTTTCCCCAAGAAATTGCACAAATAAATCACTTGAAAGCAATAACAGTGTAGGAAAATTATACAGCTCCAGACAATGTGCAATCAGCCAACGCACACTGTATATATTCCTTGCCTTTATCATGCCTGACAAGCCTATGGTTTGAGACTGACAACAGAGACTGCCTGTTCATCAGGAACAGGGCAGAATTTATAGAAATCCCTCTTGAAAGAAAGCACTCCAGATGGAGTGCCAAATCTCTATGTCAGCTCCAGACTGGTAATAATTTGTGCTCTATCTTCCTATAAAGCACTCTTTTCTTACAAGAATATTCAAAGGGTTTTTGGAGCTGAATGTAAATGCTTCAGCTATAGTACTTCTACTAAAATGACATAGTGCAACTATGAGGAGAACAAGCACAGATGATTCAGGATATGGCAAAGTACACGAAGTTGCCTCTTCCCTCTAAATCACCATGTTAAAAATGGTTTAGGTCAACTGAATGGCTGCCTAGCAAAATTTGCTGCTGAAATCATCCAGTTTCTAATTCAGAGGAGTCAGATTCTGAACACGCATTTTGACATGGATTGAGAAAATATTAACTATGTCAGTGAAAGAAGTGTGAGGTTTTTATTGAACCCAGGGTACAAGAAATCACTGTCACTGCCAATGGCACAAGCCCACCATTTCTACTATTGCTGCCAGCTGTGGAACTAAAAATGCAGCAGCTCAGCAGAGAGGCCAAGGACTAGGCTGCACTTTCACAGTCACTGCAGCAATACCTCCCAGGTGTTATCTATACACCACAGAGGACTCACACTGGAGTGGGTATTACCATTACAACCTTTGCAGGTAACAGCTTTCCAAACAGGTGATGCAAAAGTGCATCTCTGCTGCTTAGGATGTTTTGTTGTTGCATCTTTCAGAGGATATAGGAAGCTCTATTCTGCCTTCACATGCCCATGCTGCCATGTGTGGAGACCTTCTGAATCTGGGTCTTTCCACAATTGCAAGAAGGCAGAAGGGCTTTTACCTGGCAACACTACATGTGGGAACACAAATGGCATTTGCCCTTTTGCAATGCCAGCAGCACTGGCAAGCAAGAAAGGACACTCAGCTCTGCCAGCTTAGCACTGCACCACAAGGGCTTTCTGTGGCAAGTCTTCCTGTGCTGCTCTGACAATGAGCAGCAAGCTCTGCTTCATCGAATTTGAACGGGAGATGTCAAGAGAAGCATAAATATTCATGCTCTGGGTCAAATACTGAGAAGTCACCACAGTAGGAGCAGTACAGGGGAATATGGTAGCCTGCCAATAAAGGAAATTGCCAATACTGGGCAAACCGAAGGATCATTTAAAAAGACTCAAACCCAAACTATTTGCAGACATCCTGCAGAGAAGGTTGGATGGCATTTGCAGGCAGCAGTAGGAGCAGCCTCTGCAGCTGTAACCATTGGAGCAGAGGGAAGGAAAGACCCTGGGGCATACAGCACAGCTCCCCCCTACACCTGCCACCATGGTCCCTCTGAGCAGCTGCCCCAAAAACTGTACTTTTATGGCTACTGACACTGACGGACAGCAAAGCAGGAAATTATTTGCCTCAGGACCTGAGCTCAGACTGATGCATGAAAAACATCCACAGAAAATCACCTTATACAGCTGGAATTGGAATCGATAACTTATCAACATCTCTACAGAGAAGAAGGGGGAAAATCCCAGTTCTCTCTGGTCTGGTGGTTCTGCTTACTAAATAGGGCTATTCTGTAGCAGTCAATATTTTTGCAAACTAGATGTAATTCATGCACAAGTACAACACAGGTTGGGAGTGGCTGAGGAGAAAGAGAGATAACAGAACAAAACCTATGCCTGGACTGTCCTGGGATTTGGAGTTGTTCTTAAGCCCCTCCACCAGGTAACACGATTTCTTTGTCTGTGGCAACCCAAGAAAAGGATGGGTGTCACACAGACACCATGAATTGTGCTCCCAAGGAGAAGGGTTGATAACATCCCTGGTAGATGAGGAGAGACTAGAAAAATACAAAGTACTGCCTCGTGTGTTGGCAGTTTTTATTATAGCTTCCCAATATGTCATTCCATTTCCATAAGCAAGAATTACACCGTGTCTGTTTTGAGAAGAAATTTTCTGGCATGCTTCAAAAGCACAAAATTCAGAAAGAATTGTTTTTTAAAGGACTTAATAGTGTCTGAAAACTGTTCCATTTACAGTCTAAAGGAAAAACACAAATAACTTATCAACCCTTAAATCGCATGCAATTTGATGCACCAGTACCAAGTTAAAAATTAATAAACCCATGCCTAAAGGAACCAGCTCTCACTTTCACTTTATGCTGATGGTCATTTACGTGAGTTGTGTGTATTCATCCAGATGAGAAGAGTATAACAGACACTTGCATGGAAAAAAAGAATCTATTTTTGTAGTTCTATCAAGTTTTCATATTGTCACAGACAAATTGGTTCTATATTCCTGAGCCATGCTGCATTATGCCAGGGGAGGAAGGTACATCCCTGCTTCACTAAACTGTGGAGGAATAGGCTTAGTGGGATGAAAAAAAAAAGAGAGAATTGATGAAAACAATCCATTCTCATCTGGATTTGTGGGTGGGCTTCAGGTTGTTCTGGTAACTCACTTGCACAATATATTGCTGCAGTGTGCAAAAAAAGAAATCAGAGTACTGCACCCACCCTGGCTTTAAACCCATGTAACCACCCTACACCCACGAAGGATAGAAATACAGGGAAGGAACTGCCACTTCCCTCACAGCAGTGATGGAAAAATGAGGCACGGGGCTACTGCAGCCCCAGTGCATCTATTTGTGTGTCATTGCATTGAAATTCTTTGCACATTTGGGCCTAAATTGCTTTACAAGTCACAGTGGGCACCACGGGTTGCTGCTGTCTTCTCAGCAACCCTACCTCTTCTCTCCTCTGTGAGCCTACAGACAAGGAAATGGATTTTAAGGCAAATCTGAAACCTTCTGACACCTGCATTCATGCAAGGGGCCTCCTCTCCCTTCAGCTGAACCACTTAGAAGGAATTTATCTACCTACTGATATAAAGGAGGGGGGTTTTTTTTGGCATTTGAAGCTTATAACATTTGGACTCAATTTAATACAAGTATCTCTAAGCACAGACATGTGGCATTTCTTTCAAAGTAATTTTCTTCTATTATTATCAAAGTAACTTTTTATGTATGTGACTAACTCTCTGTGTCAGCACAAGAATAAATCTTACAAGAACAGGAATGTACCAGAATTAGGTCTTTCATATCAAATGCATCTTTGACAGACTCAAATAAATGAGGAATGATAGTTTAACATGAAACTAAGCATACTTGTCAGCTGCTGTTTTTCAAATGAGCCATCTAGTACTCTCATTCTTGGAAAAGCAGAGATAGAGTGTCAAAGAAATCAAGTGTATCCCAAGGGCTTGGGTTTGAACACTAAAAAAAAAAAAAAGTAATGTGGTAATGTGATTCTTCCTATACAGAGATTTAAGAAGGAAGCAGTGAAAATTATGAAAGGCTTGTTTGGGGAAATATCTGCAACCAGACTACATAGAAGACAGCTCAAAACTCTGAAAATTATTAACATAATAAAAATGAGAAAGCATATATGGTGCACTCAGTTAAAAATAAAATTTTGTAATTACACTGCCATGGCTGCTCCCAGCACGTATCAGCTCCAATCTCACCAAGAGGGTTCTTCTTGCTTCCCACTGACTTGAACATGGCTACTTAGATAAATGTATTTATCTATCCTTAGATAATATAAATTTGGAATAAAAAGCAAACACAGAAACCCACCTGTGATCTGCAGGATCACAGAACCAGATGAGAGCCCAAGGGTGTCCCACAGCAGAGCACCTCTGTCCCCAGGCTCCCCCAGAGCCACTCTCAGTAAGAGTTCTGCATTAAATGTCATCACTTCTGAGAGGGCTGCCAGTGGTGGAGCAGAGGAGAAGGTCAGCTGTGCCTGGCTGCAGGCTTCCCTCTGTTCCAGGCACCTCACCACGTGCAATGTGCACACGGAAACGCATGGTGTGAAAAGGAAAACCCTTCAGAACAACATTGGGGCTGGGTGGATAGAGCTTAACAACTGGCCATGAAAACAAAGAAAGAAAAAAGCCAGGACTGTACTTGAGACATGCCCTTTTGTCAAGTTAATTCTTATGATACAGGCAGATCAGTCAACTGCAAACACAGTTACAGATCTCTGTAATAAAATATTAATGGTTCTTGTATACTGCTTCACACGGTACTGTAGTAAAAAATGAATGCTGCTCACACATTTCCACGTTTTCCTTTTTGTTACTGCTGAAGCTTATGTCTGAGAAAGCCAGTTTGCTGTAGCATTATTCTTTTTTTTCAGCTGTATTTTTCCTTTAAACCTTGGAGAATAATTAAAATTCCTCACACAGGACAATGGCAAATAAGATTAGGGTATGCATTTCAAATGTAGCATACTAATGGCATTTTTGGACTCTGTAATAAATCATCTCTCTTCTCTGCAAGCAATCAGTAGAGTAAATGGACAAAATCTCTGAAATATACATCTCCATACATGAGAGCCTCATACCCTCACTCTGATCTTATCTATCCACATCTCTGGTACCTTGGTATTGTAGATAAAGTATTAGCTTTTTTAATACATCACACAACAATCCAGTAGTCCCATTAACAGCAAATACTTTAGGAATGCAGCAGCCTGCTGATACCCATCAAACCATTTCAGCCTTCACCAGGGCCAGTTGTCAGCAATAAGCAGCCAAACATGCATTGCTCCATCTGATTCACTTTATCACTTGGTTTTACAGTTTCTGTTTAGCACTGAACTGACAGAAGGGAAATGTTTTAGCATTCCATGTGAGGACCACTTCCATCAACACACTGAAGCTTTGTTTTTGTACCTAACCTTTGGGTAATCTCATCTCTCCCATGGGCTTCTGACATTTATGTTTGTTCTCAGGAGCTGCAGTTTACCCTACAGCTAACAGGAAGATCATGACTGGGTATTTCTATTATCTGATAGTCTTTCAGCTTACTTTTCTTCTTCCTTCCACATAACATTAGCACAAACCACTGCTTGTACTTTCCATCCCCCCTTCATTATTTCACCCTGTACCTACTGAGACAACTACAAATTGTGCTTCCTGGTAGAGACAAATCCAGTTCTCCTACTTCAGCTTTGAGTTCAGGTCAATCCCAGTCCTCTGTTCAACCCTGCAAGGGCAAAATGGCCAGGCCTAAGCTATGCCTTATAAACCCTGTCCTAGTCTGCAAGAAGACCTTCTAGTCTTGCACAATAGACACTTCTTGATGTTTTTTTATACTCTAGGAAGTCCTTTTGGCTAAACAAGGGTAAGAAACTGGTTTCTGTTCTCCAGTTTTCACAACTGGTGGAAATGAAAAAGAGCATAAAAGATCAAGGATTATGGAGCGTGGGTCTATTTCTTTTCAGAAAATTGCATAGATAAAGGTGAACTTTCTTCTTCCAACAGACATTCTCCAAATCCCCTTTAAGTTCAATTTTCTCCTGTACTTCCCAGATAAGCATTCTTCTTGGTTTTAGCTCATGCAATCAATATATATCAGAAAATTGTTACCCTCTAAATGCTAACTTGACCATTTTCTTTCTTCAATAACTTCAGGCTAGAGCAGGTACTCCTCACATGGGTTGGTGTTCTGGGGCTTTGCAAGGATGAAATCTTTACTAAGGACATCTGTTAGTCCTTACTATTGACCCTCATGTTCCTGTGGCAGTGGAAAGGCTGCCACTTTAGGGCCAGCTTTCAGAAAACTTGAGCTTATTCACAGCAGCAGGAGCTGAGCATGCCAGCTGACTCTTATTTTTGGTTTGTAAGGAGGCTCCTTTTCTGCACCAGAAGTACCATCAGCATCACAGCAACCATCACAGCCCGAGGGCAGGTGCAGACTCGATGGGGCTGGCATTAGTTCTGGCCCAGATCCCTACAGCTCGTGCCAAGAGGGCAGCTGGAAGCTGTGAAGTTTAGTCAGAAATTTTGATAGAAGTTGCCAGAAAGATAACTAAAAGCTGTTGAGGCTTTTCTTACACCAGGGACTCAGAAGTTCCAGTTACAGAAAGTTTAAGAGTGAGGTCAGCAATGCAGGGAGCTGGAGAATTTGGTAATAAGCCAGCTGAGTTCTTGTGATTGCAATGGTAACTCCAATGGCTACGACCACTTCCTAGGTCATCTCAACTGTTCAGGATGTGTCTGGTTTGGAAGATCTCGTTTAGAAATAACTGTTAACTCTTCTGGAGAAGATTTCTACAGCAAGCCAGTAAAGTTTGTGATAAAGTATTAACAAATCTCACTCACATAAAAATCCAATTAGAGAAATAAATTGACAGCACTGCACCTCTGGGGGCTTCCCCACTCCACTGCCTACAACGCTGCACCTCCCAGGGCACCCACAAGCTATTTCAGACACAGCAAACCCCACACACCCCTTCTGCAGCAACTCAGCATTTCTTTTTGACCCCAACACAACCTTACATTACTCTTGAAGCTATCCAGCTCTCCAGAAGCACTTAAAAAACAGCCACACCACAAACAAACAAAAAACCCTCCACATTTCCTAAATCGCTCGCAGTTTCTCCAGTTTGTGACCCAGCCTTACTCATCATCTAGCTACAGCACATTTTGACAGGTATAATCCATTTAACTACAAAATATAGGTACATACTTCCAACTTTTCCTCCTCACAGAAAAGCCTTCTCATTTAACCCACTTCACAGCTTATCCTTCTGACAACAGAACCACACAGAAGGAGCAGAAAAGACAGGAATTAATTAAAACATAGGCAGAAATAACTTTTTAGAAACAAATGCTTGCATTTCTTCCAGAAATTTCACATGTTATCATTCAGTTTCTGCTCAGCATCCTGCTCACCTCCTCCTCCATGCCAGTGTGAGCAGCAGTAAGGGTACAGGTCTCGGGGTACTGCACACAGTGCTGCTTTGGAGCTGTCATTCCTGATTAAAATCTGCATGTAGATCCCACTCCAGCAAGGCTGGATCTCTCTCCAGGACTGCCGTCAGTCTGCGTAAGACCTCTCCATAAAACAAGAAGAAATGAAATTAAATGCTGCAGCTCTTTTTGTTCATCTGGCTCAGGAATTAATATTTATATATAAAATGTTTACTGTCACTTAAGGTGAGCTGTCTGTCCCAAGCCAATGAGTTGGCATCCTGCAAAGCCAGGCATATATTTGCAATTGTTGCCAGCCAGTAGTTTGCATTGTTACGAACAAGATTTAAGGGTTACACTCTGCATCTATTACCTATTAAAATTACTCTTGCAGCATGTGAATATTAAACACTGCAAGAGGCAGATGAATGTCTGTACAAAACTGTAAGAAAAGTAAGGTTAAAATGAACATTGTTGTAACAAAATGTTTATTGGAAATAAGTAGCACCCTTACTCCAGTGATGTTTCACTCTTCTCTGCCAATCCCTAAATTGGATGACATTGTTCCAAACTTGTTAAGCCAGTAAATAAAAATTTCCATCTTTAATATTGCCCCATTTCAATTTTGATTTATAAGACCTAAATTTTGCACATGAAAGCATTTTTAAGAAAATCCTACAAATTGGTTCCTCTGATTGTAAACAGCAACAGCAAAATAAAAAGGCATCACCAAGCTACTTCTGACAACTCTTTTCCCATAACAAGTGTCCTGCAAACCAGATGCTCTTCTTTATTTTCAAACATTTCTTCCATCTTGCAAATTTAAGAAGAAAGAGATTCAACATCTTGAGCACGACTCCAAGTGCCATGTAGAATTATTGCCCTGGAAAGGAAGGACTTGCCCCTTAAATCTCAGGGTTTTGGGTTTTTTAAAATCTGGTTTGGCCAGGACACGGCCTTTTTTCCATAGACCAGTTCTAAAGCTGAGTGCTTGGACAAGTCCCATCATCAGGACACTGCAGCAGTGTTCAGTTCATTCTGCACTTCAAAGCCTAACATCACGAAAAACTTCCTGAGAAATTCTGAACTAAAAACCCTTTTATTTTGATTTTAAAAGACACCATTGTCAGGTTCAATTAACAATTACCTCATCACTCCTTTTATACCAGGTAATTTAAGGCCCCTGACCTAACTGCAAACCAGACCATCACTATCCCTTGCTTTCCTCATTCTCTTCTTTTGCTTCTAGGAGGAAGACATCCAGCTGTAGCTGTGCCACCTCCTTCCTAGCATGACACCCCATTTGGGGTTGAGCTCTAGGGACTCATTTGGCAGCAGAGGAATGGCCAGCCCACAGAGGACAAGTCCAGCTCTCCCTGCCAAGAGACACTGGAAGGACATCGTGCTGCCATGGTTGGCCCCACACACACGAGGAAGAAAACCAACCCAAACCCACAATACTACTTGGCATTCCCCTGAAGACAGGGAAGGGGTTCAAAAGTATGCAAAGTTAATGGTGCAAGGGGTGTGTGTACAAGGGGTCAGCATACACAAGAGGATGACTGTCCCCTGCTGCAAGCCCTGAGTACAGATGTCCTTCACAGTAGTGGGGTGGTAGGGAAGAGTCATCAGTCCAGCTCATCCCTCTGCAGATCCTTTAAACTGCACCCCTGATCCCTCCCACGTACCTGAACTGCCCCTCTGGATTTCCACAGCACCTCTCCACACCCTGCCTTGGCCTCCTGCCAGCCAGGCTCCCCAGCTCCTGCAGGGCTGGCTGGCAGCAGGTGCCACAGGACCACCTGCTGTTTTCCAAAGCAATAACCCCTTAAAACATAATGGCTCCCAGAGGTGTGGAGTGGGGTTGGGAGGAAGCAAACAAAAAACCCAAAAACTTTCCAGCATGAACAACTGGAAAAAGATCCCTAGAGTCACCAGATTTTCTCAGCCTCCCATAGTCAGTTCTCCTAAACTACTCTAAAAAAAGAAAAAAAAAAAAACGAAGAAAAGCAAAACAAAAGGAAAAGAGGGGGGGAAACCCCCAACAAACAGTGAACAAATATTCTCACATTCAGCCTTTAATGGGACAGTCAGGTACTAAAAGACAGTAATTCCCTTTCTCAGTTACTAACTGAAGTTGCCATTTTCCTCCCTGACTCGTGGATTCTTGCAGCGTGAGCATTACTGTAAAAATCTCACAGCATCCTGAGTAGTCTGATCATTACGAGCTCTTATTGCCCATAACCTGCTCCAGATGGGGCCCACTGACAATCCCCTGATGAGGCAAACACCACAGACATCCAAGCAAGCAGATCCCCCCAAGTTACTGGGGAAGCCAGGGCTCACCCTGGTTTGGTGAGAGCCCCTGTTAAATATTGCTAAGTGCTTCTCCTCCCTGCACCTCTGCTCCTGATCTCATGGGTGCTGTGGTCCCAGGAAATCGTCAGCCAGCAGGGCTCACAGCCTGTGGCCCTGGCTGCAGCCCTATCCCTGCCCCAGGATTTGCAGGAACACCCCAAATAAACACACGTGCACACGCCATCCTCAGGCCCTGGGGCCAGCGCGTCCCCAAACGCTGTGGAGCTCCCTCTTGGGTGCTGGGGAAAAACAGGTTACAAAGTAATTTCAGCCAGTCTTGCATGAAGGAAACAGTCTAGAAAATGGCCTAAATATTGATGTCAGTACCACCAGCCACAGAAAACGGGTGCATAGGTTTATACATAACTATTTTAATCTTCAGCCTTTCCAAAAGAAATTTTTAAAATACTAAAAAGAAATTTTAAAACACAAACAATTAGCTGAGGGGTGAGCTTTCAAGTCCCCTGATTTGACAGTATCCTCTAAAAATACCCCACAACCATCATACCCTCATGATAAAGGAAACTTGTATTTATTTTATGGCCTCCCAGTACTAAGTTCCAATCAGATAGTTCAGAAATGCAAGTTAAAAATAGAAAGAACTCCACCTTCTGTTCCGGAACAGGTGCAATCATTTAAGCTACTGTTAATAATATGTCATTGCCAGGTAGTTGTCCTCACAAGCTACCTGACACCTAATCTATCACCATCAGCTTACATTCAACTACAAATGAGATGCACCAGCATTTAAAGCTGTATTGAGCTCTTCCAGCTGGATAAAAAAAAGCATGAATGAAAAGCAAATATGCATTTGCTTTGCTTATCTATCAAGTCTGGCTCACAGCTCAAGGTCTACAAAGGTTACAGCGGGAGATTTTTAAATTTCTACAGTCTTCTCAGAGTTTAAACTTTGAGTTAACAAGAAAAGATAGATTTGAGCTACCAAAACTGCAAGACACCACTGTAATATGGCACCAACAGTCATGCCATTTTAATCAGTGATGTTCCTATTCACAGAAGCACATTGCTGATCTTCAGCCAAATCATGCAGGAGAAGATTACATTCATGCTCCCTGGTACCGCTGCTGCTCAGCAATCCATTACTGCACTGCAGCAGCTCCAAAACTCCTTCTCAAAGGCATTTCTTCCATCAGCTCTTCAGAGGAGTGGCAGAAGGGGCAGAAAGCAGCACACCTCCAAGCCACCAAGGGTCCTTCAGTCACTATGAGGTACACTCAGTGACTTTGGGACATCAGTGAGACAGTACAGCAGGGTTATCACTCTCCCAGCAGGAAAGCCAGTTTTGCTCCCTTGAAAAATTAAGCCAGACCTACTTAAAGTTGAAAACAAGGCTGTGGAGACACTGTTCACTGCAAATCACAGATACCTGCAGAGGGAAAGCTCCCATCTACCCACCTGCACAGGAATGCACCTGGGACACAGAGCAGAAGTCACAATTTTGCATCTCAGAGACACAAGAAGCCCCCTCTCTGCCTGCTACTGATACCCAGCTCAATGACAAGGCAGTCAAGAGTCAGGAAACATCTCAGAGTCTGGATCATCTGATCACCAGAAATTACCTTCACTAGAACCCTAGGAACACCAAGCAGTGGGCTCTTTCAGCACCTAGGCAGTTTGCTGGCAGTGAAATCTTCATAATCCTGAGCCTTTACCTCCAATTCAAATAGTTCATTTAAACACAGCAAATATACTTAAGTGCTGTTAGTACTTGGCAGGTAAACATGCAGTAAGTTTAGAAAAGAGGCAATCCACAATCTGCAGGAAATAAACACCACTTCTGACTTATATTTTATACTTCCTACATTACCATAATCCCACAATATATGTACGATTTTGGTTGCAACTTGGTTTCTTCTCAGGGTTGCATCTGGGAAAACAATCTCTCCTGGAAGCTGTTTTTCTATCAGTGAACAATTTGAGAGGTATTTTTGGGACGACACTTTTTTCTCTCTTCCATCATCTTGAATTCTGGCTTGGTGCAGTTTTTTATACCTAACCTCTTGTTTCCAGTTCTTATACCTACCTGTACTTGCACTGTACGTAGTCAATACCAAAGCCCAGACATCACATACTCGCAGTCTTGGCAAGTTTTATGGATTCTGACAAACGTGTAGCTGAATTTCTCACTAATCTTTCAAGAGGACCACAACACTCAGCACCTCTAAAAGAACTTTTACCCTTTTAATACCTCTGTGCCATGCACACATTGACTGAACTCCACAAAGCACTGCTATATCTTTCAATTCCAGGAAGTACATACAAATTTTATAACACATTTGAGAAAAGAAAATCAGTCCAGTAGCAGAGACAAAACAGAGAATAATGACCCAGATGACAGGATCAATTTAGGTTTAGAGCGTATCACTAAGGGCACCCAAGTTAAAATCTCAATAAAAGCAAAGAAATATGATTTTGGACTTACAAGCAAGTGTGTCATCAAAACAATGTCCTTACCAAGTCCTTACATCTCAAAAATGAATTTTGGGAAATGTATTATTTTTTTCTCCTTCTAAACGTTGCTTTCTGTAACTTAAAATTGTGTCTCTTTCCTCATTTCCCCTTTACCATGGGATCACAAGCCTAAGAGATGCTCATACTCCAACATCCTCAGATTTGTCAGATTTCCCCAGGAGCTGTGGTATTGGCACTAAATGCCACAATGCCACTAAAGTCCTAAGAATCAGCAAAACCAGTAAGGACTGGAGAGCCCTTTAATAACCTTTTCCCAGCAGCCTGAACTCCGTTTTCTCACAGAGAATGCAGCAAGGCTACTGCAGCAGCTTTCACACTTCTCTCATAATCACAGGAGTCTGTTTTACAGGAGAGTAGTGAGAGAATGATGCTCCCTGGAGATGTTTCCAGGTCTCATGAATTCACTGTGGTGCTGCAGTCCTCTACTTGCTTTAAATTCAGGTTTCTTAGGCCACATGCACAAGACAATCTCAGCCTCATTTAAAACTAGATATATCTCTGGAACCTCTCATCCATAAAGAGTTTGGAAACACTGGCAATACACGCCTGCCAGTTTCGAAAGTATATTGGAAAAGCTATGTATTACTGTGTAGTTTTTTCTTGTTTGTTTGTAGTTCTTTTCCAAGAACTGCTGTATGTTCGCAAAGGTTTAAGGCCAAAGTACTGTACAGAACAGAATTTCATTCTGAAGCACCAGACCAGTATAAAGAACACGAGGAAATGCTAAAACGCTGTATTTTGCTCAGTGTGCTGGCAGAGGACTGTGTTCCCAACAAAAAACTATCCCCATGTCCTTCCTTTAAAGCAAATTAGTCCAAGGAATCAAAATCTCAGTTAAGATCTGTTCTTACAGCATGCTTTTGCTTCCAAAATACCCCAGCTAAGCTCATCCTAGGCACCACTCCATACTTACATAAGCTCTTGGCTGCTACCTGTTGTGCCCAATGGTTATGTCCTGACTCCTAAGGGACTTGCACACACACCTGCAGCAAAGAGACTGTCTCAGATCAAGTCACACTCATTTAACTTGACAGCTACATCTTCAGCCCGAGGTAAGAGCTCCTCGGGGCTGGTATTTCAGGGAAGAACCGTTCCTTGGCATGTCTTTATTCTGGGGAAAAGCATTTGTGGTTGGGTTTCTGCTTCCTCATTTACCAAATGCTAATGCCCTCTCCTTAAAGCTGTTGTTTTTTATGATCATGTTGTTCACTGCACAAATCCCAGTCCTGCAGCTCAGGACTGCTGGGATGAGCCCAGCTGCTGGTGGGCGGCCCTAGAGATGACAAACCCCTCAGGGGCACACAGCCCAGGTTCACATGGGCACAAACAGGGTGTTCCACTCTGCTGCTTTCTTCTCAAACTGCTCTAAGTTTAAACAGCTGTACGATGCTTTCAGCCATCAAATAATAGAGGCTGTGAGCTCCTTGCCAGCAGCCACAGCAAGAGCTTGTGCCTACTACTTGAAGTCAAATTTCTGTCTCCAGCAGGGGTTCCCCAACTTGCTCTGCTCTGCTGCGTCCTTTCCAAATAGCTGTAAATTGAGGTTATTGTAAGACACTTAAAGCTTTCAAGTAGCAAAGCTGAGCTCTGCTGCTCTCTGACATTCGCTCTAAGAGCTACAGAGGAGCACATAAGGCAGCTTACCTCAGGTCTGCCCAAGCTCACTCCCAAACCAGGAAGCACCAGAGAAACTTTTACTGTTAACTTCCTCAGGACACAGAAATGCACATGATTTTTCTAATCATTACAAGTTAGAAAACCAACAGTTGCCTGATTTATTGCTCTTTGAAACAGAAGAAATGACTGGAGAACAGTATGTGCCCTTACCTGTGCTCTAAATAAAGATATGTGAACAACCAAATACAGCGGCAGAGTTTAAGGGCACTCAGCCCTAACACGTACAGGCAGCACAGGGTTCTGATCATCTGTTAGAGATTCACTTATACTCCCATCTAGGCCATGAAGTGGCCTTAAAGTGGCCTAAAAGGTCCACTTGAGTTCAAACCTAATCTGGATAGACAGAGTTTATGGTTAGTGCAGATACCTCAAGGGTTACTCAAAACCCTCCTGTGACGGCAGTGCTGAGCACACACATCACACACAACATCCTGGGGAGCAGCCACACACGGTCTGGGCTGCTTAGACCAAAGCACCAGACAATCACAGAATCTGACAATTTTGGATGGCTGACCAGGCACCTTGCTTTAGCTGGGAACAGCCTGCAAAATCAAAACTGTTTCCCCTAACAGCCTACTTTTAGCATTTCCTAGCTTTCTTGTTGCAAGTTTGCAGTATCAGTATGTGTTTAAATGTATTCAAATGCATCATATATAATGTGCAGCTATCAGATCACTTTACTTTTATCCTCTGTGATCCACAGTAAGAGCAACAAGGATTGAGGTGGTTTTGAAAAAAATGCGTTTTTCTATTACGCTGCCAAAACCCCCACAAACAGGACAAACCCCAAAATACAACACTTATTCCTAATACTCCCTGCAAAACCTTGTCTGATTGCCTGTTGTCTGCATGATCCTAAACGGAACATAAAAGCAGAGCAGTAAAGAGGAAAAGAGAGGTGCTGTTGGGATGAGAGAAACGGTTTGCCAGGTCATCCTTTACTCATTCATAATACCATTTGTTGATTTTTCAGTTAACAGCTCTTGCCACTGCCATATTCAAGTTTTTAACCTCTTTTTCCCCTACGGGTTTTTCCAAGCAACCATGGGTGTTTCATTGCCTAGGACCAGGACTACCATCAACAATAGAGCTATGCCACACCCAGTACCCGCTGAAAGGATTTAGGTTTGAACAGTGAAACCATGCAAGGTCTTTCCTCTAAGCATTTGTAGCTCTCTAACTCATTCTCCATGCTACAACCATCAGCCAGCTGGGAAGCAGTGCCTGATACTCCTCCTCTGCTTTCTCAGCTGTTTTAACTAAGTGGATTATGCGGATGTAGTGATGGTTCCTTCCTGGCCCTGACAGAGGCACCGCAGCCACACAGCCCCTGGTCTGAAGACCAGGTCTGCTCTCTGGAAGCCCTTCTGCAGCAGGGACCCAGCAGCACAGACAGACACAGTCTGCTGACTGAGAAATGTGGCCGTATTTTCCCTGTGAATTCTGGTCTTTATTTTGCTGCCTGAGACCTGGCGAACTCCATCTCCTGTGTCGCCGCTGCCATCTGCAGGTACCCGAGCTCCTCGCTGGGGAACAGCCTCTCCCGGGAATGGAAAAGGGGATGTGTCTGGCAGAAAGGTTTTTCCTCCCCTTCCACCTCGCTCACTATTTTTCTACTTCCCATCTGTTAATCCCTCCCCCCTTCCTGGCCTCTGTGCTTTCTCCATATGCTTGCTCTGCTAACATCTATATTCTTCCTCACCTTCACATATGTCCATCTGCTGATGCAGTGGAGTTGCAGTCTAAGCTTTTAGCTACCACCAAGCATCAGAAAGAAATGTAATCTTTAATCCTTCCTTAGATCTCACCCTCCTTCAACAGCAGCAAGGAAACCAACCACCAATGCTGCCTCTTTATACTTCACTGGGATACCACTACTTAGCACAAACCCACCAGAAAGATCAAAATCCCCTAAATTAACATTCCCTCCCATCCTCAGAGCCTCCTTCAAGCAGCTGCTCCCTAGGGTTGGCACCCCAGTCAGGAGCAGTGTTTCAGCAGGGATTTCACTGGCAGCCTCAAAAGCCTCTGAGACTGTCCCAGACCTGAGGCCAAACAGAACAGGACACCCAGAAATCCAGCTTTCATATCGTGCCTACCTCCTGAAGCACTCCCTGGTTAAAGATCAGTCCCTCTCTCCCTGTATCATCATGTTAAAGCCTCATCACTCTCTCCCCTCCTTCTCAAGCAGAGCACTGTTTAAATGATCTACCTGTCTTTGGAAGTAAGGCACTATTTACCAGGGCACACACACCACGCTACCTTTTATCATCTTGTCAGCAAGCTGAGAGGGAAAACAGCAAAACATGATTCTGTTAGAGGGAATAGCTCATTGTCACAGCCCAAAATGTTTTCAATTACCTTCTCTCCCTACTGCAAAACCCTCCTAATGAAACATGCAGACCCCAAAGGAAACGCAGGTGCCTTAGTATATCATAAAAGCAAAGAGGCAAATCCTGGCTCTACCTCATTTCTATCCATCCCCCTTCACAACCAGACACATTGTCTGTGTTTTTGTTACACAACCAGCCTCCCCCCGCCCAGCAAGTGCTTAAGCATGAGACAGTTCTACAAACCTGCACTGACAACTCTTCTCGTTTTCTACCATGCACCTCATGACAGCTCTTTTCATAATAAATACCTCAGATGGGTACCTCAGAAATGTGGTGGATGGCAATTAAACTCAGTTATCTCCGTTTGTGTATAGGAATGCCTTTGCTCATCTTCTGGCTTTGAACTGCATTAATAACAAAGACTTCTGAACTAAGAATTGACAAAGAACAAGAATGAACATTTTGAAGTGCCTGGTTTTGTACCCAAGTACCATATGATTTGTGTTTTCATTTCTTCTGCCCACCGCCTAAAAACCCATTGCTTTAGAGTAACAGAGCTATTGGATATTTGTATCAATACATATTGTGCAGGCTGGAATTGTCTAAGCTACCTAAAAATATTTTAACTCCAGAAAACAAAGTTGTGATCTTTGATTACAATGAATATTCAGCAGAGGCAATGTAAAACCATGCTCAGCAGTAGCTCTGTCGCTCGTACCTTACTCTTTGCATAATTCAAGACTTTCTTTTGATAGTGAATCAAGGCACTGTGTGGGCACTGAAACAAACCTGATACAGCTTGTGAGAGCTAGAAAATCATTACCTAATCTAACACAGCAGCAGGCAATATTCCTCTTCCTCCTCCATTATCTTAACAATGCAAGGCAAGAGTCATGTAAGGCAAGAGTCATGCTGAACACAACCACCAGGCAAACGAGATATCAGAAATGCACCTTCTCTACCATGTCCCCCAGAGGATCTCATGGATGAGCAATTCTGCTCACCCACATGAGGATCCAGCAGGCTATAAAAATGAAACAGTGAAAACAACAACAGCAGAAAAGGTCCCACAAATCAGCACGGGAAAGGAAGACCCACACAGCTTCAATACCACCCTTTTTAAGAGAAACACATCAGCCATATTAACTGTATGCCTTGCCACTGCACTGGGCAAAATCACCAAGGCCTGGGGGGACTCCCTGATGGAAAAAAGGATAGTAAATAGAAAAATATATACATGTGCTTCCTTAAAATTTCTTTGTAGTGCAATTCCTGGGGCTCAGCAGCAATTTGGTGAGACACAGGGATGCCGATACAGAGAGATAAAATGAGCAGAAGTACGAATGGTGCCATGAACGTTTGAATTAAAACAGAAAAGGTGCCGTATTAAACAGTTAAGAGAAACAATGCTTAAGTACGAATGGTGCCATGAAGGTTTGAATTAAAACAGAAAAGGTGCCATATTAAAGAGTTAAGAGAAACAATGTTTTAAAGCATGTCAAGTTTGGCAACTGGGTGCAGTTTTTTGCATCCTCGTAACACTTGTGCATCCTATATCTGCATCCTCCAGAAAGCTTAGTTCCTACATGGACAATGCTCACGAACTGCAGGGAAGCCCCACAAGGAAGGGAGCTGACTCCCACCCTCCTGGCAAAGCACTTGCCAAGAGGAAATTTCGTAGTTGGTTTCCCACATAAGCTTATCAAGTCCAGCACAATTAAATGAGCTCCTCATGACAGAAGGCTGACCAAGCACAGGCTTCCAGTACCTCTCCCTTCACAGCCCTCACCATACAAGTCCCAGTGCCACAGCTGCCAGGAGAGCACTAGAAACAAGTGTCTTCATACATCCACATCGGGTGAGCCATGCACAGCCTGAACCAACACTGAGAGTGTTTGAAATAACGACACAGTATAAACCTACACTATAGTCAGAACCATATACTGAGTTTTCACCCAGAAACTTCACACCTGCCTTTGGGAGCGAGAGCTGGGGGCAGCTCAGCCCTCTGGGCCGCTCTCCAGCAATGCCAGGAGCTGCCAGCCAGACCCTGACCCCTGCACCCCCTCCACCAATGCAGCACCCAGGCACAGCAGCTCACTCACGGCCTGTCCCCAGCACAGCTGTTATGACAGGCTTATGCCAGTTTAATATTAAAGCCTAGAAGACTATTTGCATAATTAAACATTGATCTGTTCTCCCTCTCTGCACGTGCCTCTAAATTTGTGTGAAAGACATTAATCCAGTGTCTGCCTCAGGACAGAGGTCCTGCAGACATGATGTGGTGCCAGTTCCCTATGGAAAATTCTGTCCATCTTTAAAAAAGCATGCAGAACTTTTAAAATGTAAAGCCAAGGTGGCATGCCAGGGGCATTTTCCTTTTAATCAGGGAACAAAGAAGAGGAACAAAGGGACAAGGGGATTAGCTTCCGGGCTGGCACAGGAAAGGCGATATAATTGCTAGGCTTTGCTACTGCAATCCCCATAATCTCCAGATGTGGGTGTTTGGACAAAACAGCACACCCAGAATAAGCAACAAAATATAAATGCTAAGCAAGAGCTATTTTTCAAAATGTACTGCAAGCTACAACCAATGGGCATCACTGAATCCACTTTTTTCTCAAACAGTTATTCAAAAAGTGTAATGGCCAAGCAATCCAAAGTAATTTTTTATTATGAAGTACTTTTGAGAAACAAGAGGATCCTGCTTGACAAAAAAGAAGATACCCTGAGACCTGTAACTCAGATATTGGGCTACAGCCAGTCAGCATGATGTCCCACAGCACACTGTCCTTCCTCGACTAAGCCTCAGTGGGAACGTCAGGGTGAGTCCTCTGGGAAAGGAAAACAGGCAGTGGTCTCAGAATATATCTGATAGCACCATGGAAATGCGAGTTTGTAAAATACCAGGGTGAGCATATACAGTTTTGCATAGGCAGGGGTGGGACAGAAGTTGATTCTCATCCAAAGGAGAATCAGCCTTAGTTTGTCCTTTGGGAGAGAAATTACACCGACAGAGCAGTTCCAGAGTTCCCGGTAAAAGCCCACCAGAAACGGTGTGGGGAAAACAGTCTAAAAGTAATATTAAGGTTAAAACCTGGATGGTAGTTCTGTTGCCCAGCCAAAAACATTTGCTTTTGTGTCCATGCTATCAAAGCATTCCAAAGGCAACACACATGCACAGGATCCATGCTGAGAAGACACTGCATTTGATGGAGGAAAATTAGTAAGATCTCTCTCTCGTACATATGGATGCTCAGGGGAGACAAAACCAAGCAAATCTCCATAACCAAATCAGCTGACAAGGACAGATGCAGGGGATCACTTGTGGCAATACTGACACCTGGGCAAATTGTTGTATTCTGGAACAGAGCCATCCCAAAGCTGCCGAAGTTTGCCAATACCCATCCTCAGAGGAGCACTGCCACCCCATTGCAGCAGCCCCTGGCCTCAGCCCAAACTAAAAGCAGCAGCGGTTTCTCCAGCTACCCAAATTGCCCAGGTTTCACACACATCCATGGGCACAAGCTGCCCCAAACTGGGACTGAAGGGGCCCCCAGCTGTAGTCTTCTGTGATGGGAAGAGAATTTTTCCTCATGCCAGGAAGGGGCTGGGGCAGCCACTAGGCAAGGCAGGAATGCAGGGTTTCCATGGAACTTCAACAAGCAATGCCTGCAATGTCACTATGGGGAAATTTATTCAGTGTATCAGGTGTAACATAGAAATAAACAATTTCTCTATGTAAATTGTATAAAACCATCCCACAGAATGCATGAAAATATCCAAGTGCTCAAATTAATTGCTTCCATGGGAGACAATGAGTAGATAAATAGCCAATATGAATATTTTGAGTTCCAATTTCTATCTTGTGCTACCATAAGTTATGTTCACATTTAAATAACAAACTTGTATTTAAGTTAATCAGGGTTTAACAGTTAAGTCACAATTGAAAAATACCAGGAGAATCCTAATTTTGCTGCAAGCACTGATTATTCTGTATTTTCAAAATTGTAATTGAAGGATTGCTTTTTTCCCCTAGCTATCACAGAAGAAAATTGCATTGTTTTTTTCCTTTCCAAGTCACTTTGGCTGAAATTTTTACTGGGACATACCAGAATACATTTTGTCTCCATCAGGTCTTTTACTTTCCTTATATGAATAAATACTGAGATCACAGCAAGTAGCTGAGGGTTTGTTCAGCATAACATCTGTAAATGTTGTTTTGCCTTTTGTTTTGGGCCCTTTTTTAAAGGTCAGCAAGCATCACACCTAATCTGACTTGTAATTACTCTAGTAAACATGGCTAAATAGGTAAATGCCAGCACATTTAAGTATATAACATTAAATAAACTGCTTTCTGTTCCTAATGCACCAGATACCAAGAAAAGCAGAACTACAGAACTTTTCTAGCGATGATTTATAAGCCAAGATGAGATGGAGTTTGCGTGTCTTTCAATAGGCTAAAGAGGTCCTTTTTTCCTCCACAAAATGCTCTGATCACTTCTCCTTGTTCTTCTTCAGGAGATGCAGGACACAACGAAATAGCTGTTCTGCATGAATAAGGAAATAACCTAAGGTGCAACAGGTCAGTCCATAATGTAATATACCTCCTGTGTCAGCTCCAAGGGCCCACGTGAATTTTGGCAGCCATCTGTTATATTGATCAGATTACCTGGTGGCAGTGAAATCCAAAGGACACGTATTTCAGAGGCTTGGATGGGTGAAGCAAGCCAGGCAAGCCAGGGACATAACCAGCATCACATCCAGAGGGTGTCACATGGACCAGGGAGCACAGCCTTGCCCAAGGACAGGGTCACCCCCACACACGGGGGTACAGCATTAAATCCATACATTTACTTTAATGAGTGACAATAAATAAACCAAGGAGGAACAGAAGGTTATGTGTGCAGGGAGCATGGTGAGGCCACAGGGAGTTTTCCCCAGCATCACAGTGGGGCTGGGCAAGAGGTGAGAGCCAGCACCAAAACGAAGGGGAAGCCATAGTGAATTCCAGTCTGGAGCCTGCTGACTCCTGCTTATGGGAGAAGCAGCCCTGAGCAAGCATCCCAGCCACCTCCCTCCTCACCTGCTCAGACACAGCCCCCTTCAGCTGGGAGAGCTGCCCAGCATCTCAGCCAGTCCAGGTTTGAAAATCACGTGCTGGCTTCTTCACATTCAGCACACGCAGAGTCTGGTTTTCCCACGTCCCACCCAAAACCTCCATTAGCTCCTGCTCTCCCTGGGGTGTCTCTCTGTGATCTCCTACAGGACTGGACCACTAAAGCCCCGGCCAACAGTGGCTGCATAGTTGCCTTTGTCATCCAAGCTTCTGTGTGCTATTTCCTCAGCAGGAGGGCTATGGAACATAATTTCTACACTTCAAAATAAATCTGGCAAAAAGCAGGCAAACCTAACTTCTTCTGTAATGCTTTTTTGGTATTTTTGTCTGTAACCAAAATATAATTTTTCAGCAGCATTTGCATTTCTCCTGTGACAATGGAGCATAAAAGCAATCCAAAGCCGTAACAAAAGGAACCATAGGTTTCTGGGTAAAAACAAATAGCTCTCATCCCACTAAACCCCACAGCTACTGCAAATCACTTTATACAATATTTAATACAAATACCAGACTCCAGCCCCTGACTGAGTCAGGATAAAGAATCTACTCTAAAAAATAACCACCATATATATCACCCCACACATCAACATTAAGTGAAATGAAATAACAAAAGAAAATCATAATTTACCAACCACAACTCTTGTCTTAGTACAGCCTAAGAAAATTGTCAGACAGCATTTGACTAATACTCACATTAATTTCATTGAGCCTACTTAAGACTGCTGTGAGACTGTTAATATACCACACCACTGCCACATGCCAGGATAGAAATAACTAAATCAGATCAAGACTGGTACTTTGTAAGAAATGAAAATCTCCTGTCAGTCTAGGAAAGAAAACAGTACTTCTCCCCATGAATATATCATGATCACAAAGCAGGCACAGTAGGACCAGAGGCACATAAACTTTAAATACCCACTTTCTGTGCTGTCATTTGTGTAAGCATGACACCACCACTCTGTTTGCTCAGTACAGCTGCAGTGACCCTGCACACCCTGATGGGCTCTGAGGGGTGGCCAAACTACAGCAAAGGCCACCAGTGCCTGGTGCCAGCCCCCAGTTTCTGCCAACAGACACACATTTCCTACAGAGCCACCTGAAATTCAGTTTGGAACTTCCTAGACCCCGTTCCCCAGCTCCCCAGGGAGCCTCTGGAAAGCTCCATCCCAACCTGCCTGTGCTGCATGGCTCCTGCTGGCCAGCGCTGAGCCCAGAGGCAGCAGAGGGGCAAACAGTGATCCACTGCCTCACCCACCTCCCATCACCTCTGGCACCACTGCAGGGGCATTTCACATGCCATGGCACCTCTGCCTTTTCTCTCTTTTCTAGCTAAGCTGCACAGTTGGGATGCTTTATAAACAAAGACACACCTCGCATTTAACTTATTACAGGGAAGAAGTTTTGCCAAAAGGCTGTGTGTCGCCAGCACATCTCCATGCATGGTGCTGACTTGGAGTCAACACCAAGTGCTTGGTCTTGGAGGAAATAGGCATTAACTGATGCACTGAAACTGAAACGGTGCCATTTCCTATGCCATTCCCAAACCTGATGACTATTGGCCCCCCATCAAGCATCATTAAAACATATTTGCTTAGTATCTCTTCAGCTGTGTGTGCACTACATCAACTCATATTTTGTGGTAAGTTTGCACATGCCAAATGTGGTATTTACACATTATTTAAGTTTTTACATATCCCTGAGAGCTGAACAAATTAATACTTTGATTAACTTAGCCATTTACTCATATGCAATTATTTCCTAAAATTAATGCATTATTTAAATTTATTCAATAAAATAGCTTCTGGGGTGTTTCTTCTCTGTGTTTATTATAAGCTCTGAAGATCAAACATTCATCATTTCAGCTGTATGGCTTTGATTATAATTGTCAAGGTAAATCACAGGGCACTCTAGCTTTCCCTGGATTTGACAAGTATGGGCACATTCTTGCACGCAAGTCAAGTTTGGCACTCAGGGCAGGCAACACAACCTTGGCATTTGCTCTCAGGAGCTATTCAGCCAAATAAATTCAGACAACTGTTTGTGAAAAGGGAATAGGAAGGGCTCATGACTGCAGCTTGAGTTAATTCTCTTTAAACTGCGATTGAATATGTGCACAGAACACCTTTTTCCCTTCTGAGCCCCCTCCCCGGTCTCCTCCCCAACAGCAGCATACTGACAGTAAAACACTACATGCACACTCCAAGAGTTCCCATTACACAGGAACAGTTATTAAAATGCATCTTGTTCTTTGCTTAATTTATAAGGTGCTCTCTTTTCTACACGCCCTAAATAATCGCTTTTTAATAGGTAATGCAGTTGAACATCACAGCGTATGCTGCTATTTCCCAGTGGGAGGCTGGGACGTGCTCTCCAGCAGCGCTGGCTCCCGTGCAGACATTCCCTGACTCCTGCTCCGACCAGGACTGGTATGTGCAGATACATGGTTTGTAATCAGCACTCAGGACCAAGGATGAAGCACAAGGGGGAAAAACAACATCAGAGTGCTTCGTGCCAGGGAAGGCTCTCAAAACACGAATGAGTCCTTCACGGCCCAAACTATCTGTTGTCTTTCTAGTGTACATCTGAAAAACTACCAACAAAAGCAATTAGCTCTAGAGAAGTATTTAATTCCCAGCAATACATCTAAGTACTATACTATTGCTTTTTAATTGGAAAACATGCTACCAAGAACATTTACTGCAAATTTTGAACTGACCCTGCCTCATCAGCATAAGTCTCTCTGGGATTTTCACCTATTATGGTACAACTTTATCACTAGCAGCAATTAGTAATTTTTAAATACTGATTTGTCTGTACTAAGCCTCACCTCAGGGCTTAGAAATAACAACCTTAGGTATTTGGGACAGTTTCTTCCAGATTAATCATAAACCAGAATAACCTAACTTAAAATACACTCATGCACGTAACGCACCCTGCCAGCTGATCCCAGCATACACAGAGCACACTGCCATGTGTCTCTTTATACAATGAGCTGTCTGAACCACCCAACCCCACCTTTATTTCAGTGTTTTGTCTCCCTCAAGTTCCCCACGATGTGTAATAAACGTAAATAGTCTTTATTCTGACTGAACCAAACAAATAAATGCATATCCTAAAGGAGAAAACACTTCATGACAGGTAACTAAGTCCTAAGTCAAAAATAGATAGAGCACAGGGGACAACAGTCTGTTCATTGTTTCTTTGCTAATTGTTGAATTAAATACTTCTCAGTGATTAGAAACTAAACTGAGACTGCTAAAATGCCCTGCATTTAAGTTCACTCAGATCTGTTCAAGGTCTTTCTGTGTAACACATAAGACTTCAAAGTGCTACGGTTAACTCAGAGCAATTGACCCACTTCTTAAATTCAAATAGACACAATTCTGATTGTGGTAAATGTAAGTAATATACCACATAACTTACTTACTCAGCTGGACCACAGAATATCAAAGCATAGTTCAATGAGCATTTATAGAGCACTGCAAATACTGTGGAATAAACACTAAAACCCCCTCCCCCTGCCAGGGAGAAGCAATGCAGGGCATTCCAAAGGGAGCAGGAAGTGTCATTACGCTTACTGAAAACATTGCACCTGAAAGGAACTGACAAGTCCTTAAAAACATGGAGTGTTGGCTTTAAGAGAAGGCTCTTGCAGAGATGCCAATTTTTGCCATATGCCAAGTTACTGTGGGGAACAGCAGTTTAAAACATCTTTTCTGTAAAACTTAGCCCCTACTGCCACCTGCAGTTCCCACAAAATGCACTCCCTGATTTAGTGTTTCCATTTCCAAGCAGAAGCTGCTGCACACCTCTGGGTACCAGGGCAACAGTAAGGGTCATCCTTTCCACAATTAATATTTAACTGCTTTGTGTTTGCTTAAGAGTAGGTCACATCCTGTTCTTACTCACACAGCCAAGACCTATTAAAATACCACCAAACTCAGTGGGGATGCAGCCTAGAGAGTCCTGCCAGGTTAAAGCTCTGGCTTTGCAGTGTTTGCTGTCCCTTGTGTGAGTGAATTGTGCATACTCAAATACACAAACCCACAGGGATAATAGCATCTATGTGCTTCTCAATCTCTTTGTCTGGCCTTACCAATCCAGCATGAATTTTGGCAGGGCTGTCATCTCTTCTGCTACACTCCTGAGAGCTGCACCATGTTGCTTGCAGCTCTCCTCTTCCAGAGGCAGCAAAATGTTGGCCCAAAACCACCTGTTGCGAATACATCCTTTTTAAAAATCAAAAAGGAGAAATACTTTCAGGAAGTACATATTAATATATACGTAAGCAATCCACTCATAGCTTCAGGGCAGACAATTTAATATCTAATTGCATATATGGGCTGCTGTGTGGTACAATTTCCACTGTTATTCCTGACTCACCTGGAGAACAAGTGCCTCAGGGCAGCTCTTTGTGACCCACATGCTGGAGAGCACAAGAGATCCCAGCAGCAGTCAGTACCAGAACTACTACTTCTAAACCCCCCTCACAGGTATGTTTTAGAGATCAATTAAATATTTCTCTGTGGCTGCCAAATGCCTGCCCAGCCACTCTTTAATTCACACTCCTCAGCAAAGCAGGGGAGAAAACACAGTGAAAAAACTGATGGGTGAAGATACAAACACAAATACAGACAGGGAGATCCCCTACCAACTTCCATCTCAGGCACAACAGATACAACGTGGGGAAAATTCATGTTATTTCTTACCAATTAACGTAGATTTGGATGGCAAGAAACAAAAATAAATTACTCTCCCTTACCCCCTTTTCCCCAGCTCATCCTGTCTCCTTCACTCCCAACTCCTGTGCCTCTCCTGGCTCCTGGCAGTGCTCCCTCCCTCTCACCTCAGTGTCCCCAAGGTGCCTCAGGCAGGGCTGAGGGGACAGGTGAGGTCCAAGCCACAGGGCTGCTGGAACTGGCCATGCCCAGCCTCTCCTCAGCCCTGCAGCTGCCCCTGGCACCTCACGCCTCCCAAAGGCAAAACAAGGACTAAACCACATGTGTGCAGTCTCCAGATGCTCTCTCAAGCCTATGATCACACCCAGTTATTTTCAGAGTAATTCTGAAAAAGCACCACTCATGTGACACAATCCCCCTTGGGACACCAAGGGCAAAACCACGCTCTGGCTTGGTGCAGAAGAGGATGAGGCCAAGCTGCCATCAACCCACTCCTGGCTCACCTTCACTGCCTGCTACAGGCAGGTGCTTTTATTTTATCTATTTTTCTTTCAATTTCTTCTCTCTCTGCTCAAACAAATCTGGTTATAATCACAACTGAACAAAAACCTTCTCAAGGTTATTTTTTTTATTAACCACATACTGGAAGCAGAGAGCAAGTCTTCACCAATCTGCTTATGCATAAACACCCACTTTATGGCCGTTTACTTGGTGTTCTCAAGTAATTTTCTTTTGTCTTTTACTCAGCCCCGGCCTTGGTCATTAAGTGGCTTCAATGGAGTTTCTTCAAGGTTTTCATGCATTTTGCTGTAATTTCATTTTCCCTTCCCTCCACTGTTTTAGTATGGTTTGGGCAAACATAGCCTTTAGCTTGCTCCACCACTAAGCTGGTCCCAGAAACCTGAAGGCAAAGACCTCACCCAGAAGACAGGAGTGAGCACCAGCATCCACCTCAAAATCAAATCTGGATGAAACCAGACAGCAGCTTCCCTGGGAGGAGGGAGGGAAAGGGGACTGCACACTCTAAACAAGCAATATCAAAAACAGCAGTCCAGCTGTCACACACATCATCCAACAGGCAAAGGCACAAACCTGAACAGGGAGGAGACCAGGGTGAGGGAAGAGCAGGGGCCTTCTCAAATCAGTTAACTGGACCTCAAAGGTCAAGCCTGTTTCAAAACCTTCCTTTTTCTCTCCATTCCACCACACCATCCTTTCACATTACACTACATTTAACGCAATTAGGGTATAGTGGAAAACAGACCAAACCCACATCTTGGAAGATTTATTAATTATAACCCCAAATAACTGTGGCCTGCTTGTGAAGGTGGCAGTCAGATCCCCTCTGTAGCAGAGGTGAGGCACTGCTGCCAGCACAGCTGGGCTGCCATCCCAACAGGAGGGGACCAGCAGCTCAGGCAGAATGCAGAGGCCAGACAGGAAGATCCCTTCCATCTGGAGCAATTTATTCTAGACTAGATAAACAGCCTTCTTGGATGGATTTTAAAAATTCATGGAGAAAATTTGTAGCTGTCTGGGGAGTGTGTTTGTGGGGTTTTTAGCAGAGAAAAACCCTCTAAATGGAAACCATCTAGTCCTACTACAATACACACATCAATGCACGTGTATTAACATAAATGGAAAACCTTAATGTTGTTAACATCTATAACTAAAACACTACCTGAATGCAGACAGTCATCCTTACATCTCAGAAAGGCAATATAAAGGGTCATGGCTCACACTTGGGCTGGGGACAAGCCCTCATCCACATTAGTGACAGAGAAGCAGAAACCACCAGGTTCTTTTCTCAAAGCCAGCCAAATCTCCCCACAGCTGTCCCAAAGCCAGAGGTCACCCTGCTCCCTGCCTAATCCTGCTTTGATGTGTCCAGAGGTGAGCTACAGCACCGGAGGAGGTCTGGAGGTCAGTCTTTTACACCCTGTTCATTTTTCAAAAACAAAGTTTCAGTGATAGCATATTTAAGTAGTAGGGATTAGAGGTTGTTTCTCTTGCAATTCCATTAAAAGTCTATGCATTTTAATGCTCTTGAACAAAGCCTTCAACTTATAGTTCCATATTAATAAGCACAACAAGAAAACCCACATTTCTGCCTTTTTGCTGTGCTTTCCCCAAACTCACTTAAATTACCTTAAGCTTTTCTGCAACAAATGCAAGATGAAGAGACTATCAGCCACTCAGCAGTAGCCTAAAGACACACAAATACATTAGCTAATGAGCTGTTCACAACAGCTGCAATGGTCAATTAAATACAAGGAAAGCACCATCCTAGTCAAAGTACAGCACCCCATCTTAATCCCATCAAGGCACAGGCAAACAAGCTCATCATAGTTTGCTTCTAGCCCTGCCATTTTTTTAAAAGCCAAAAAAGCCAGGTGAATTTTTCCCCAGCCCCTCTGAACCAAAAAGCTAACATTGTTTAGGGCACAAGTTGATTGATTAACTTTCAAGAGCCCTTAAGTAAAGACCAGACATTTAGTCAATATTATTTTACTCTTTTAACTTTCTAGTTAGAGGCAAGTATAAAAACTGTCTGAACAGCACATGATAAAACTTTATTTTCATTCTCTTTTACTTCATCATAATTTATTGTTCACAAAAAGACAAAATAAAAAAGATTAAACTTTTTAATGCCATCTGTATGCCTTCAGAAGAGAAATTGTTTCTCTACCAATTACTAGGAACAAAGAACAGGAGCTTAGCATGGCCAGGAGCAAGAGCAGAGCCTGCTGCACCCACGGGCCAGCTCTGGATTCTCCACAACCCGGGATGAAAGGCATTTTCTCCCCAGACAAGAGATCTTGTCAGGCTGGCACTCACCCGGCACAGCCACACTGCTCCTCAGGCCTGTATCTGACAGCCCAGGTTGATTGTCCTTAACAGGACAGGAAACTCAATGCAAAATTCCTCTTCAGTGGAGGACAAAACAATTAAAAACAGCTCACTTCACATGGTGAACTCCTGGTTTAGGAAAACCCATGATAGTTAGAAATCCATTATAGTTGTAGTATTGCTATTTAGTAGTGTTTTCTAGCACTAGATGTTTGTATCACCTTCAATTACAGAAGAAACTGTTCTCCCTTTCCAATATATACTTCACCATGCAAAAAGAGCAAGAGAAAACACCTTCATCAGCATAAACTAGAAATTTTTAAAGCACCATCAAAAATTATTTAAATGTATTTACTGATACTAATTTAATTTCATTATTAATGATTAAACTAATGCTCATTGATTACTAAGGAGTAAAGTACATGATTTCTTACCTGACTTGCCTGGTACTACGATGCATTTCTAGTTGTTGACTAATACTACTGCAGTATTTCCAACTGCACGGTCGTGAAACTGAATGCCAGAGGAAGAAGGAGTGAATATGGTTCATTATTTTGATCTGTGTAGCCATGACGTCTTTGAAACATCTTCTGGGCAGCCAACATGACATTCTCCTGAGTGCTCAGACACACAGGGATGGAGTTAAACGAGGAAGAACACGCTTGTCTCCCAGCCAGGCAAACCAGCCCCAGCCACCACCTTGTGAGGCACCCGGCCGCCATCTTGTGAGGCACCCGACCGCCATTTTGTGGCCCCGCCCGCCATTTTGTCGACCACCGGGCCCCGGCCGCCATCTTATGGCCCCCGGCCGCCGTCCTGCGGGCCGCCGGCTCCCGCGGCACCGTCTTGAGGGATGACGGCCCCCGGGGCACGCCGAGGGCCCAGGCCGGGCCAGCGCCTCCCGCCCCTTGTGACAGAGGTGGAAAAGTGGAGGCACCTGTTGTAACTCATTCACCTCCGTTATTCAGATCAGCGATTCCACTTTGCTCTAGAGCACTGGCTTCAAGGGTGGGAGGTCTCTCCCCGTGCCCTGCCCCTGGCTATGGCTGAACGTCTCCAGTTACCAGAGCACGGCCAGCTCTCCCTCTCAGGGAAACGCGGCAAACCCACTACACTAAAGCCCAGAGCTCCAAACTGCGCCCAGAGACTCCGGATGCTCCCGGACACACCCGTTCCCCTCACCAAACTTCTCCTGTGGAGCTGCTCCTAAGGGCANTAAAGCCCAGAGCTCCAGACTGTGCCCAGAGACTCCGGATAAGCCCAGAGCTCCAAACTGCACCCAGAGACTCCGGATGGTCCCGGACACACCCCTTCCCCTCACCAAACTTCTCCTGTGGAGCTGCTCCTAAGGGCAATCCAACCACCTGCAGCTCCCAACAAATACTGATCCCACAGCATCAAAAACCAGAAGAATTTAAGTAGCAAAGAACCACCAGCTTTTGCCAATCCACACAAGACTTAGACCCTTAGCTTAAAAACACAGCAAGCTGTCAATAGTTATATATTAATATATAAGGACATGGCGGTTTCTTACTATGCATTGATTTACAAAATCTTAGAAAACATTTTAAACATCACATCTATCTTGCATGCTGCATACCATAAAGCTACTATGAGTGTAATTATATATAATTAGTTGCATGTTTGTAAACTCAACAGCTTAATCATGTTTAATTAACTGCATTGTAATTGGAACATTTGCTAGTTAAATGTTGTCTTGCTAAACTGATGAACACCTGGAACACACAATTAGTCTCACCACCAATAAATTAACTTTAACTAAAATCTGTCATTAGTAATTATTTTCCTTCCTTCCTGGTAGACCACTAGGATTAGCGATAATAAATAGCCAAATCAGATCCATAGCAATTTGTTAAGACCACAATTGCAGGAGCCCTCCTGCTGCCAATAGTACTTTTCTCTGATACATTCTTCAACAGAGATTACTAACTGTTGCAGAAGTAATTGTTTTTGCTTTTTTATTTCCAAACCGAATTTTTACCTGTATTTGGGTGCTTTTGGTTTTGTTTGGGGTTCTTTTTTGGGGGGGATGAGGGCGGAGGGGGGTGTTGGCTTTATTTTTAAGAACTACCAGGTCTAAAGTACCAAGTTCTTTCCAGGTGAGGAGCAGGGAGAAAGGATCATCCCCTCACTCCAGCCCCACACAGAGGCCATGGCTGCTGGATTGTCAGCACAAGTGAAAAGTGGGCACACGCTGAGGGAGTATCTTCACACAAGCACTTTGAGCCATTTGCTTACCCATATCAAGGCACACAGACAGATATAATAGTGTGAGCCCTTGGAAATGTGACCACTCTGAAAAATAACTGGTACATTTCCAGAAAATGAAAAACCAGACAATACAAAATACGTAGCAATAAACTGCAAGGTGTATCTGTAGGTCAAGCACTCCTATTCACTGTCATTATTCCCGATCAGTGGCATCTGCTGTGGAACCAAGAGGCAACAAATCTAAAATGATAAAAGGAAAGGAACACAATGCAATGGGGGACTGCTGAACTGTCATACCATAGCCTTGAAATCATGGGATCAGGCAGCCTTAAAAAAGGACTAGGCATCTGTACAAGCAATAATATATACTATTGTAAGGATTTTTTAAAATTGTTTGAAACAGGACACAACTCTGGAGCTGCAGCAGAAGGCTGGGAGAGGGAGCTGAGTGTAACATTGCTGCTGCCGGGTTCCTTGCAGCAATATTCAGAGCTAGCTCTCACTGAATATTGACACCAACACTTACAAACCTGACCAATAACAAGACACAGGATGGTTGAAAAAGAGAGCAATTTCTTTCAACCTAGATATTTACAGAGCAGCTTCATTTTGTGTACACATATTCTAGTTTCCTTAGGTGAGCTAGAAATAGAAACTGCAGTCCCTTTCTTTTCCTTCACACACTGGTATGCAGGAATGAGAATTCAGTCAGGCCCTATATCACTATGGATGGGATAATAGTGAAAAAAGGTGCAGGGAGGTAGCAGATCATGTGAGTGAAGATGTGACAAACAAGACAGGAGCTGTTGCACATGCAGAATCCTTTTGAGTACAAAAGTCCTGCATACTCACCAGGTTTTCCCAGAGCCTTTCAACATAATGTTGGCAGTACTACTTCCTGGCAGACAAACACCAGTAGATGAATTTTCAGCCTGAATGTCTGAAGTTGCTGAAGAAGTTACTTGGAGTCAGCCAGCCTGTTCAGCCTTCCTGTTATTAGCATGACAAGGTTGCTATTCCATGCCTAAAGGAGTTTCACACACTGCTTTCCAAGATGAAAAACCATCAGCTACACACTTTCAAGTCTTTGGACACTGTAGGAACCCACCCTGTCAAAGTGGACCAGGCAGAGCCATACTGTGCTTTCTAAAGCTATCAAAATTGCTGAAACTTCTTTGTCTTCTGGTTTATTAATCCCAATACAACCTGGTTTCCTAAAACAGGAGACTCCTCAGGGTGTTCCAAGTACAGAAAGGATTGACATTGTTCAATATCAAGAGTTAAAAGGAGCCTGGCATAATTCAGGATCATAACACAAGTATGCAGGAGTTGGAAACTCCTCCCAAATCTCCGCTACTCTTCAACCACATTCTTTTTCTCTCACAAACATCTGCAGCTACTGTGATCTACTCTCTTAGTGCAAAGCAAGAGTGCTACTACAAGATCATCCCAGATTTACATATAGTTGGCCACTGTCCACTATTTTCCCAGATTTAACTCTAATGAAAGGATTGCATCTCCCAAAATCATCTCTAAAAAATTTTACATCTCCTGTAGCAAGTGATACAACAAAAGATAACCTTTCCAGGGAACTGCTGGTAACTCACTGCATGAAAAAATTAGATCTCTTGCATGCTGTAATACATGATGGTTATTTGGCCCAAGCAAACTAAAAACTGAATGGCAGAACTAGCTGGTTGCAGATGGTAGTGTGAAAAGTTTGCCTCCTCCTTTCTATACTGCTTAGCTGCAAGAGCGTTAGACAACAGAGCAAAGGATTATTGTACTTCACTCAGATTTAAAAGGATAAATGCTACATATGAATCCACAGCCTTCACTTCAAGCAATAAAAAAGTGCTCCAACAAAGGAAGAAACAGCTTTGATGAAACATCAAATGAGATAATGAAAAAGATCACTGAGATGAGCTTGCCATGAATATTGGGCAAAGTTTGCTTTCCAGAAAAGGGAACTCAAGTTCTGCCTTTATACCTGGCCTGTTTTTAAACAAGGTCTGGGGGTGGGTATCACTGGCTGATGACAAAAGAAAGCAGAGCATATTTGCCAGCTGGGACACAGTAGATTCAGCTGAAGCCCTGTTGCTTCTCCATGCTGAGTCAGTCATCAGGAGGGCTGTGGAATGACAGGTTGTGAGACAAAACACAAAATATGCCATGAACTGCAGGAGCAATGGAAACTGGGGCTTAAGCAAACCTAATCAAGAGTTAAAGGATAAATATTGCCCAATGACAGGCAAATGGCATTAAAAAGTAGGTGGCATAAATGAATGTTGAAGCTTCACCTCTGCTCAGCACCCAAGTCAGAAAAAATCCCCGGCACACCTTAGACAGCAATATTAGAGATGAAACACAGAAAGTGAAAAAGCTGGAATCAGTTCAGACTTCCTTTCCGGACAATCTGTGAGCACCAGAGATGTATTTAAGTACAGCCAGTTTGGTTTTTTATTTTTTAAGTAACTAGATTTGCAGCTGAAACATAAAATCCAGAAAGCAGCAGAATTTTCTCAAATGCTGAAATAAAGACTTCAAATCAGTTTAAAAACAGATCAGGAAAGAAAGGCAATTTCACAACCAAGTGCTAAAACACTGAAGACATTGTTCTAACACAGAAACAGATGAACAGGGCAGATGCAACATTACAATCAAATTTCTACACACAAATAAAGCACGGGGAAAGAGCCAGAAGTGATACTTAGGGCTGGAGACTATGACCTAATGTGTATAATTAAGCCACATGAATTAATTCAGCTCCCTTTGGTTTTTTACAGAGAAAAGGAAAGCAATAGATAATGGTCCCACACTGAGTAAAGAATTTATTAGGGCATTCCCCTGCCAAATGTTTTGTCTTATTAAACATAGGGGAGGAAGTGGCTCTACATGAAGAGCTTCCAATTCTACAAAGTCAAAACTTTAAGGGAAGATACGTACTCTAAAACACTGTTATTTGACCAAAAATGCTGCCTTTTCTATGACACAGACAGTTATGAATGACACACAGTTGTTTTTTAACTGTAGGACCTTTTCAGATTCAATGCACTGATGACATTAGTTCCATTGAAAATATTTCTAATAAAGCTGCAAATAATTTCCTTGTTTTCAAACTGGAAAAATAGACTTTTTTCCCCAAATAGTATCATTTTATACAGCAATACCAAAAGGCAGCAAGGATATTTAAAGTAAAATGATAAATAAGGTGTTAAATTGAATGGAAGTCTTAAGAAGCAAAAAATGGAAGCTGATGTTTCTGTCTGTATTTTGTTTCTTGTATCTTGGAGACAAAGTACCAAACCAGCTTCCACACTGGCCTAGGCTCATACAGAGAGCTCCAGGTACCATGAGTCATGCCAGGGCTGCTGGAAAGATCATTAACTTCTTTCAGGACACAGAGCTTTCTGGTCATCAATCCACCAAATTCACAAAGTCGCCCCAGGCAAAGAATTCATGAATTCCAGGTCAAATAAAGCAGAAGTAAGCATGTTCAAAATGCAAATTAACTTTGTTTCCCATTTTTCACATTATGTTGAATTAAAGGAAGAGGGAAAACACACTGATGCAGTGCAGAAGGGAGAAATACACTCCCACCACATAATGGTACCTCTACGATGCTTCTATTCCAGAGTCTTGTCTCTGCTTTGGGAATACAACTTTATATCATTCTATTTCTTATTAAACTTTATTTCTTGTAATAAAAAAATTGAAGTCTGCAGTAACAAAACTGGGTCTTTACCATATCCCTGCTGACCCAATTACACCTTTGAAGAGATATAATATGTTACTATGGTTATAAATGTTAATGCAAGAGGAGACATTTATATTAGTCAGGAAAAAAAATCCCAAACTCAATTCTAATCCTCATGAATAAATAAATGATCAGAAGATAAAAGTTTGCAGCACATTCTATTGGGTGTTTGTCACCCAGCTTTATTGCTGGAGGTTAAGGAAATGCATGTGCCATCCACCTGTATGTCAGCATTACCTAAACATTGTTCTGATCACCAGCTGATCATCACAGATTCTTCTTGGGGTCCTGATCAGGCTCCTGGTGGAGCACACGTGGGCACAGCACAGCTTTTGGTGAGGCAGCCAGGTAGAGCAAGCTGTGTATAAAAATGCACACACACTTCCACTGGTCCCTGCTCAACTGCAGAACTATTCTTTAACTATGGAACTTCTCAAAATACAGACATCTTGCAGTAACCTTTTCCCATCAGTACATTAAAGGGCCAAAATCAAAGCAATACACATATTCTTCAAAAAACGTGTGTAAACATGCTGGGAAAAGCAGTATTCATAATACAGATGTTAATTGTTTGGGGTTTTTTTAATAACAAAATTGATCTTGCCATCAAAAAACCTGTAATATTTGTGATGCATCTACTCCAACATAAATACATTAATTGTTAGCCAATCACTGTTCCCCTTGCAGGAAGAATTTCCAATTGAATATGTGACATATATTGGATTATACATCACTACATATATTATACAATATATAATTTATGTTCAATTCTTTCTTATTCCACATGTACATCTAAAACTTAACAGCCTTTCTCTAAAAGGTTACTCATTGTCTCCTTTAAATGTTCCTCTTCAAGTCCTGGCAGTTTTTCCAATATAGTATTATTTATCTCCTGCTCAGGTTTCTTATGGTAGACACAGTAAGGTCAACAACCCATAGAAATCTTTGGTCTCTTCACAGCATAAGGCATATACTGTAATTTCGAGGCAAAAAACCTGTAGAGAAAAATCAGCATATACTGGATGCTGCTCCTTTTCACAATTCCAGCTTGACAGAATATATAAGGCATCTAAATTTTAAATTATACACATCACTTCAATTACAACATTATAGCTTCATCTGAAGCTAGCAATTACATTTTGTAAAATAAATTAATACTTCACTTCAAGAAGCTGTAGAGAAGTCCAAACCTCTGAAGTATGCTTTTGTTAAGTCCGTAAATTAATGCACAGATTTGTCAGCTCTTTTCTCACAAGCTTTGATCAACTTATTCCATCTTCTCCATTTGCCTCCACATGAAAACTGTTGAGCATGCTACAAACAGCATTATACATGAGTCCTCAAACGCTTCCTGTCACATATCTGGGGCAAGACTCTGCCCTTCAGCTTCTCAATGCAGGCTTCATTTTCCAGACAGGCCTCACACTCAAGTGTTTACTTCTAACTGGTTTGCCTGTCAGACAGAAGAGAAAGAATTACTGAAAAATGTTTTGCATGTCGTATTTTTCTTGTCCTATTTTATAGCATAATATTAAATGTGAAAACCCGAATTCATTGATTTTTTAAGAAATTAGAAGTGAAATGGTATTTGAAGAAGCTCAGGGTTTTTTTCCATTTCAGCTGAATGCAGCATTACTCTGTATTAGGCATAAAAAGAGAGCAGAATAGTGTGTGTAGTACAATTAAACTGATTAAGTACAATAATTACCAGATAATTAGCAAGATAGCATATCAGGAAAAAAACATAAGAAAACCACATATTCTTTTATTTCTACAGTAAGCCTTCTTAATTCTAAGTTAACAATTCCTTTCTTATTGAAATCCTCTCTCTCTCCTCCTCCCTTTAAAAATTAATTCTTCTGAGAAACCATTCCCAAACTTACAGGATATACTTTACTTTTTCTATTCTGTTACCTGTTGGATCAAACAAAAATTTCATTTCCCACTTCGGAAGTTTAATTTAGTGCATATCAACAACAGGAAAACACTTTAAATGGCTTTAACCCAGGAGACTGCTGAAGGATAAAACACTTCTTCCGACATATATTAATAGTAGATCATGTTCTACTATAAACATTACAAAAAGGCACAATCCAATATATGAAAAATATGCCTTATTGTTTTACTGAAAAAGCACAGGAATATTGCTGGATGTATTGTCCTTGATTGTTTTAGACTTCTCCTTAAGGAAACAATAGTATTTATTTACATATAATTTCATGCCTATAGGTGATTCCTACAGGGATTAGCCTTTTCATCCTTAAGAGCCAAAGAATAAATCTTATCTCCACGAAACGCAGCAGAAAGATGCCTTTAGAAACTTCCTGCACACGTTCACTAATGCACAATCTAACCAAGACACAGTCAGCTGTGCCTTGTATACAACACAGGGGAGAATAATGCAAAGGTACAGTAAAAAGTAAAAAAAAGTAAAGGTACTCTGCCTCTTCATTTTGGAGCACTTGGTATCTGTGACTCTGCAGGTCTTCGATGCTCTCAGAAATTGGTTTATTCAGTGTTTCTGGCAGGAGGAGAGTCAGGAATCCCGCTGACAGTCCGCTGATCCCAAACACCACAAACGGCACAGAAGGACTAAGAGATTTCTAAAATTCAAAATACATGGTAAAAGCACAGCTTTTTTTCCTGCTCTTAAAATACATCAACTGTAGTCAAAACCAAAATGCTACAAATTGTCATTCCAGCAGTTTGTGCAATTCTCCATATACTAGTAGAGCAAAGAAACCCAAAAAATAGCGTTTCACAGAAACACCTTCATATGACAAATTTTCTTACATGTCTAAGAGAATTCAGATACTGACTAAGCGTTAGCAGTACCAAATGCATTATATGGCAATCATTTCACTAACACATGGAATAGTTACACAACACAGAATATTAGAGTTCTATTTCAAAACCCAATAAAATACTAGGCATTTTTAAAAGTCTTATTCATTAATTCTTGAAATTGAATCAACATTATTTAACTTTCCATAAAACCAACTTTTTTTTTAAGGAATATAGGCATATGTAGTACCAAAATCAACAAAGTGCTTTTGAGAGAAATTTAAGGAATCTAAGTTAAATAAAAAGCTCAAAAATAATCTTACCATAGATGGCACAAACGGAGCCAAAATGCCCCCAAATCTGCAAGACATGGAGCAGACACCCAAGCCAGCATTTCTGTTTTGAACAAAGGATGAAAGATTTGTACTTTCAGAATACACAAGTGAGTCATGCATGAACATGTGGTGGCACTGTCAGAGCCAACTTAAAAATATAAATTATCAGTAGTCTTTAATTTAAATGAAGTTTTAAAGGCCTCTGGCAGTTACTCCAAAGGTTTTCCTGAACTGGCTGCAGGTAAGGTAAAATCACAGCCTTTCAAACCCTCACAAAACCACCCCTCACAGAAGTTTGAACAAAGAGGTTTTCCAAGATGCCATATAGGGCAATTTAACTGGACATCCCTATGCTGAATGGGAAATGATTTAAAAATGTGAAGGGATCTTCAGAGAGATGCTGAATGCTATCTGCAGCTCAAGCTGGAGCAGCCTCAGGGTGCACAGCTGAAAAGTCAGTGCTTTCCTCCAAACAGAAAATCACTATTTGCCAGTCTGAAGCTTGAAAACATCTGGTCAGATGTGTCACTACAGGAGCTGCTGAATTCTGTGCTCCCCTACATTTTCAGACAAGTTTTAAAGAATCTCATCTAGACTGTGATACCAAAGCATGGCTTAGAACAGCAGGATCCTCTCTAAAGAAAGTTAAAAAGTCCTTAGAGTCTTTTATTTCCTGATCAAATGCAAACATCTTCCACCTCTGTATCACCCCTACACCGAGTATGTCACAGCCCCATTAGAGACTGCCACTGGCACCATCACTGGTGAGATGGCAAGAACAAGCTCAAGGTGGCTGTTCTCTCTAAGGCTCTTGGTTGTTTCCTCTCACTCCTCATCATCCTCAGTCCCACCGCTGAGCCGAGCTCCTCCTGCTCACCCTTCTGTCACAGTGACAGGGTTAAAGAAGACAAGCAGAGCAGTGACATGGGTCACCAGAATCCCAGTGTCACCCACCTGCACATGCCTTAGTAATGGCCCTTTGCACTGGTGGAGGGGAACAAGATGAGCAGCCAGTGGCTTTGGTGCTTCCTCACACTGAGGCAACAAAACCTCACAAGAGAAGGCCAAGCACCTCCCCATCAACAAAATCCTTGGAAGATGAGACACACCAGTCTGTGGGGGAACCATTCCTTTGGAAGCATCTTTCCCACAGCCCCCAAGGCTGTCCATACCCAGAAGTTTGCTGGCTTTTTTTTCTGCTGAGAGGTAACAGGGCAAAAGGTAGTCCTGAATGCAAATTGTGTAATTTCAATTCCAGTGCAAAATGAAAGCAGTTGTTAGAAGACCATATGGTAACTTAATTCAGAATTCAGCAGAGTTTGTGTTATACAGAATAATGTGGTATCCAAGAGGAAAACCACACAAATAGCTTAGTAATTGCTGAAAATAAGCAAAAAAGCTGTCCTAGGCAGTCCAGTGCCCCAACTCTGATTTCATCAATCACATACAAGGGCATCATCATTTTGCAACCATTTTCTCATGGAAAAAAAAAAAAAGTTTGTTCTTATAGCTGTATTACTAGGGCCATGATTACATTGTGTCCCCAAAGATAACCTTACTCTTTGTCCAAAATGCAACAGCAGTGAAGTTTTCTATTTTTAACCTTCTTTTCCCCTACAGGTGCTTTAATGACATCAAAAAGGAAAAAAGCCCAAAGCACAAGCACTCCCCATCCTACAGCACTGCCCCGCTTCTGGCATGACATGTATTTGTCATTGCTGCATGAACCTTAAAATATGTGCCTAAGAGTCCTCATGCCTCAAGTAATAATTAGATTTAAATAAGGAGCAGTAGGACTGAAAACTTTTTTTTTTTTTGGCAAAAACATCCAACTGGGAAAAAAAAAAGGAAAAAAAACCCAGTTATCCCACCTCCTCTGCCTTTCATTGTTCATGCCTCATCCCATGACATGCCAGTGATGCCACGAGCACTACAAAGCTTTGCAGACACCACGAGATGGTGCTATTGCTTTGCTTTAAATTTAACACCCATCACCACTTCTCTTGCAGAAACTATATTTGCAATTAAAAGTACCAGAGAGGTATTACACATTGTTAAATGTATAAATTGTCACATGTCAAGTATTTTCACATGGTTTAACGTAACAAGTTGCCACATTATTAAACATGATTTGTCTAATAAAGCTGCTGATTTTTTAAACTACCTTTATTCTTGCATGTTCTTCACTGGTGGTCTGTGAATTTGACATGCAAAGTACTTCTTCTGCCAGAATATTACTGCAGATTCTCAAATGAAACAGCACTTTACCTGATTTTTTATTTTTAAATATTCCTAATTACAAACACTTCGTTTCAAACACACTGAAACAGTGCTATAATTCTTGCTAGGTATGAGCTGTCACATCCTTGGCACCAAACATGAATAGGACTTAAGAAGACAGTGGAACATGAAAACAGAGCAAAAAAAGCAAAAGCCAATAAATTAAAACATTTTCATATTTAATTTTCTTGATTATTAACTCCAGAAAAGCAAAGGGGACAGGAAAAACAAAACAAACAAAACAAAACCAAAAAAATCAAGCACAGGCCCTTAAACAAACAAACAAACAGGAAAACAATGAGGTTTTAAAGGATACAGAAGTTTGGATGGGGAGAATGTAAGCAAGCCCCCACAGCCTATTTTAGTTGGTGTGCTTGGGATTTGCATGTTCAACCAACGCTGTGCCAGGAATCTCAAGCTCAGTATCCAGCAAGTCACCCCACCTCCATCTGCACCAGTGGTACTGCAAAAGCTGCATTCACAGTCCAACAGAAAAAAACCCAAACAATCCAAGGAGTCACACACTTTCTTTTTTTTTAGGGGTTTGTTTGTTTGTTTGGGATTTTTTTTTGTTTCCCCTTTTTAAACTTTTCCCCACGGGCCTCAATGACCTGGATTTGTGTCATCATCCTCCCTCCCTCCCTCTGTGGTGCTACACTCCACATGTACCAGCTGGGACACCTTCCTACTCCTCGTCAGCTTTCAGCTTTCCCTGCACTCTCTAAACTGGGCCCAGGTTTTGCAGTAGATTTAAAATTGCTTTTCTTAACAAAGTTCTGCAGTATGACTCAAATTCTGAACATGTACTTGGAACACCATTTGGAAAATCACATGGAATCAAGATAGGGCTGAGAAGAACAAGATTGTGTATTATATTTTCCTATCTCAGATTTTTCTTGGGATAACAGTAGCCTCACAGAGAGCTGGTAAGAACTATGAAAAATACATTTTTAGCCCAGTTCTTTATTGATTAAATGGTATAGAGCAAATTACTGTCATGGAGATACTATTAAAAGGAGTTGCATTATGAATATTTAATTAAATAACAAAGATATAGAAAAACACTTGTTTTCCAGTGGGCAAACAAGCATAATCATCTGGGAAATGTAAGTACACTTAAGGACTTGTGTAAATAATCCTTTCTGTCAACAGTCTCCATTTATGATTAGGTTAGCACACACTTCCATCCCATCAGTTTGGGTTTGCACCCTGTAATTTTACTCCCAAAAACAACAAAAATGAGAAACCCAGCACCTACCACTGCAGCACAAGATGGGTGGTTTTCATGCTTTTATTCTGGATTCAGACCTAGAACAAGTTGCCCCAAACAGCCTGGGAAAGTGCAGAGATGCAAAATGTGTGACTGCTAGGAGAAGCTGCTTTGAGCCCTGGCGAGCTGCTTCATTACAGGAAGAACTCATACTGTTATTTCAGGCAGAAATAATTACAGATAAATACTAAAGCATACCAGCAATCAGTAGTGCTGAGCATGAAAACCGATTTTATTTACCCAGAAGCTCTGTTAAATTACCTCAGCAGTGTTGGGTACAGCTCAGATGTGTAAATGTACAGGATGTTGAAAGCAGCGCTGACCATCATTTTTCCACACAGAGCTAACAAAGTAGGACCAAGGAGGAGACCTTTCAGGGAAGAAAAAACAAGCTGCAGGTATGAACAGTCTCTTTTCTTACTTTTTTTTACACAAATATCCAGCCCTATTGAAGGTATTATCACACAAACCCAATGTTTAATCAATTTTTTTAATACATTTTTCAACTACAAGCACAAAAGCACTATCTCAGCTCTTCCCAACCAAACTAGCTTAAGAACAGATGGTTAAAATTGTATTTAGGACAAAGAAAACCAACCCAATTTTTTTGTGAAATATAAAACTATCACAGGCCTAAATGGAAGGGCTGGTGCTTCCAGCTGTGCAGTCAGAACATCTCACCAGGCAGGGACATCTCCTGAGGAGCACAGACAATGTTCCCTCTCTGGCCCATCTCCTGGAGTAAGCCCATAACACACACTGTTCACTCCAACAGTTTCCCTGCTCCCCAAGGACACCCTCTTAGGACTCAGAATTGCAAAGGCTCTGTAACTGCAAAGAACAAATGCTAGTGCAGCCCAGTTTACTAACAGACAGTTTAGTCAGCTGAACTGGAGTGTGCATGTTTTAAAGTCTTTAATTAATGCGATTTTGGTGATGGTTATGTTTGCACCATCTGTTTTAACAAGAAGATAATTTAATACTTTTTCAGCATGAAAAAAACCCCTGAATGCTCTGATTAGCTGTATTTCAGGTTATCCTCCTGAGCATTGAGTTCATCATGCTTCTGCTTGCATCAAATGATACTCATTAAGTAATGGGAAATTCTGATTGCTTCTCAATTGCTTTTCTTTTAGTTTTGCCCTCGAATATTCTCAGTACAATTCATCTGCTCAAGTCAGATTCTGTTTCAACTGATGCAGAAATTCATTTGTATGTAAACTGAAATCCAGAAACATGATTTAGTTTCTCTAAGCATAGTGCATTTCTGCAGTTATTTCTGTAATTCATGCAAAAGAGATGCAGCATTTTTATCCAAGTTCTCCTTTTGCTCAGGAAGAACTGAAATATTCCATACAGCTGCCAGATGGAAAGGTGTGAACCTGGACCTCCAGAGCCCTGCTGGGTGTTGTCAGAAAGCTGGGACATCCCTTGCCTTCCATTAAGCAAACATAAGGCAGTGAAGATATTTGTCACTTGTAATTTTCAAACGTGTTTTAAAACTTGCTGTTCTCCCAGGAAGAATTAAAATTGAACACTGCATATCCACATATTAGCAATATAGCATGGGAAGTTTTGGTTTTACTATCAAAACAGAAGAATGAGACTGTCTAGACAGAGAAATTAGGACTCGGATTCTTAGGAATGAATTTGAAGTGCACTGTGCTCCAGGTTCCCTCCCTTAGGGGATTCTGAAGGCTGGCCATGTGGGGAATTATCGTGGGATGGGAAGCACACTGGAAATACCCAGGGAAGCTGACGTGCAGTGAGAATAAGCCCAGACATAGTCCTTATGGTTTTCTCACAGTCTTGGAACATACTTTTAGCAATTCTTGCAGAACAGCCCATGATTTTCTTTCCATTTAAAAAACGTGACAGCATTAAAAGCAGGAATGCACATTCTCCTATGGGATTCTGGTGGACATATATCAGCCATTCCCTCTGTCTGGCCAAGCATGGCCCTGCAGCCCCTGTAACTCTGGGATCACACCTGCTCTCACACCTTCCCACCAAACGTGTTGTGGCAGCTGCACACACCCAAGGATGCCTCAAACAGCCCAGCCAGGGCAACTGGTTCAAAGCTGGGTAAAAACAAGGTTCTAAGTTCTCACTAAATCCAGGTACTTCAGCTTTATTGATAAAGGATGATCTTCCATTAGTAGGTCTTTGGAAGTTAGAGAGGTAAACTGGAAGAAAATGGTAAGAAGTGCTGCTGATGTCTAAGATCTTCTAGAAGAGGAGTTCCTCTGTGAGACTGAGTTTTGATGCCATCAGTGCCTCTGATAGTCTCATTTGCAGTGCCATTATGTAGAGTCACCCTCTGCCAGTCACCCTCATGGTAAAAGTTCACTTAAGCAGTACTTTTGAAACTAAAGGAGTTTATAAACTTACTTCAGAAAAAGTATCCACCATGAAAGGTTAGTTCTCAACACAAAATACCCAACATTAACAAAAGCTGAGGTAAAATCGATTTAAAGAACTGCAAATTCTCTTTCCTTTTTCAGTGGAAAGCAGATCAATAAAAGCCACATAAAGGTATTATGTGTTCAGCACAAGCAGATAAATCTGAATGAAAGCTAAAATCCAGTTACCTCTAGACTAGCAGTCTCCTTTCCTTACTATAGTATAAAGCAGACACAAAATGCAGATATCTTTGTGCTTTACAGCAGCTGTTGGAAGAAAATAGTATTACAGCTCCATTCTCCCTCCACTGCCACTCTTCCTCACCACCTTCCAACATGATACACAAACTAACTGCTGAGTTTTAGTGATAAGGAAAGAGGGAGCTGAGGGATATATCAGTTTTTACCTAACCATTGAGAGAATTTTAGTCTCAAATTCAGTACATATCTCTAATAACAAAAATGTTCTTGGCTTATTCCACAGGGGAAATTACTCGGATCAGACTCTCATTCACAAGTTAGCAGAGTTACTTAGAAATCAAGCAAAGGTTACAGACAAGAGGCAAGTGCACAACATCTCATTAAAATCTTAAATCCCTTGTAATAAAATCAAGGATCTTATCAGTCATTCAGAAGAACAGAGACTTAGACAAATATAATACTAATAGGAAGGTCAGACTAGAGCTGCAACAATCCTCATTTCATCCAATGTGATTCATTTTCATCATGCTTGGAACCGAATTTATTTCTACTGAACTGACACAGATCACTCTGGGCCAAGAGCCAGCTTTACCCTCTCTACAGTGCAAAGTCAGATGTTTTAATGGGATTAAAGTCAAATCAACTGGAAAAGGCAGAAGATTTCCTGTAAATTAGCAACTCTTCAGGAACATTACCCTATCCTAATTAGTCCCTACTGCTTTTCTATCATTTTGTTTTAGTATTTATAAGCATAAAGAGGAAACCTGTTGGAATAAAGAATCTGTCTCAATAAAAGAAGCAACAAAACGTCTAAGAACTTGAATTAAGACAAGATGGCAAATTAGATTATGGGACATTTTATCTCTGTCTGGTTTTCTTCCTGGGACTTCTGAGATCAATTGGAACTGATGCCAGACAGCATTTTTATCAGTTAAGAATAAATACAGCCTGTGGAAGGCTACCTTGTAATCACATTGCTGCTGCTCCTCAGTCAAAACACTGCTAAGGCCAAAGCATTTCTAATGAAGTGACTTTAGGAAAAGCAAAAGCAGAGAGCAGCCTCACACTATTTGTTAGAGCCGTAAGTTTTCAGTAGCAAAAATAAATAGTAATACAGAAAAGCTGTACTTGAAATTGAAATGAAAGTGAAAATACAAGCTCCAGAATTTTGTTAATGTCACCAACAATGCCAGAAAAAAACACATCTGTTGAGAGGAGAAAAGTACTTGATGATACTGCACTGTTACCATGAACTGTCCTCACAACTGCATAAACAGCAATACCCAGCAGAGACTGACCAAGGCAGCAAGCTTCTGGCCATCCCTATGGCTTCCATACTGCAATTTTGACTTCCATTTTTCATTCTCAAGTACATTTTATTTTATGCTTTGTAGTGGCTTGGGGCTTTTTAAAGATGAGTTAAGCTTCTAATTCCATAAAACCTCACGTTTCTATTTCTATAAATATCACATGCCATCAAAAACAAGGTAAAATTAAGCTTGGCATCTCACACTCTCAAGATCCAGTCAAACTAATGTTACACTGCATGGCAGTCTGGCAATTAAAACCAGAATTTATAAGGTTAACTGCTTGTTAGTGATGAATCCAGTGCCAGTGTCTGAGACAGAACGTGACCTTCAAAGAGCCAAAGGCTTACAGTCAGACAAACTTAGTCAATTAACAGGTTCAAATTATGCCTGCAAGAAGGTAAAAGGACTACAGACATGACCCTGGCTCCCTGACCAACCCTGAAAACACAAGGAGAGCAGTATAAATTGACAGGTCTTCAGGCCCTCATATACTCAGTCACAAAATGTCCATTAAGTTGTTCTGTCAGCTTTTATCCAAATTAGGAAACTTCTAGTTTCACAGCAGAACACACTCACCAGCACTTGTTGGTAAAAACATGGTGAATATACAGGCAAATCCTGCAAATATCAGGAAACACGTCATGGTTTTACGTCTGCCAGACCTAGAAGGAAAAGAGCACCCAGGTAAAGATGGAAACAAAGTCCTTTGGTGTCTTTCAGCTTGTCTGTAAAATATCAAAGTACTAAACACTAAAGTACACATCAGCATAAGTAACAGTTATAAATCTATGGTATCCTGGTAGGTACTTCAAATCTTGCTTCTCTAGTTCTGTGCACTGAAATGCTCCCAAAACAGCTTTCCTTTATCTAGCCAAGTTTTCGTTTTTAAGCTATGGAATTTGTAGCCTTGAGCAGACTCCATCTACTTTGGCAACAAGAACTCAAGACTTCTTTCCTCTCTGTACTGAGCAAGGCAATGGGCCTTGTCTCCAAAAGGGTATTACAGTGCATACACACAAAGATCAAATTAATAGTGTTCAAGAAAATGTAATTCAAATACTTCTTAAGTATTTCTCCTTTACAACTTTGCATAAATATAAACAGTTGTAACCCACTGTAAAACTGTTTTGTATGCTTTTGTGTCCAACAGTATAAACACAGAAATCACCAAAGGCCATTTTTACTGCCTGGTGTTTTAAAATAAAAGAGAAGACGACGACAGGACAGAAAATCACCAGCCCATCTCCACATCTGCCGCATTTAAATATTTCATAATTATTTGCAAAGGCCTACGAGTAAAGATATTCTTAGCAACAGTTTGCAGGCACGTAGAAATACTACACGTGCTCGTTACTTTATGAACTTTCACAGCTATTTCTAACTACTTCCCCATACTAGTAGAACTACAGTTTATCTGTAACAAATGTACAATGCTTGGTTTTAAATATCTAAAATATTTTTGCAACAAGCAAGTTATACTTTAAGGATAATGCTCACTAAAACTGAATGAAAACAGAGCAGGGGCTTGTCACATTCTGTTCTGCATTAAAGCATATAAAACTACATATATCATTACTTCAGGAAACAAAAAGCTTTAAAACTACAATTAGTGTGACAAATTACAATGAAAAAAAACCAGAAAAAAAAAGAAAAGGACTCGTGCAGTTTGTGGTTTAAATAAAGGCATGTCTGACTTTGGCTTTGTGGGCTTGAGGTGAAGGTTGGCTGCTTGTTTTGCTTTGCAGTTTGACCGAGCTGAGAACTTTTTACTGCCCAAAACTCCCCAAAGGTGATATCCTCTCCAAGCTGAAGAAAACAGGATTTTTGCCACTGACCTCAGTGAGACCAAAGTATTATTACAAAGATACTGAATGTGAAGGTTACATGAAACCCTGAGGAGCCCTATGTTGCCAGACTGTTTGGCCTTTGGGAAATAGTACCCCCATAGAGGATGGCTTCCAAACACACTGAAAAGTATGAAAATACATGGACATGGCTCATCCATGCCTTCATGAAAATTCAGCAGTTCTCACTTCAAAGTTCTCTTTGAAAAGTTTAAATAAAAATGAACAATTCTGAAAACTGCTTTCAACTGCAGTTGGTAAGCACTACAAAACCAAGTTACTCTAAATAAATAACTTAAATAACTAAGCTATTCCTTTTTTCCATAAACACCAAACTTTTTTAATAACGTTAATCACTGCAAAGCTTATCTCTGGAGTAATGCAAGATACAAACAAAACTAAAAAATGTGAAGAGGTAGAAAACCAGGCTCTCATTTCTGTATCAAGTGCAGAAACCCCCGCAGTGGAGTAAATCCCCAAAGAACCAACACTGTCAGAAAAACAGTGAAATATCTTACTCAGAAAAACATCAATATTTTTCTAAGATATCTACAAATATATGCAGAGAACTGGGAAATAGACTTGTCTTACCAGGATTTCTCAATAAAAAACATGCAGAGAGGAAATGCTGGAACTTCTACAAGACCAGAAAGAGCCACGTTTAAATACAGATTTCCTCTTAATTCACCAGCGTTTAAAGTTAGTCCATAGTACACGAAACTACAGACATACCTAAAAATAACCAGAAAAGTTATATTATTAACTGAACTGGTCTTGTTGTACCACTTTTCAAGACAGCACCTAATATAAAATTATGCAATCTATTATTTTATCTTGCTCACAATTTTCCTCCACTGAATCTATGTAATGTAATTTTGGGCTGCTTCTTAATCCACATCTCTATGGTTGCTATCCATGCAGCCCTTTTCTTCCCAAGAGTGGTTCCAACACACATCCTGTCAGTTATTTCTGCTTCAGCTTCTCCTTCAGTCTGCATAAATACTATGCTCTCACCAGATTATTTATTAGTAAGTTTTGAAGCAGTTTCTGAGTAACACACTGAAAATAAAACACCACCAGCAACAATAACAAAACACCAGCCTCACAAGACATCATTTCAGATGATTGTTGCCTGCCATCAGCTGGCAAATTTATGATTTACTTTCTTAGGACATCATTTTTAAGAGAAAAGGATGAAGATTTTGATTGCCTCCTCCTGTCTGACTCTCAGCACCTCAGCATCCTGTTATTGCCTACCAGAGGTACATCAGGATGAGGGTTCGCCACCGCAGCACCGGCTCTTTCACCAGGGTCAGGATTCCAGCTGCAGATTCACCCTTTCCCAAAGTTACTGCACTTGGCTTCAACTTCAGATTTAATCTCTCTTTTCCATTACCAAGGGCAATGTACTGCAGCACATCTTCAGCTTCTGCCATTTTCCCTTGGGAGTACAGCCATCGTGGTGATTCTGGGAGCATGCTAACAGGACAGCACAGGAAATCAAAAATGTAAAATTCATTCCTATGAACACAGCACTAAAGTCAATCTTTCCATTTTGCAGATCGATACTTGAAAAAAAAGTACCAGTACAAAATTCAGAGGAAAACTCTGTTTGCACTGTTCTGCATATTCAGTTCCAAGTAGCCTGGTGCTAACAGTTAACACCTTACAGGTGGATCACTGGGAGATGCTTGACAATGCACTCAGTGATGTTAAAAAGAGCTGACATCTAAATCTGGACTTGTGCTGAACTGACTTCTTAGGCAATGCTACCCTACCATGGCCCAGGAAGCATCTCAAACCTCTGTTATCTGAGCAGCCCAGACAAGACTTCATTCTCAAAGTTTATTTCCAGCTTCCCATTAGGGGAAGGGCTCTGAGTTAGAATGGGAAGAAAAGGAAGGAAACCTTCCTGGGGAATTAATTGTCAGGCTCCAGTACCAGCTCATCGCTGCTGAGGTAGGTTTTAAATCTCTTATTCCCACATATAATCAGAATGTCCTTGCTTACTACAACTTCATGATTCCTGCTTTTTTTTTTCCTGTTGCAGCTTTTATATGAGCCATAAAATAAGGAATGGAATATTTTGAACAGAACATTTATTTTCTCTGGCACTCTTAACAGAGATATACATCCTACAACCAAACTTAACTTCTGTTACTTCGAAGGATCCCAGTATTTTTAGTATTTGGGGAAGTAATTCTACTTTGTCAGAAACACAACACCACAGAGGAAAATATATCATGCAGAACTTCTTTATGATGCCCTCAGGCTTTGTATTCTTTGACTACAGGAAGAGAGGTGGGTTTTTTAGTGTAGTCTTTAACAGAACTTCTTTCAAGAGGAGATCTACCTAAAAAAATGAAATCAGAGGAGTTTTTTTTCAATCTGGGCTGTATGCCAGACATTCCTTGCATTAATGTACAGGCAGCCCACTACACTGATTCTTTTATTTCTTCTACAGCTTTAACTAGTGATCAGGAATGTACGAGGTGTGGAACTTTTTATGTTAGAAGCACATTCTCTAAGAACACAGGCCAGACAAAGCTAGCACTTAATTCCTTCCATGCTGATGCGGTTTATAATCATTGTTATGATAGTGCCAGTGTAGGAATTCTAGAACAGGAGCACCCAGCACTAGGAATAGGCACAAGGAACCTCAAAACCAAGCAGATACAAAGCAGAATACGCTAAAAAAGTAATTTCAAGTGCTCCCACTTATTTCACTTTGCATGCATCTCATGGAAAGAAACTCTAAAATCCCTCTAGGATGATTTCCAAAAGTTCTCAAGTGCTGAAGCCCTGCCTTGGCAAGAGGCAGTGCTCCTGGCAGATGCTCCAGCTTGCAGCCTCTGGCAGGCTCTCCTTCCCTTCCCCAAGCAGATTTGTAATCGGGTTTTCTTGGACAGCTGGCACACAGCTGCTCTTTGCAGTGCTGGCCACCACAGCTGTAACAGCATTCAGAAACACAGGCTTGTCTTTTGGGTAACCCTGACTTTCTGCTTCATTTAACACCCCTTCTGCCTGCACAATAAAATTTTAATCTTGCTTGGTTCACAAACCCATAAAGAAAAATGTCATCCTCATTTTTGCCATGCAAATGATGACAAGAAAAAGTTGTTAATTACTGCATCTTTTTTCTGATCATTGTAATGCATGTGAGCCACTTACAAAGAAAGGAGGAGGAAGAAGAGTCCTGGAGTATTTGCCACGAAGGCAAGGTAGCGCCATTCTCTGACACAGTAACCCAGCAAAGCATAAACAGCAATGCCAACTGCAAACGTCAAATTGGTTAAGGAACCTGGAAACACAAGATCAAACCAGTCACTACAGAAACCACTGGCAAAAGAAAAAAATCTCTTAAGCAGAAGCCCAAAATTCCTAGCCCATGATACACCTAAATAAAACAGCAATTTTATGAGCTATGTTTATAGCACTTGTGAACCAGCTGGCTTTTGGATTTTGCAATCCCAGTGAAGAACAGCTTTGTGTAGTGTGTGGGAGGGTTGGGGTTTTTTCCCCCCCTTCAAAAAATAAAGAGTAAGACACAGGAGAGAGCAAGAAAATAACAGAAACCTACAGACCAGAGAGAAAACCTGAGGGCAGGAAGGGGAAGCATAGAGAATGAGTGCTTTATTTAGGTCTATTAGGGCAATCTCGAATAGAAGTGGCAGGCTGGAGCAGAAATTGAGACTAAGTTACAGAAGTACAAGGACTGAGCTCAGTACAAGACCAGCTGCCAAGCCAGAGGTTTACTATGTCTGATGAACTAGCATAAAGAAAAATGTTTAGAATATGGGGTCAACTGGAACTCCAAAAGCCAAGCAACAAACCTCCTGCAGCCTAACACAGGAGATCCTGCAGGAACCCCGACACTCAGCTGTGCCCCCGAGGGCCAGCTCACACCAACACCCAGGACAGCTGCTCCAGCACAGCTGAGCTGCATCCAGCAGCTCCCTCTCCTTCAGCCCCTCCTCAGCGCTGAGCAGAATCAGAATAGAGCACCTAGAGCAACAAGCAGCAGGAAATGGCCTGTCTCTTCATCCATCAGGAGGCTGGCCCTGCAGGGAAAGGGCAGGGAAGAGCAGAGGCAACAGGGCAAGGGAGAAGGAAGGGTGGGAGAGAGAGAAGGTGTAAGTCAGGAAAGTGAACTCAGGAGAAAAGGAAAATTCACTACTTAAAAAAAAAAAAAAAGAGAGTGGAAGGTTCTAGCTAAACCACAACTGTCTCATACATCCCCAGGACTCCAGAGAGAAAAATAAGAAAAACAGTAGAATGAAGCAAATGAATAAATGAGGGAGAGAAATATGCTTACAGCCACAGCAAGTCAGCATTTGGAGCATGGTTTTCTCCATGTTGTAGAAGCCAGAAAGGAGTTACAGCCTGGGCTACTCCAACTTTGCAACTGTCTGATATGCAAGTGTTAAACTTATTCAGGTCTTGGCAGTGGCATATGAAAGAAGGACATTTAAAAATACTGGATACTCAGCACATTCAGCAGTGGAAAAACACAGTTCAGGCACTAACTCATTGTGTGGTTCAGAGAAAGTTCCCACAGTACCTTCCCAAGGTACCATACAGCAGAATTAGGCAGGATCTGCCAAAACTATTTTTTTAATGTAATGCAGTGTACAAATTTAGAAATTTTAGGAATAATGTGTCAATTTGAAAACCTCTGTTTTGCTATTTATCAGACAAACTCAGTCCCATCTTCCTTATTCAGGCACCTTTCCCACAGAAATGAGAACTTGGATGAATCACATCACACTCATCTGACTTACACTACAGCTGACTTGACTTGGGGAAAACATAAAAAGGTACTGATAGAACAATATGTGTCACAGTAACAATAATTAAATATATCCCAAATCCCACCTGTAAACGACCAAAATGATTTTCCTACATATTCTTGTGTTAGGACAAAAGACACAAGAGCCATTCCACCATTCACAATTCCAACAAAAAACCGTGAAACTGCAAATATGTCATAATTTGGAGCTAAGGCTGTGATGTACCCAAAAACGACATCAAAAAATAGACCTGCAGAGACAGAATAAAATGTAATTAGTACTTCTGCTACACAGCTTGAACTCCAAAAGAAGGGAAGAGACCACAGCCAGTTAGTGACTATAATGATTAGTCTGGAGTACTCATCTCTCATATTTGGCTGTCTGAAATCCCACCATACGAAAATTACAATCATTTTCAAGTCACAAACCGGAGGTCTGCAATGCCAAAGATGGCATTTCCTTGAGACAACAAGAGCCTTTGGCTGCAAATGCAGCTGGAAAACAAAACACCAGGACATGAGTAACCCACCCTGAAGATGCTCAGGCAAATCAGCCTCTCCCATCCCCTCGGAAAAAAAGCAGATTATTTTTTATTGGGAACAATATAGCTAGGCAACATGTGGAATACTGTCCTCCAACAGAGACAGCCACAGAAAAACCAGGTTTTTTCACCTCCCACTGCTACTCTGTGACCTCTGTGCTGCTCAGCACACTGACAATAACCAGTTCCAGTGCTGCCCCACTCTGAGTGAAACACTTCTAACAGGTCATTGACAGAGCAAGGCACCCACGAGCAGCCTTTCAGTAGGGGGGCCCAGGGGCAGGCAAGAAAGTTTTCCGTGTAGAACACTTAAGAAAAACCTTTTAACAATCTTACCTGAGATATACACTGGTTTCCTGCCCAGTTTATCTGACAAAGGGCCAAATGTGATATTTCCAATGAGCAACCCAGCAAAAAACAGGGATGATGCAAGGCTTACTTTGTAGGCTTCTTGTTCAATTAGGTACCACTATGAAAAAAAATTCTTATTAAAAGTATGCCGTTTCCCAAAAAATAATAAAAAACTATCAAAATCCTTCTCTTATCATTTCCCACGTCTTGTTTTATATCCCATTAAAGTTTTATTCAAAGTTTGATAGGTAAGCCAACAGTAGTCATATTCTTTCCTCTCTAACAGATTCTAACATCTCTCCTCCTGGAAATTTCATTGTAATCAAAATCATTCCACTTGGTAAGCATCATTAGGTGCACCCCGATTCCCAAGCTTTGGCAAGGCAGCTTATCTTAGGTTATTAAAACAAGGAAGGTCTGACCTGTGAACAGCTCAGCCAGTTCAGCACTAAACCAGCACAGCTACTTCAATGAACAGCTATTAAAATTTCTTTATTAAGAAGTAAAATGCACGTTCACTATTGCAGTACTTAGGGAGTTAATGCTGTGCTTCCTGAACAATGAGTGAGTGATCCCTGGTGCCTTTCCTCACCACACACATGCTGAACTCTTGAAGAGAACCAGAAAGGGATTACAGCAAAATGTCCTTGTTTCAGAAAAATGCTCAGAACTAGTTATGGTCTACTCGTTGGTATTTTGGTATCTTATTGTGCATTTATTATCAAACAAAAGTTACAAAGAAATGATGGGTTTCTTTATAAAATATACTTTCTACTTCATTCAAAATCTAAACTGAGGCAGCACAATTACAAATCATCAGAGTGAAGAAAATTAACTGAGAGTGGATTGAAAATTCTGTTTCCCAATGGGGCAAAGCAAACAGACAGCCTGTACAATGATTAGAGTTTGAAACCATTCTGGGGTTTTTCTGAGAGCACTGCCCCTGAAAAACCAGAACAGAACTGAGAGTATTTAAGCTCCATGAAGTTTGATCTCCATCATCAAAATAAAGGAAATAAACTTTACAGAAGCAGCTCTCACAGGGCAGAACAAGAGAAAAGATTGCTTTTGCGAACTGTTACTTGTGCTGTTCGGTGGATGAACGTTTGTATTTTAACAAGTCTGATACAATGATCTGTGAAGATATAACTTTTAAAAGAATGCTCCTATCTACTTTATTTGCACAAAGGGAGCTTGTTAAATATTTTTCAAAATTAACTGTAGCTTGCCAACAAAAACGTTGCCAATTTTGCTCTCATCAAAACAGACATCCTCTGAGCTCTTTACATCCACAAGGCAGTCTGATTTGTCTGATTTAGTTACTAGACTGCTAGCAGCAAAATGCTGGCCAGCACCTAAAGATTTAATTTTTAAAAAGCTGTTAACAATACAGTCTTCAGAAATCTTAAAATAAAGTTAACAAAATGCATAGGAACATAAAATTATTTTTATTAATCTTGGGAATTGCCACATATTTTGAAAATAGGGACACTGACTTCTGCATTTAAAACCACAGTATTAGTTAAACTCTGATGACTTCTGATTATAAATTAAGCACTACCCCATATTAGGCATCCTGCTGAGAGTCTGAATCTTAAGGAAACAGGCTAATAAAAAATATCTGTTTCTGACAGAGGATATGATCCAATGTTGCTTAATTCCTTCTTGTGTCTAGTCACTACGTTTTTCCAAGACAAACATTACACAGGCCCACTTGGGATAACGGGAAGGAAGCAAAACTTGACATTAGCTACACACCAAGTGCTAACCTGTCTTAGAGGAGTTTACTGACAACTGCTCCAAGAATTCCATCAGCAGAGCTCCTGCAGTTCACACCACCAGCCCAGCCACCCACGCAGCCTTTTTTCTGACACTGGCAGCGATGCTGAGGTCACTCCTGCTTGCCTGAGCAATTATAGCCCAGGGACCAGGAAAAAGCAAGCACAGCCTCTTGCCTGGAATTCATAAGGCATGAGGGCGAAGGGTCAAGCTTCTGTCCCACTCAGCAAACTCCAATCTGTTCCATCTCCCTCTTTCACAAAAATATCCAGACTGTGGTGCATGAGTTCCATTTTAATGGTTATAGTCTTTAATATGCATCTTCTGTGAGTAACTAATGCAACTCGAGGCAAAGCTCACATGCACAGCAGATTGTGCAGATATGACAGATTGAATCTTTTCTCAGTACAAAGCAGACATTAAGAGGAGCTCATTCTAAATTCTAGAGTTACAAACTGCTAATTAAATGATCATTCTTCATTAATGACTTTCTAAAACAGCTGAAAGTAAAAATGAAAACAAAATAAATAATATACAGAAAGTTCAATCTAAATTAATAAGCGTTAGATTTATTCAGTCATGTACTTTCAGATTTTAAAATGATAAAGTGAAAGAGCCAGATAGGTGGATTCCAAAAATTTTTAGTACCATATGCAAAACACTACACTAAACTCTGCTTGGCTCTTCCAAGCACCATGTCATGCACTAGTGACACAAATCCCAAGAGGGGGAGAAACGATTACAAATGAGAGAAGTACTTGCCTCAGTTACGATGGATGTGAAATTCCTGGCAAAATGGATATGCTTGGCAAGCTCAGCTGTGCTCACCAGAATTCCTTCTTGGTCTCTGTGATACTCGGGCACAGCTCCCACAAGCACAATAAGCATCGACTGACAAGCCACATATACCTTAAAATAAAACATGACTGTTCACCCTGAACAATCCCAAGACACCTGATGGAATGCTGCAAGCTTTTCATTAAACCAACTATTAACAAATTCCCTTTACCCAGCACCCCAAAGAAAACACAGTCAGTCTACTGTGTTTAAATGCACAGATGTGGCCATGGAGGCTGTTGGGAGCAGCAAGTACCACTCCAGAGAGGCTGCTGCACTACCAATGAAAGTTTCATCTTGATACCTTCCTTCCTGTTGTAGAGTTGCTCAGTTTGTTCTTGCAGTTTTGTAGCCAGACATGGGAAGGGAAAGAATTAAAAACTTCATTATGGTTTCATAGGTGAGATCTAAAACTTTTTATGTAATAAAGATTTTACTTACTGTATTCTAAAGAACAAAGCCTGCAGTAACAAGTAAAAGAGAAAGTTATCCAAGATTTTTTTTTTTTAAGTCTTTGCTAGTTCTTTCATTTTGGGGACTGAATTCCTAACCTGATCATCAGCAAAACTAGAATGTGCAGGAATAAAAAATATTTTCACACAGAAACCAATATGAGAATACGGATTCATTGCAAAGGGCCTCAAGATGTTCTGCACATCTCCCAGGCCTTGCATGCTATTTTATTTTTTCTAACCTAAAGTAACATCCTTAAGCCTATCCACACATCAGCGATTTTTAGGAGGTTACCACTGATGGAAGTTTTGCCTCTAGAATAGCTCTCTTCATTAGGCTACAAGTGCTGGTGCACTTAGCTGAATGTTGTTTTAATGTACCATTCAATCCTGTGCTTACTGTGGACAGTCTTGCAGAAACAAGTTAAAAACAAAACCTGCAATCAGCCCAAACCCCCTCCCAACAGTGTTTAATTCAACGCAGAACTACACTAATAGGAGGAAGCCTGATACAAGAAAACTAAGGGGAGTAAAACGTAAATGTTCACCTGCTGGGGTGTGGACACTATTTAAAAAGAGCACCCTGCATACCACTTTCACAGCAGATTAAGAGGAAAAAAAAAGAAACAGGGAAAAAACCACTTGGTAGGGTTAGACTCCATTTCCCTCCAGTCAGCAGAAGTTTAAAAGTCACTCTTCAGAAAAATGAACTAGATAAAAAGACGTGCATAGGAATAGGAAAAATAGATCATAAACTTTGACAAGTTAAGCACGTAAGACAGCACTGAGGTAAGCAAGAGGTTTGACAGGCAACTTGGAAAAGAACCAAATCCGTTTGGGAACGCCCGTGAATCCAAGCGGGGCTCCAAGGGGATGTTTGCCGCCACGGAGGTGCGAGGGGAGGGCTCCCGTGCCAGCGCCCTCAGGAGCCAGCGGAGCCCGGGGCACAGCGGCCGGGACCGGCAGGGGGAATCCTCAGAGCGGGAGGAACGGGGGGACGGAGGCTCTCGGGCCCCTGGGTGACCCCCTTTCCCAGCGGGACGCCCGAGCCACCAGCAGCCGCCGGCGGGGCGGGGGTGCGCGGGAGCGGGGCGGGAAGGGGGCGCGCAGCATCCCGGCAGAGCAGCCTGTGCCCGGGGGCGGCACCGCCGTCCCGGCTCTGCCTGCACCCCCGGGATGCTGCCCGGGCTGCGGAAGGAGAAACCAAAGGGACCGCGCCGCGCCCCAGC